>ML788033.1:204412-238278 GCA_009831015.1 Picea engelmannii | reverse complement strand
TTGATTTGTACTTTTTGTAGACCATATGTGCTCATTAGAATGTGACATGTGCCACCCACTAACGGGGCCACATGTCATCTTTTCCCTACCGTGTGTCACCCCCCTGGAACCTACTCGCTTGGCCTATTGGTAGGTGGAGTACTCTGAGACCACCTGTCCTTACCTCTACGTTTAATATGCCACCACATGTAAGGGTGGACCCTTTGAAAGTCCAGGACTTTGGAACTTTGGAGGAGGGTATAGTGTCATAGATAAGCCAAAAATGTCGAAGGTCGGAGCCACGTGGCGAGATTTCGAGATCCTTCAGGAGTTCGGTATTTTTGGACTCCAGAGGATATTCACATAGGAATAAAAATGGGTGCTCAGCGCTGAAGCATCGAACATCAAATTCTCGTAACCCTGTACGTTGAACGAATACAAAATCTTGTCGATGGATTTAACGGTGGATGGATTTACACCATAGATGTAGGAGCACTAGGGAGCTTCAGGACCTTGGAGGATCTTGGGATAGCACGAGTAAGACAAACCCACATGGGTGTCACGTTTCCTTTGACCAATAACTCTTGAAGAACCTTGAAAGGCCATATCTTGAAATCCAGAGCTCAGATTTGGGCATGGAGGCAATCGTTCGAAAGCTCATGGAGAGAATAAGAGGATGGAAATCTCAGAAATAGGATTCAATATATTTAAGGAAAGTGAAATTATGATGCCCCATCCCTTAAAATAATACTTAGGGGTTGGGTGTGTTACATTAGGTATACAAGGAGCTAAGATAAAATATCCTGAAGTTGATAAACAAGCCTATGCGGTATTTAAAGTTGTCAATAAATTTCGTCCATTCTTACATCAGTCTTAAACCAAATTCATTGTTCCCTACCTGAACATCATAAATCTCCTAGTACAGAGAGATTTAGCATAAAAGAGAGCCAACTGGATGATGGCCCTACAAGAATATGACCTAGAGATCAAACCTATAAAAATAGTTAAAGGGAAAGGGCTATGAGAAATGGCCACGGAATCACCTTGTATTGAGCCACAGGAAGAGGCTTTGTATCAAGATCATGAGTTATTTGAAAAATAAGTCTGTTACATCCCAGTCGGCTCAAACCCATGGTTCTACGAAATGAAATACTACTTGACTCATGGATCATCCCCACATTATATGGATCTCAAAAAGAAAAGGTCCCTTAGGCTCAAATCCACCCAATATCAGTTTATCCAGGGAATTTTATGAAGAAAAAACTATGATGGTGAATTCCTAAGATGTTTGGAGAAGAGAGACGCTAAAAAAGTCCTATATGAACTTCATGATGGACTAGTTGGAGGACACTATGGTGGAGATACTGCTACACACAAAATTATCAGAGATGGATACTACTGGCCCTTCTTGTTCAAATATGCTCACGTGTATACGAGGAAATGCCAGCAATGTCAGAAGTCAGCAGGAAGAGAGAAGAAAATTCAATTTCCCCTACAGTCAGTGAATTTTGAACATCCATTTCAACAATGGGGGCTAGACGTAATAGTGGAAATCAATCCCAATTCCTCCCAACTACACAAATAGATCCTGACTGCCACTAACTACTTCACCAGATGGAGCGAGGAAATCCCCTTGAAAACTGTCAATGAAAATAAGGTAACTTTGTTCCTTGAATGTCATATCATCACCATTTTTGGAGTTCCCGAATCATTGGTCTTTGATAATGATAAACATTTTTCCTCTCTAAAATTGATTGAATTTTAGAATAAATCCCAATCTTAGAATAAACCTCTAATCTCAATCTTAGAATAAATTACATCAAGATTAATAATCAAGTATTAGTAATCAAAGGTTGAAGTCTTTATGAAATAACACTAGCCAAAGTTTTTAGTCACAAAGTCCTCTCCCCTTAACCCCATTTCACTTCCCCCACTTGTGAAATCATATCTCCCCGTCTCTTTTCGTCCTTGCTCATTTGTAACAGTTAGGGATTTCATATTATAATCAAATGTAAAATGATATTTCACATGATATTGGCTTATATGCCATCTCTTCATTATATTTTCATTCATATTCTATGGTCGAAAACAAGGTATTACAAGTCATAATCGATGTCGGTTGGGATCTTCTTATTTTATATCATGCATATGCTTTCCAAAGAAACTACCCTCCATGTTCATTCTACTTTATAGTACTCTAGATTCCAACATCCTAAATGGATTATGCTCCCTATGTTTTAGGATCCATAAGACTTGATGCCCCATTCAGCTAAATTTAGTAGTCTTTTGGATTTGGATATAAGGGTTCAAAATTTTATGCATTTGTATTTCATAACTTACTCTATGGACTTGATGGTGATCTATTAGGAAGAAAATAAAGGTTAATTTAAAGAAGGCATATGACTTAAGATTTGTGAAAGTGCACAAAATCATACAACATGGAATATCAACCATGTGATGAATCATCTATCATGATGCATCAACAACAGTGGAACATGTGCCCATTCTTTTCAAGTAAGAACCCAACACTCATAAATATTTCAATGAAGAAAAAGGGGATTTGACCTACTCACCTCACATATGACACCATGGAATGGACACTTCTCCCATTGGTACTTTATTGTTAGCAAGACATGGTTAATCCACGTGTGAAGCAAAAGAGCTAAAAATCACATGGTGCTATGTATCCAGAAGATTAAAAGGGACCAATAAAATCCTCTTCAAATTCCAAACTCCAAAACACTTAGAATATTTTCATAAAAGGGGTGGGGGTTCAACTTATCTCATAAGATGGATAGTGGTGCAACATGGCACTCTCTAGGGATGCAACTGTCCTCTTGGTTTATGCATGATAATGACATGATGCCATATTCCATAATTTGTTTTTTCCATATATCCTCTTGTCCTTTCCAGTAACATCATAAACAACATGTGGAAGAATAAGATTGGTTCATGTTTTATCTGAACTAGATATTTTAACATCATCAAAATGATGTGGGACTTGTTGATCGTATCACATGTCCTTGTTATGATTAACTTTGTAATTATTGTAGTAAGTTAGGGAAATTGATGAACCCTTAAACTCCAGTATAACTCATTTTAGCCATATGGAACTTTTTTTTCTACCTTCATACCAGAAATAGATTCATTCTACTGAGATTGAGTATCATGTTCATAGAAGAAGTTGTGTGAGATAGCATTCATAAGGGCATGAATCTACTTGGATTAACCAACCTGAAATAATAATATAGTTATGATTAATTCAATATTGGGTTAACGAAGTAACTTGTGCGAGTAAAATTCTCTATCTATATGTTTATTCAATTTTTAATTTAAATAAAAATATTATCAAACTCCATAGACCTAAACTCTCACATGCATGCATAATTCCATAGAAGACTAACTATTATATAGTAAGCATCCCAATGTCAAAAAAATTCGATCATTCCCACCATTACAACTAAAGTGTGTACTTTGAATAGATTCAATGTTATGATTTTTATTACTTTCTATTAAAAGTGCTTTTGAATATATTCCATGTTAAGAAATTTATTATTTTTAATAAAAAATTACTTTGAATAGATTCCATGTTATGATTTTTATTACTTTCTAATAAAAGTGCTTTTGACTAGAAAATTATTATTTTTAATAAAAAATGCTTTTTAAATGTACACAAATGTTATCATGAGCTCCCACGTGTATGCGTGATTCCATAAATCGCTCTCAAAGAATTATATTATAAGCATCTCAATGTCAAAGAATTTGATCATTCCAACAATTAGATCTAAAGTGTAGACTTTGAATAGATTTCATGTTATGTGCCGTGGTGATGTTAACATACTTAAAATCAAATTTAAATTAATGGGTAGTAAATTTTCACAAAATCATTATTAAATTAGAATTCAATCGCCGTTATTTAGTTAATAATAATTTAATTGTAGGGTCACGATTAAGTTAGATACCAAATTGGTTGCGTAATGATTTGTTTGCTAAAGTCTATGGAGATGTACATATCCTACCCTCCTCTGGATTTGAATCATAGATATACAAAGATTTTGTTCATTTATTTTTGAAAAAAATACATAGAAGCTCGTATAATATGGATCAAGCACTATTCTCTTATATTATATTGATGATATTATTCTTCTTACAAAAACTATTGATGATCTTCTCAAACTTAAAGTTTTGTGGTGTGTTGGTAAAAATTATAATTATAAACTTGTCATTATTCTTGCTCAAAACCAAGATTAGAATAATTAGATCTAAGAAAAGAATTTATTCTTCAATTTTATATTGGGAGAACACCCTTCAATAGGTCCATTCTTACAAATACTTAGGCATCAATTTTAGTTTCCATTTAAACTAGAACCACAACATTGAGAAGAGAATAATTTGTTATTCAAAAGATTTTTATGGTCTTGGAAACATATATAGAAATGTTAAACTATGGAATTGAGTTGGTAAAATTTTCATTTTCAACACTTTAGTTATCTTAGTTGTTTTATATGGATGTAAAGTTTGCTAGGCCTTTAACGTATCTTATGAGGCTTGGAATAAAATTGAGCAAATCCAAAAAATCTTTTATCATAGTTATTTTATATGGATGTAAAGTTTGTCAAGCCTCTAACATCTCTTATGAGTCTTCGAATAAAATTGAGCAAATCCGAAAAAGCTTTATAACCTATCGTTTTAAAGTTAAATGAAATAATCCTTACTCCATTATTTTGATTGATATTAGTTGTATTTGAGTGAAGTCTAAATCCATTATTAGATGTTTATAATATAACATGTTTAGTTTGTTCTTTGTTTTCATCTAATATGCACAACTCAGCTTAGGGGATAGTAACCATAATCATCATATATTTTGAACAGTTTATAGAAAGATATATATATTAGTGTAATCATCTTGGGATCCCTTAACCACGCTCTAAGATTCAAGTCCAAAAGTACTTGCTAAGAAAAACTATCTCAAACTCTGGAAAAAAGAATAATAGACCCAACTCAGCTTAGGGGATAGTAACCATCATCATCGTGTATTTTTAACAGATTATTGAAAGATATAACTATTAGTGTAATCATCCTTGGATCCCTTAACCACGCTTTAAGATTCAATTCCAAACATACTTGTTGTGAAAAATTATTTCACACTTTGGAAAAAATATGCTAACCAGTTCAAGGTATTCCCCCTCAAATTTATATCTATGTGGTTAAGTGGATTCACAATTGATTTGAATACAATTTGAGCTCGTTAATGGGATACCATATCTAATTGAGTTGTTTCTCTTTGTTCTTACCCCATTGTTGATCTAAAATAATTTTTATGGTATTGAGGTCAACCTCATGAGGATAGGAATCCCCCTGCGTTTTTAAAGAGGCGGTACTCCTCTTGTTCTTATAATTCAAAGAAAATAAAATAAAATAAAAACAAAGTCTGAGAAGGACCAGACTTACTATTTACATTCACATTCAAGGAAAACAACACCTAATATTTTGAGACCAGATGTCGTTAAAATAAATTCATATGTACAACATTTACAATGTGAATAGATAAGATGCGTACAAAAAATAAAGGAGTGATATCTCCATCATAACACTCATCAGAAGATGGGTTTTTTTAAAGAATTAGAGAGAGCTCAACCCTTTTAGTTGATGCCCACAACCCTAGCTCTACACAAACCCCTATTTTCCCTCACCCCCCTCTGGGTCTCCATTGTCATAGAACGCTAGCTCCAAACTCCCATGCCCTCCCCCAAGGGAGGAGTTGAGGGCCCCTCACTCTCATACAAAGAAGCCCTAAACAATGCTTCCAAAAAAACTCAGGAACCTGCGCTGGAAAATCACCATACCCAAGAACCCATGAAAGAAGATCAACCCGCTTCAAAGAATGCAGAACAATCAACACCTACGCAGCTGCCCATGACCCACCCAACTCCAGAGGAAACCAAAACCAGAACTTGCATTGCCAAATCAGAGGAAAGACCAAGGATCAAGCTTCCACTAACTCGCATTAATGCCAGAATTGAACACATGAAAACTTATGCGCTCATAGGCAAATTCATTGGAATCTATCCGACATAACACGCACTTCTAAACTAGATCGTAGTGAAATGGAAACCCAAAGAACATTTTGACATACAACTTGGATCAAAATTTTTCTTCATTATCATCTTCACTCGGCTCGATGACAGAGACAGAATACTGGAAGGGGTCCACTACTTCTTCAATTCAGCAGGCGTATACCTTCGAAACTAGAGAGAACGCTTCAATCCCAACAAAGAAGACTTCACCTGGGTGCCTGTTTGGATCAGACTCTACTCCTTGCCTCAATATAAATGGGATGATGAAACCCTCAAATACATCGGAAATTCTCTGGGTAACTTCCTCAAAATAGCAGAGCAAAGTAAAAAAAACAAGGACACCTCCTATGCCATGATCTGCATCTACATGCACATCGCCAAATCCCTCCCAGACTCTATTTTCCTGACGCATGAAGACATGGAATGGATCCAAACTCTAGACTATGAGCATATCCCCTTCAAATGCCGCAAGTGCCATGAACAAGGGAACCTCTTTAGAGACTTCCCTCAAAACAACCCAGCCACATCTCTCAAAGATGCCACTCTCACGGATGAAGAAGGATTCATAAAAATCCCCACTCAATGAAGAAACAACTGGAAATCCCATGCCATAGCCAAATCCATGGACTCGTCGACAAGCAACAACTTTCAAGCCCTTTCCCAGCAATCAAATGGGGTGGAACCCATTGAGGAAGAAATCCATATGACCCACAAAAATAAACACCAATATCCCATGCAAAACCAAGGAAGCACTCCCTCTACAGATCCAATCCTCATAGAGATCAACTCCCATCCCAACCCGTCCTCAACGTTGCCTCCTGAAAACCTGATATGTTCCACCAGTCAGGATTTTCATGCGCTAATGGATGAAGACATGGGAGATCTGGATATGGGTGAGCTAGATCTCCTGGGACTAGAGGATGCATGCAAAAAACATGCTTTCCACACGATATCCCCAAAGAAGATTCATCTCCTCAAGGAGGTCCTCAACAAATCCAAATTGCACACCAGATTTGGGATACAAACTAACCCACCAACTTATCTGAAAAAGGTTGTCAAAGATCTCAAAAAGTGAGGGCACAAAACATATCTCCAACACATCGCCTCTTTGGGTTCTAGATTAGTGGAGTCAGGGCAATATGCTCAGCTCACTGATATTTATTTTTCCAACACAAAATTAGGTTCCCAATGAAACGAATTTATTGGAATGTTATGGGAATCAATGGTCTCAGCAAACACAAAATGCTTCGCAGAAAAATTCACCAAGAAAAACCCACAATACTCATGATTCAGGAAACAAAAAGCAATAGTGAAAATATCCAGACTCTGCTTTCACGTCTTTGGAAAAACAACAACTCCATTGTAGTAGATACATCCAGGGCCTCAGGTGGTCTTGCAATAGCTTGTAATCCTTGAGCCATCACCCTCAATGACTTCACCACCACCAAAAACTCCATCTCAATGTCCTACCACATTATAGGTACGGATGTGCATAGCTTCATCACTAATGTCTATGGTCCACAAACTGCTAAACAAAATATCAATATTTTGAACCTCCTATACTGGTATAAACAAGAACATCCCATAGAGAATTGGATCCTCGGTGGAAACTTCAACCTCATCACCAATCTTCGGGAAAAAAAAGGAGGTCGTCGCCTACACACACAGGAGGACACCAGCTTCAAGAACTTCATTGAGAACAATGAATTGGTGGATCTGGAAACCACAAATGGCATCTACAACTTGAATAACTGATGTGGAGGCCCCTCTCATATATCCTCATGCCTCGACAGATTTCTAGTCTCTGAAGACATCGCAACAACAAGGGATGATATTTCCTTCTCCATCCTCCCTCCCTCAGGCTCAGATCATTGGCCCATTTGCTTACACTGGCACCAAAAAAGAAAGGATCGTTTCTGCCCCTTTAGATTCAAAAAATTTTGGTTATCTATCCCAGAGTTCAATCCTATGATCCAAAAATGGTGGTCATCCACCCATCCCCTAGGACGCACCAAAATGTACAGATTTCAACAAAAACTAAAAATGTTGAAGCAACATCTGAAATAGTGGAACAAAACAACCTTTGGGAACATATTCTTAGCCAAAAACCCCCTAGAGAAGAACATGGAGACCTTACAACAACAAATCATCATGTAAGGACACTCAACAACTCTCTCACATAGAGAATAAAAACTTCAATCCCAAATAGAGGAGCGATTTCAGTAAGAAGAAATGCTTTGGAAACAAAAATGAAGAATCTCTTGGCTGAAGGAAGGCGAATGCAACACCTCTTTCTTCCACCACTCAACCATCCAACATAGAATGCACAATGAAATCTCTTGCTTTAAAATCCAATATGTCACTAGGCTCAAAACCCACAAGGACATTGAAATTGAGTTGGTCTCCTACTACGAATATCTGCTCACAGAGGAGAACCGCTCCAAGGGGATGCTATTCAACGAGTATCCAACCACATCCCTATACTGGTCACTGATCAACAAAACACCTCCCTAATGTGCCCAATCACTCTCCACGAGGTGGAATATGCTATCATGCAAATGAAATAAGGTATGAATCCTGGGCCAGATGGTTTTACAATCAACTTCTTCAATGCTTTTTGGGATCTACAAAAGTTGGCCATGTTGTACATTGTGGAAGAATCGTGCAATTGTCAATGGGTCCTCCCTGCCCTCAATGCCACCTTCCTCACCTTGATCCCCAAAGAATAAAATGTCGCATCTCCAAGTAAGTATAGACCCATAGCTCTCTACAATGTTATCTACAAAATCATCACTAAAGTCATAGAAAATAGGTTAAAACCTCTCCTTCCCCTACTTATCTCCCCTGAAAAAATGAGCTATGTCAAGGGCAGGTAGATCCTGGATGGAATTATTCTATCCCATGAGGTCATCCACCCCCTAAAAACCACCAAGAAACCGGGAATGCTTCTTAAACTAGACCTCTCCAAAGATTTTGATCGCCTCAACTAGGAATACATTGAAAACATTCTCCTAGCCTTCGGCTTCAGTCATAATTGGGTACACTAGATCCTCTCTCTCCTTTCCTCCAAATTTTTCTTTGTTCTTGTCAATTGATCTCCCTCCCCCACCTTCATCCTTTCTTGAGGAATCCGACAAGGATATCCCCTCTCCCCTTTTTTTTTTATTCTTATGGTTGAAGGGTTAAGTCGAATGTTAACAAACACTAGCACAACTGGCTCTCTTAAAGGAATGAATCTCCACAATAGCCATCCCTTGACCCACAAACAATTTTTTGATGATAAACTACTCCTCACACACCCCTCCATTCAATAATCCCACACCATTAAAATCTTTCTCAACACCTTCTCTGTAGTACCCCAAGGTCGATCCCCTACTGAATTGTAAACATGTTTTGTAGGCTAGTGAGCCAAGTGATTATAAGCTAGGAGGATTATGTGATGATTAGGTCGGAGAGCCTAGATGTTAAAGGCAAGTGAGCCTACTTTTGTATATGTTAAAACTTATATCATTAATATAAATACATCCTTTTGTATAGACTGACCACGATAAAAGAGAATGGGGGACTAAGGTCCACTAGGTAGGGAAAGGGAGAGGGGCTAAGAGGCTGGAAAAAATGGCTAAGCTTGAGGGCTTAAATCTAAGGGAATATTGTATTATATTTCCTAAAAGACTAAGCTTGGGTATAAATCATGTTATCCTGAGTTCCTTTGGGGAAAGGAACGAACTACAAGTGGAGAGGAAACGAGCTCCAAGGGAGCCATGTGTCAAGCTTGGTGCATGCAGTTATATGTGGGAATTTAGTTCGTTTGGGGGGTTCTTTCCATTCTGACCATTCTTCCCATGAACCCACACATTCACATAGGGATCCATTACCTCCATTGTTGACATTTGAGCATGCACATACCTCTGAAACCTGCACGTATTTCTGTGTCCATATCCTGTATTTTCCTATGATGAATAAAAATTGCATTTCTCTTGGATGGCACAGTGCACCCGTATATACCTAATCCTGAGTTAAAATTGTTTGTTATGAGTAGTGCTTATTCCAAACATGAAGGCGGTTGTTGTTGCCATCACCTATGTGTCAGATGATTTTTTTTGTTTTTTTCACCTGAGCCTGTTGTTGGTTGTCTAGGAATGGGATTGAATAGGCGGGTTGTCATGCTTGTGGATTGAAGAAGCAGGTTGTCACGCCTATGAGAAAATCTCTCCAGGTGAGATATTTTGCTAGGAAAGAATAAGCAGGTTGTCGGGTCTATGAAAAACTCTCTCCAAGTGAGACATTTTGCTGGGAAAGAAGAAGCAAGTTGTCATGCCTGTGAGTAACTCTCTCCAGGCGAGAGAGGTTGTTGGGAAAGTGATTTTTCCAGGAAGGAGCTCAACTGTAGCCATAGTGCTCTGAGAATTATTTTCCAGCCTGTTGTTGAAGACCTGGAAGGGAAGTGGGGAAGTCAAAGGATTGTCGAGCAGAGAAGGAGCACACTTCTTGGGGTGGGATAGGCATGTTGGGAATGAGAGATTGTAGGTTTTGAGTGTGAGACTCTATGAGTTGGCTCCTGGGATGAAATCCTTCCTATTGTCTATGCAATTTCCTATTGACTATGTAAGCTCAACCTAGCCTAGGAATCCCTTTACCTGGGTGGATTTAAGTCCTAGCTCAGGGGTGACCCACTGCAAAGAGTGATGACCAATGCAGTCTAAGGCTGGGAGGTTCGTGGGAGGTCTTCACGCATTTGGTGGTATTCCATAAAAATATAAGTACCATTTCTATGCTCAATTTCATGTTGTGTAATTATACATGTGTTTTATTACAGTTTGTTTCCACATAAATCTGTGTTTTAGCAGAATGTAGTTGTCTGTTTAATTTTTATATGTAACAATGTTCTGCATGAGTGTTTTATGGAGTGGCATGTCGTAGATTGGGTGGTTGGGGTGTGCTACAAATTGATATTAGAGCATGAAAGATTTTCAGTGGCATAACCTGGCCTGGGTGGATGGGGGTGTTACAAATTGGTATCAGATCTCATGGTTTCAACACTGAACCTGGATGGGTCGTGTATGAGTAAATTGAAGTTACAGAGTTCCAGAAGGGCACTGAGAGAACACTTGGATAGAATTTGAAATCTTAGGAGGTGTGGAAAACATGGAAGCCACAATAACCGTGGTTATGGGCCACAAAACTAACTTGGGGGTGTTGGATCTATTCGGGAGAAGGCATACCCTTCACATCCATCAAATCTGGGAAAGGAGTGTGGAGGTTAACACTCAAGTCCTTCAGAATTTGTTACTTCAAAGAGTTTTAATTTTTTGTCAAAAAGGGGGCCAAAGCCCAAAGTCCTGGAGTGACTCTCAATTGTAGATCATTCAAGATAAGGCAAACCATTGGATTTCCCAAGTGGTTTGGCGGTTCGGTGTTCAGGGAATTCATTTGAGATTACACGAAGTGGAGTTTTCTCTGAAGTCCCGAAATCTAGAACCAATCTAAACCATCCATTATAGGATATATGTGTCTGCATATTAGTGGGTTCAATATTTTAGTGTTCGGCAGTTCAGGGCTTGTATGTTGATCAACACCAAAAACTTCTGAAGTTCGAAGCCCCAAAGCACCAGAGTCTCAAAACTCTGGAGTAGCATAGTTCATAGAGATCGTCACTTCGTAGTTCAAAAGAAACATGGAATTGAGTTGAGTAAATATATGAAGTCTTGAAGCTCCAGGAAACAATTGTTCGACGGTTCGGCATTTGAGAATTAATAAGTTTGTGGATGTAAAAACTTTTGAAGCTCGAAGTGCCAAAGTTCTGAAGAGCCAATGTGATGTGACATGATGACATCACTTAGGGTGGTGTGGACCTACCCTAGCCTGCCACATGCCACCTACTTTGTACCTTTGACAAGCCTTTAGAACCAATTGTGACCTGACACATGTTTCTCATCGGTGGGGCCACATGTTACCACCATAATGGAATAACAACAGATCTAAGGAAACCACCGAGTTTAGAAATTCGACATTCAGAGGAAATTTTAGAAGAAGCTGTCAAATATGTCGAAGTCTAAAGCATCAGAGCATCGAAGCTCCAAAGAGACATCGATTCAGTACTTCGTCGGGTCATCATTTGGGGAAATCACATAGTGATGAGGTAGAAACCTCCGAAGTTCAAATTTCTGAAGTCAAGAAGCATGGGAATGATGTTTTTGCTGACATCACCTAAGGTGACGGGGGAACACTAGATGCTTGCCACATGTCATTGTTTTTAAAGCATTTCAAATACTGTTCGAACCAATTGGAACATGACACATGTCACCAATCAGATACATCCACGCGTCCAGTCCTTACTTTCTACCACGTAGAACCCCCTGGTGGATGGTTTCTGAAGATTACTCCGGGAGTTCTCTAATTCGACATTTGGGAGAATGTGTGTATGTTGACGAGAGAACCTCTGAAGAAAAAATCTCTGGAGAGCTTCTCCAGGAAATTCACCAATCCAACGTTCAGGAGAAATAAGGTATGATGCACTAAGAACCTCCCAAGCGTGAAGCTCCGGAGAGATTCTCCGGGAAATTCGTCAATTCGACGTTCGAGAGAAATAAGGTATGGTGCAGTAGGAACATATGAAGCCCGAAGTTCTGCAGCCCTAAAGTCTTGAAGCTCTGGATAAGCACACATCAGCTAATCTCTTTGTCATAGCCCTTGGTCCTATGTGACTTCAGTCAAAATAAAAGGGGGCTAGTACCTGAATTGATGTTTTCAAAGACAAAAGGGGGCTAGAAGAAGGAATCTATGGGGTTTCGAGCTGTACAAAACTGCGCCTAAAGATGTAAAGAAGTCTTGTGTACTTTATGATAGGATCCATCACAGGTCCAGCATGGGTCTAAGAGCCAATTCAACTCTGAAGAAGAAGAAAAATTGTACAGAGATTGCCTTCCAAAAAGGATAATTGTTCAAATGTCCATAACTTCCTACTCAAGACTCAGAATTGAGCAAGGGAGTAGTCATTGGAAAGATATTGGATAATAAAACATACATGTTCACCCAGAAATTGATTTGAATAGAAAATTTCTCAGGAAATCAGAATAAATAAGTCTGATGTATTATTGAACCAGGATGGATCATAATTTCATTAAATTGTTGAGACAGATATCCTAACAAAGATTTGTTGGTTGCACACTTTGAAGAATTAATAACAACTACATCATAACAGAATAAACACGGAGTGCAGAGATATGGATGATACAAAGGGGGCTTATAGCCAAGAATATGAGATCATAGAAATGGATGTCCATTTGGGTATGGAAGGAACAAACTCCAATGGACATGGAGAAGGAAAGGATGATAACATGAATATGGTAGAGACCATTAGAAATTTGCATAAATATGTCCAAATTCATAAAGTTGATAATGAAAGGATTATGAAATCCAAGGAGAAGCAGGAGGACTTCAACATGAATTTAATGCAGAGACTAGACAAAATTGAAAAGAAATTGGATAAGGAGAATGGCTCAAGCAAATCAGGAATCCATAGGTCTTTTGAGGAGAAAGGAAGATCAAGGAGTGTTCGCAGACATCACTATCACTCCCAAAGGCATTCCAATAGGAGATTACACAACAACTCAATTCCATCCCCTGTCAGGAAGCATCATAAGAGGTCTAGGGTGGATGAACTATGAGGAGAAATGAACAAGATCAAACCTCCTACTTTTGATGGTGATCATAAGGAAGGTGAAGATGTTGAGACTTGGCTGCTAAGCATGAGAAAATATTTCCAATTACATATTTATTCCTCTCATGCAGAAGGAATAATTTCTATCTATCAGCTTAGGGGAAAGGCATCCATGTGGTGGGATCATCTTGTGCAGGTGCAGCACATCAGGGAGGAAAATGTTACATGGAAGGAGTTCAAAATGTATTTTGAATAGAAATACTTGAACAAGAGATATTATGACAGAAAAATGAAAGAGTTGTTTGAACTCAAGCTAGGAAGTATGACCATTGATGAGCATGAAAGAAATTTTTTGGAACTGTTGGAGTATGTCTCCTTCATCAAATATGAGATAGTTAAGATCCAGAGATATTTGAGTGGGATGCCATATTTCATCAGTGATAAGATTCAATATGATGATCCTAAAACTTTGGAGGAGACCATAAGGCGAGCCAAATTCCTATATGATCAGCATAAAGGAAAGCCTATTTCCAAAAGTCTTGGGAAGACAAGAAGAATTTCAAGATGGAACATAGGAAGAAAGGGAATAAGCCACCATTCTTCATAAATAGTCCTTAGGGACAACCAATCTCTAGAGAGCCCGGAATAACTGAGACAGGTGGGAAAAGGCCAAGGAAGACACCTATTCAATGTTGGGGTTGTAAAGGAGATCATATGTATATAAATTTCCCTCAGAGGAGTGACAAAGTGAGAGTTGTCCACAATGTATAGCAAGCTAAAACAGTGGAGGACATGGGCATAAGTGTACCAAGGATCTATGCAGCCCTGGACAACAAGCAAGCAGAGTTTCAATCACACATGATTGAAGTGGAAGGTATGAACAATAACCATGCCTTTACTATCTTAATTAATTCAGGAGTTGTTCATAGTTACATAGATCCTAAGATGGTGGAAATATTGCAACTGCCAAGAATCAAGCATGGGAAATCTTGGTTGGTGCAGTTGGCCATCGGAGCCAAAATAAAAGTTAATGAGATGGTTAAGTCATGTTCGGTGGGCATGAATGGGCTGAACACCAAGGCAGATTTGAACATATTTCCTTTAGGTTCATATGACTTCCTATGGATTGGTTGGACCAACACCATGTTGTATTAGACTTTAATAACAAGGCATTTACTTTCTTGAATGAGGAAGGGAACCTAAGGACAGTCCAAGGAATTCCCAAGATAGTAGTTGTCTGAGAAATATCAGCAATGCAGCGAAAGAAATGTTTCAAAAAAGGTTGTCAAATATTTGCAGCTCATATGGAAAAATCACCTAAGAATATGGTGTCAAATATTGGAGATTATGGAGTCCTAAAAGAGTTCGAGGATGTGTTTAAACAAATACTAGGATTACCCCCTAAGAGAGATATTGATTTCTCTATAAATCTGATTCTTGGAGCAACTCCATTATCCGAAACTCCTTACAGGATGAGTACACCATAGATGAAGGAGCTGCAAATGTTGATTGAAGAGCTTTTGAAGAAGGGGTATATATTCCCAAGTGTGTCACCTTGGAGTGCCCCAATTTTATTTGTAAAGAAGAAGGATGGGACATTGAGACTATGTATTGACTTTAGACAATTGAACAAGGTAACTATAAAGAACAAGTATCCTTTGCCAAGGATCGATGATCTCTTTGATCAATTGAAGAATGAAAAAATATTATCAAAGATTGATCTCAACTATGGTTATCATCAGGTAATAATCAGATATGGAGACATCAGCAAGACTGCCTTCAAGAAAAGGTATGGTCATTATGAGTTCACAGTGGTGCCATTTGGGTTATCGAATGCACCAGCAGTTTTCATGTGTTTGATGAATGGTGTTTTCCGAGAATACCTAGACAAGTTTGTCATTGTATTTTTGGATGACATTCTTATATATTCCAATTCGGAAGAGGAACATGAGAAACACTAGAGGATGGTATTACAAGTGTTAAGAGAGCATCAGTTGTATGCCAAATTGAGCAAGTGCTCATTTTATCAGAACCGAATTCATTATTTGGGGCATATCATATCTGAAGAATGGATAGCATTGGACCCTGAAAATCTTGAGGCCATTAAAAGGTGGTCAACACCTAAGAATGTGACTGAAGTCATATCATCATGGGTCTCACTGGCTACTACATAATATTTATTGTGGGATTCTCAAATATTTCTCACCCAATTACTTCCTTGCAAAATAAGGGAGTGAAGTTTTAGTGGACAGTAGAATGTGAAAAGAGCTTCCAGCATTTGAAGCAATTGTTAACCAATGCTCCAATTCTAAGGATTTTTTATCCGAACGAAGATTTCATGGTATGCACAGATGCATGCAAAGAAGGACTTGTTGGATTCGTTAGTCAGAATGGGTATGTCCTATGTTACGAATCAAGAAATTTGAAGGAGCATGAAAGGCATTATGTCACTCATGATTTGGAATTGGAAACCATAGTGCATGCCTTGAAGATGTGGATACACTATCTCATGGGAAAAAGGTTTGAGCTAAGGACAGACCATAATGGTCTAGAATATTTATTTGATAATCCAACTTTAAATGCCAGGCAGAGAAGATGGTTGGAATTTCTTATCGATTATGACTTTGATATAAAGCATATCAAAGGGAAAGAGAACAACGTGGTTGATGCACTTAGTAGAAGAGTGCATGAGTTGCATACTATATCCATAAGCATGCCCCAATCTTATTTGAAAGACAGAATCTCAGAGGCTACAAAATTAGATTTGCAATACATGGATATAGTGGCAAAGTTACAACAAGGTAATTTGCAGCAGAAAATTGAGGACTACAAGCTGGAATTGATGGAAATCTCATGTACAGAAATAGAATTTATGTTCCCAATTCCCAGGAATTGAGAATTTTTATATTGAAGGAAATGCATAATGTACCCTATGTTGGGCACCCAGTGTATCAGAAAAGAATTGCAGCTATCAAGAGACAATACTATTGACTAGGCATGAAGAAAGAAATTGTTCAGTACATTACCAAATGTTTGGACTGTCAAAAAGTCAAGGCTGAACATAGACAGCCAGTTGGGTTGTTGCAGCCATTTCCCATTCCCGAGTGGAAATGGGAAGTGGTGACGATGGATTTTATCACCAAAATTCCTATAAAAAGCAAGCACCATGATTCTATCATGGTAGTGGTGGATAAGCTTACTAAAGCTTCCCATTTCATTCCAGTGAAGCTTACTCACAAGGAAGCCAGTGTTGTTGATATTTATATGAGGGAAGTAACTTGATTGCATGGTATACCCAAGACAATTGTGTCTTCCAGAGACCCAAAGTTCACCTCAAGGTTTTGGAAGGGATTATTTAAAGGATTCAGAACAAGTCTAAATTTTAGCAAAACTTATAATCCAAAATATGATGGGAAAACATAGAGGGTGAACCAAGTAATTGAGAATATGTTGAGAATGTATGTGATGGATAAACCATCACAATGGGAAGAGTATCTACACTTGGTAGAATTTTCTTACAACAATGGGTACCAAGCATCTTTGAAGATGAGCCCAGTTGAGGCACTTTAAGGCAGAAAGTGAAACACACCTATAAGTTGGGAAAACCCAACAGATAGAGAAGTGGTTGGGCCAAAGTTTCTCATAGAAATGGAAGATCAGATGTCAAAAATAAGGCAAAATTTAAAGGCTTCTTAAGACAGGAAGAAATGCTATGTTGATAAGGGAAGAATTCATAGGGAATTTTGTGTGGGTGATCATGTATTCTTGAAAGTGAGGGCCAACAGAAGTTCCCTAAAGTTGGGAAATTGTTCAAAGTTGGCATTTCGTTATTGTGGGTCATTTGAAATCCTAGAGAGGATTGGGCATGTAGCTTATATTCTTTCATTACCTGCATCTATGACTATTCATAATGTATTCCATATATCATTTCTCAAAATGTATATAACTGATGCTAATCATGTTATTGAATGGAATGTGATTCGAGTGGAGCAAGAAGGAACTTTTCAAGTACATTTGGTGTGCATACCAGACTGGAAGATCAAGCAGCTCTGGAATCAAGCCATGGAACTTGTAAAGGTCCAATGGACCTAGTACGATTCTAAGGATCCAACTTGGGTGCACAAAGATACCATGTGGGAAGAATGCCCGCATCTTTTTGAATATTTTTTAAAATATTGATGTAGTATGTAAATAAGATGCACGAAAGACAATGCATAAATAAGGGGAGGGGATTGTAATACCCAAAGGCCTAGCCCCTACTGAATTTTAAACATGTTTTGTAGGCTAGTCATCCAAGTGATTATAAGCTAGGAGGCTTATGTGATGATTAGGCCAGAGAGCCTAGATGCTAAAGGCTAGTGAGCCTATTTTTGTATATGTAAATACTCATATCATTAATATAAATAGATCGATGTGTATAGACCAACCACAATAAAAGAGAATGGGGGAATAAGATCCACTAGGTAGGGAAAGGGAGAGTGGCTAAGAGGCTAGGAAAAAGGGATAAGATTGAGGGATTAACTCTAAGGGAATATTGTATTATATTTCCTAATATAATAAGGTTGGATATAACTCATATTATCCTAAGTTCCTTTGGGGAAAGGAACGAACTACAAGTGGAGAGAAAACAAGCTCCAAGGGAGCCATGTGTCAAGCTTGGTGCATGCAGTTATTTGTGGGAAATTATGTTCATTTGGGGGGTCCATTCCATTCTAACCATTCTTCCCAGACACCCATGCATTCACATAGGGAGTCGTTACCTCCATTGTTGAACTCTAAGAATTCATGTACCTATGAAACCTACACACATTTCTGGAGCCATATCCTATATTTTCCTATGATGAATAGAACATGTATTCCTCTCGGTTGGTACATCGTACCCGTATCTACCTGGGCCTTTGCTAAACTTGTCTGTTATGAGTAGTGCCTATTCCAAACCCGAAGGTGGTTTTCACTGCCATCACCTATGTGTTAGTTGAATGTTGTTGTTGTTTTCACCTAATCCTGTTGTTGTTTTCACCTAATCCTGTTGTTGGTTGTCTAGGAATGAGATTGAAGAGGTGGGTTGTCAAGACCGTGGACTGAAGAAGTAGGTTGCCAGGCCTATGAGCAACTCTCTCTAGTGAAACATTTTTATGGGAAAGAAGAAGTAGGTTGTCATGCCTGTGAGTAACTCTCTCCAGGTGAGAGAGGTTGTTGGGAAAGTGATTTTTCCTGTAGGGAGCTCAATTGTAGCCATAATGCTCTGAGAATTCTTGTTCAAGTTGTTTGTGAAGCCTTGGAAGGGAAGTGAGGCAGCCAAAGGACTATTGAGAAAAGAAGGGGCACACTTCCTAGGGTGGGAGAGGAAGGTGGGGAATGAGAAATTGTATGATGTGAGTGTGAGTTGGCTCCTAGGATGAAATCCTTCATGTTGTTTGTGAAACTTCCTATTGATTGTGTAAGCTCAGCCTAGCCTAGGAATCCCTTTAACTAGGTGGATTTTAGTCTCAGATTGGGGGTGACCCACTGCTGAGAGTGATGAGAAGTGCAATCTAAGGCTAGGAGGTTCATGGGAGGTCTGTACGCAGTTGGTGGTCTTCCATAAAAATATAATTACTATTTCTATGCTCAATTGCATGTTTTGTAATTGTATATGTGTTTTATTTAATGATATGAGTGTTTACATATACAAAAATAGGGTCACGATCCTTTAGAATCTAGGCTCTATGGCCTAATCATCACATAAGCCTCCTAGCTTATAATCACTTGGCTCACTAGCCTACAAAACATGTTTACAATTTAGTAGGGGCTCGGCCTTGTGGTATTACATTCTCAAATTCCTTGGAAGCATTTGTTAACTTGGACAAATCTCTCATCTTATTCTTCAACATGCCCTCAATACCCAATGAAACATTGCTAGAACCCTGGGTTTTTCTTCCTCCCCTCTCCCCTCCAAATACAAGGGTGCCCCCTAATCAGCTCAGCCATCAAACACTCCACATAGAAGGAAATCATCGACAAATTAACTCAAAATATCTCCTCCTGGACCTTTAGAACCCTCAATCTAGCAGCGCTCCTAGTTCTCATAAAAATTGTTTTGCAAATGATGTCACTGTATCTCTACGTTGTTCTTGCAGACCCCAAATGGGTGCTCAATTCTATCCAAAAGATACAACTTACTTTTCTATGGAGTGGTGATAATAACACCCAAAAATGGGCTCTGGTCAAATGGGACACAATATGTTCACCAAAGAAAATGGGAGGCCTAATCCTAAGGGATCCAATCAAGATAAATGAAACTCTCAACACGAAAACTTGGTGAAACTGGATATCAAACAACTCCATCCCTTAGGTACAACTCTGGCACAAAATATATGCCCCAAACTGGGACCCTCACAACATGATCCACTTCACTCCTAACTCTCAAGGCTCCCTCATTTGAAACTTTGCAAAATGCCAATGTCACCTCATCCAACAACACATCTTTTGGGAAATCAAAAATGGTGCCCATGCAAATTTATGGTTAGACTCTTGGTAGCAGGTTCCAAGCTTGGAAAGACAACATAATTTACTTCCACAAAGGAATAAAAATATTAAGGACCAATGGAATACTACAAATCAACAACACTTCAAGCATTGGTTGTCGCTCCACAACTCTCTTCTCCACCTACCAGCAGAAACCATAATGCAAATTGTCCAAGGTGTAAGCAATCGAAAAATTTGAATCAGTCTGGACAATGAAAAGCTCATATGGGGGTATGCGCCAAAAGTAATTTTCACTGTTAAAGAAGCCTATCAACTTCTCACCCCCCCTTCTAGATCCTCCATACCCTAGTTGGGCCAAGCTTTGGTCCCTTAGAACTTGGCCAAATATCTCAATCTTTCTATGGTTGGTCCACCACAGGCGCATCCTCACTTGGGACAACATCCTCAAAAGAGGATTCTATGGACCTTCGAGATGTTCTCTCTGCAACAACAATGAGGAATCCATAGACCATTTACTTGATAGTTGTTCTTTATCCAACTTCATATGGGATAAGACATCGATGCTCTGTAGAAAATCTAATTGAGATCATGGAAACATAACTCATTCTCTCAAAAACTAGGCTGACAATCCCTACCATAACACAATTCTCAACCTCCTTTGGCAGTTGCTCCTATGTTTCATTGTATGGAACATATGGAAAGAGTGCAACCATCACATCTTTGAATACTAGTCTTCCTCATAAGACACCCTCTGGGCCATTTGCATAAAACAGATGCTAGAAACAATTCATCTCAAATCCCAGTCTGACCTCGAATTTAAAGCACAACCAAATGAATATTTAATTCTTCAACTATGGGACATCACTCCTACCACCCATGTGGGCCCCCTCTCTTCTGCATATTCCCACATGAGGACCACCTCAATCCCAATACACTGGTGTCCCCCTCCTCTCGATTTCCTCAAACTCAACTTCGATGGTGCCTCAAAAGGTAATCCTGGTCCTACAGGTTTTGGAGGCGTCTTCAGAGATAGAAAATGTGTCATCGTCTTTCTTTACTATGAATCCATAGTCCATGACAACAACAATTCCACCTAAGTCTCAGGTCTTCTCCATGGCCTCATAATTTCTCAACAAAGAGAACTCTTTCCTCTTTTACTCAAAGGTAACTCTCAACTAATTATCTCTATGGAAATTCGTCTTCAAAATGGATCTCAAAGACCAAAAATCTCCCACTGTTAGTGCTTGGACCAGGGTCTTCATCATCTGGCTCAAATTATGGATTTCAGGGACTCCATATCCTTCCTCCACGTCTGACACAAGGCAAACTCCCTAGCAGACATAATTTCCAATGAAATCTTCACAGACAACTTTGACCTTCATGAACTAACCATCGATGAGCTCTCCAACCACTCCCTCAAGCGAGTCTATATCGACATTGCGCTCAAGGATTATTCTCCCCTGAATGTGGGTTTCCACTTGACGAGCTCCTAAAGTCCCCTTATCATGCAACATGATAACTGGGTGCGCTCCACCTCACCCCCTTCTCATGCATATTAAATATCCTCCCATCCCGAGACATCATTCCTTAAATCCTCCCATGGCTCCTGCTCCCCACAAGCATGACTATTGTATGTTGCACTAGTCCACATGCTTGCAAAGTTCGGTAACCTTAATGGCACACAATTTTACCCCCCCTCCTCTTGGCACCTATCTCTCTTCCAGTCGCAACCTCTCCAGACAATCTTCCCTTGTCTCCTCCATGAGCTAGCTCTCTTCTCTCCAAAGGTGGTATCCCTCTTGTCTTTGCATTAGGTGGTGGCTCCCCTCCCTCGTAGCACCAACAAAAAATAGTTTCTCTCTCATGCCTCCTCTCAAGTGTGCCACCCCCACCTTGGGGTGAATCGATCACGATGGGTGAGCCTCCACAGTTCCTCCCCCGCCCCTCTTGACCAACTAGGACAACTATGACCACTCGGTTCCATACTCACTGCGATAGCTTCTAGAAAATTGGGAAGAGGAGGTTTCAGGCTCCCTCCCAGCATCTCGTCACATCTTCAATCACCATCATATTTTTTGGGTGATAAAAAACCTTCTCGATCGCACCCTCCTCATCATCCTGGGAGTATTTTTTCAGAGCCCTCCTAGCTCACCATGCTCACCCTACTCCCCCACTGCTCGACCTCCTCCTTCTTCTCCCCCCTCCCCTGGCACCCGTGCTCCTCCTTCCATGGCCCAACCTAGCACTTTGGCGCCTCAAGAGACTGTCAGAAATTCAATATCTCCAACCACTCCAGGAAAGCACAGTTCGTTGATGGCTCCCTTCATCAAGAGAGTAGGCCTCCTAGCCAAGGATCCAAGATCGGACATATCCAACTCTCCCAGTGACAATGGAAATGATTTTGGTGGCTTCCCCATTGTGGAATAAATTCCTTCAGATGGCCCTCCCATCATGACCGACAAGCACTCTTAATGCTCAAGCTTCTATTCTTTTTTTAGTCTTTTTATCTAGAACTTTCAACTTTTTTTCTGATCTTATGTTAGCAAGAAAATAAACAATTAGCTCTAAGTTTTTGTAAGCCTAGTTTCCCATCAAGGGAAGGCAGGATAATCAAGTCTCTTCCCCACCTGGTTTCCCTTCAAGGAAAGGCCCAAGTTTTTTCCATTCCCAGGCACAATCTCTATGACTTTCTGATTGTATCTCTACTGTATTTTTAATAGATTAGTTCCAGAATTTACAAAAAAAAACATTCATCAGAACATTTAATGATACCACAAATAGAGAGAATGGGGAATGGACTGCAAACAAAAGAGGGCTTTAAATTATCATTCTATAAATCACCAAATATAATATGATAGATAAAACAATTGGTAATTCAATCTTCTGATCAAAGTATTTGAGAATACAATAATGTAATATCCTGAGTATCTCTCTTGGAGTCTCAAAAATATTAATGAGTTTTTAAATACAAAAGTAAATGTCTTTAAAGAAAGTAAAAATGCATTTTTCCTTCAAACAAGACTAGGATTATCTCCATCGGGACCATAAAATGAAAAGACTTGGAATATGAAATAAGGACAACCAAGAATCAAACTAAATCCCATAGAATACTAACAAGATAAAGACAAGATGATAAATGATTGTAGCAGAAAATGGACTGAGGAAAAACCGAAAGGGCAGAGTTTATGTTTGACTCAATGTGATGGAGAAAAATCATTCTTCACTTGCTTGCAACTGGATCCTTTATAGGTATCTGTTGTGGTTAAGGTGGCATAACTTCTCTAATTGTTTCTTGATTTTCTGGTTCAATAATTTCAATTAATTCCTTGTTCAACCATTCCTCAATATATTTTCTTAAAGGTTCCACGATAATTTCATGTTTAATTTTAATCTCAAATAAATGGCTTTTGAATTCCCTAAGATATAGATCTAATTGATGAAAAGTGTTGTCCACATCATCATTTATGTTGATATACTGAACCAACCATCTTTCAACTTCATCCTCAAAAAATTCTATGGTTTCGATCAATTCGATAGCCCAAGCAAGTTTGAGTTCTTTAAGTTGTCCCATTAAAGATTCTTTGGTTAAGATCATGGTATCTATTGGGACACATACAATTCTGAACTTTGGAGTCGCCTATTTTTAAAGAGGTAAATCTATAACGGTCGTTTAAGAGCTCCATGCTTCGGATGTTGTGATAAGTCTTAACAATAAAAACCCCAAAGCTCCAAAACCCGAAATTTTTTGCTCATTGCTTTTTCTAAACCTTTAAAAGACACAAGTCGTAATACACTTGTACCTTTGAGTCTTCCTTGAGTTAACACGTGGCACATCCCTTTCCTAGACACATCATCCATAATGACATCATCCATAACACATCACTACGGGAGATGATCCTTTGAGAGTTTAACAAATAATGAAGGCATGAATCACCAAAGTATCAAAATTCTGAAGTATTAAATGTTAATTAATTAAGTTAATCATGATCAAGAGATAATCAATGACTTTGGAGTTCGGGCGCTTACCCTGTATCATATTCTAAAATCTCTATAGTCCAAATTTCTGAAGTGCTTAAAGTTAAATATGATTAATTAATACTAACACTAGATAATTAATCACTTCGTAGTTTCAGGTTTTGGGAATTACCTCTCAAGATACATTTAAAGTTCCCGAAGCCTGAACTCCCAAGACACTCGAAATTGACACACCTTTTTAAACATGATTAATTAAGGTTTTAAAAGCAATTATCCAGGGATTAACCTTTGCAGATTCAGGATTCAGGAAATTCTCACTCTGTCTCATCTAAAACTCCCGAACATGCACCAACGAATATTAATGGAATTTATGACTAATTTAGGCTAATGATTCAAACGCAGATTGTGGATCGCTAGGTACACATTTCCATTAAAGTTAATAAATTTTTCATCAGTGAAGCTATACGAAAATCAATGTATCTAATTTGAATATAAGCACTTGGATTTCAAATTCATTTTCACCTTCCGCAATTAGCAAGCGTTTATCAGTTTAAAAGGCTCATGGATTTTCTCTGCAACATGTGACCTCGCTCGATTTCTTAGATATTATGGCACCGCGAAAAATGATTAAAAATCCTAATGCGGCTAGTGAGGATTCAAACCCAAATGCAAACACTTTGCCAGACACTACGCTGTGAGCCATGGACACTGTTAAATATTGGACGCAAGTGTTTGAGGTTCTAGAACATGAAATCATCAACTATCCAAAGGACTCTGCTGAAGAAGAAGAAGATACTTATGTAGCTAAACTCAGACATATAGCGTAGTCAAAACTACACAAAATACATCACAACTGAGACTCATGCCTTATAACGATGTGATAAGTTGGGCCTTGGAGCATGTTGACATCCAGACCAAGAGCATTGTAAACCACCAGAAGGTTGATGTCGATTCTTTCTGACCAGAACATATGCAAGTAATGTACAAAATCTCCCCTAATCCTAGATATACATTTAATGTTGCATTCATTCTGGAGTTCGAGCAAAAGGATTGCATCCAGTACGCCATGAACTATCCCGATATAATCAATTCTTGGTGGGGGCACCCGGAGAGATTCAAAACTGATACTCATGGTTTATATTCCACAACATCTCTGGACATTCCCATGGTGTATATAGCCCTAATTCTATGTCGATTTTTTGGAAAGAAGAGTCCCACGCATTTCTTGGTGGAATGGGTATCCATCATGCACGAGGTAGCAGAGGGTTTTACCTTCAATTGGGCCAAAATATTGTCTAATAACTTGGACCAAGAGATTGTAGACTATAAAGTAGCGAAGTCAAAGGGACATCTTGCCCCATTTTATATGTTGGTATATATCATGGAAGCCATCTGTTTCATGACGCCTTTCCCATTGATGAATTGGAGTTGGACTCTAGCCAGTTCCAAGCCCATTCATTTCTACCATTCCAAGCTATGGGAAAAAAAATCCAAGGATTTATTTTATGAAATCTTCCACAATCTTGTGATCCCTATTCACATAACCCTGTATGGACAGACACCTCCTCGAATTTCAGACCAGATTATGGGGAATCTGGGTAAGCTAGAAGATTTATTTATTGAGAAGAACTTCTCCTATATCATAGTTTTTGGGTGCTCTGTCCCTCCCCATTCTCTCCCACACTTTTTACCAGATCGGCTGGTATGCAGAGAAGTGGCCTACCAGACAGTAACAGGAGGCATCAGCAAAGAACTGAAGGTAGCACAAAAATGTTATGGCCAACTTTCCCTATTCAAGTTGGCATGTTTTCATTACTAGATTTCGGTCACTCCAAAGTGGATTCTGCGGCTCTAGAGGATTTCAAATTGGTTGACTTCGAATTCAAAAGACATGATCCATGCAAGATTGTGGAAAGCCACCTAGCCAAGTTCAACATGAAAATATATGTACATGAAAACTCCTCGTATGATGAAATATTCAGAGGAGTTAGGTATTATGAGGAGGTACAGGACAAATTCCAAACCCTGCACCCATATCATCAAGTTGGTTTCCTCAGTTTTAAAAGGCACAGGAGAAACAATCTGCCAAAGGTACTACAAGGAGAGTTAATAGTCACCCCTCCTGCACATGATTCTATGCCTACAGATTCTGAAGCCAGTCACTCTGGTAATCATAAAGTCAAGGAAACCCCGAAGAGCTTGGAGGTATTGACACAGAAATTAGAAACATCATTCTCAAGCCAGCTAGGCCCCGAGGAAAAATCACAACTCGAAGATTCCCTGAAGCAGGGACAAAATGTGCCTCCTTCATCACCAACTACCCCTATTGGCACCTCAAATATAGTAGAACAACAATAGTCTATGGAGATTGCAACTCCCATTACATCATTGATACCTCTACAATCCAGCTTCGGGACCCCTAATCCCATAATTTTTTTTGTGAATGATCTTACCCCCATCTCGCCTGAAGAAATGGATCCTTCAAATTTCTTTTTTAGCAAAAAATGGAAGGCCATCTTCAAAAGGGAATCACATGATAAATATGGAGTGATAACTAAAAGTTAGAGGATGTTGTATGATGGGAATGATCGTGATGATCCTGAATTCTCAAAATAAGTCGCAGGTTTATTGGGTGCTTTTTCCACTACAAATAAATGGTCTGTGGACAATTTGACCAAGAAACTATGATGGAAGAGATTATTGGTGGAACACTTGCAAAGTCAAATATATTCCATGGAATAGACTATCAGAAATAGGATGAGCCAAGAATTCGAGCAAATCAGAACTCATGATCGACAACAAATCCAACAGTTGCAAGCTAACCTCAAGGAGTTCTATCAAAGTTCGTAGACCGACCGAGCATTGGTCATTCAGCGTGATGAATTAATAGAGAAATTGCAAGCTAGGTTGGGTCTGACTAAAGGTAACTCAATTGACATCTCGGCCTTCTAAACTCAAGAACTAGAAATAAATGAAAAGATTGAAATGGCCCAGCAGGACCTTTTCATGAAAGTCGATGCCATCCAGAAGTGCTACCAGGAAATAGACCTTTCTCTAAAGGGAATATATATTAAGGAAAGAGAATCTCTCTCAGCTCGAGCTAGGTTTCAAGAGGCCATCATATTGGCACATAAAGATGATGCCCATGATTTTCCCTTGCTCTCTCCCTCTAAACAATTATGAGGTGATATGGCCCTAAAGGTTTGGGAAACAAATTTGGTAGAGAGAAAAAGATTTTCCAAGGAAGTAAAAGACACTTTCCATGAGGCATTGTCATCATTGAACAAGAGCTTGACCGATTTAGAGGAAAGTAGTATTTCAGAAGCCCTGGGGCAAATTAATATTGAAATGAATCAGCATAACTCTAGAAGGAGCAAGGAAGGAACTCTAACAACCATTCAGTAAATGATCCAAATTGATATTATTGGGATAAATAAATGGTTGGTAAGTCCAAGCTCACAGTTCCAAGTCACTGTTCAGTAAATAAGAAAGATCCAAGAAAAGCTACCTCAAGTAGAGAGGAAATTATTTACTTTTGAAGTAAATGAAACAATTGAGCCCTCAAGGTTCGTGCTGATATTATTGGATAGATGCAACCAATTTATTGAACATGTGAAAGCAAGCACATCCGGAAGCAATTAAGAAAACATTGCATAGTGCCCTTTCTTTTTACCCTCCCTAACTTCCACCTTCCTTCAGCCACTTATTTCATTCATTCACATTCTAATATTCACTTATCCCTTATTCATAATCATACACTTTTTCCATTGTCATCCTTACCACAAATGGTTATTCTTTTCATGCTCGTTATACATTCGTTGACGAGCCATGCAATGCTACTCATAATATTGCCATTCATCCCTGATCTCGAATGTGTCTCATTGCATTGTTGAGCGTATCTTGAGGGATAGATGTCAACATATTAAAATGGCCAGGACAGTATGTCGAATTACTAAGGAGTCCAAACGACAGTTGTGTCCAGCCTAAAGGACTAAAGAAAAGAGGTGTTTTTTCCCAGTAGACGAAGAGACAAAGGAGAATGTCAGAGGAGCTCATCAAATTTCACATATTGTTGTCTTATTCAGATTTATGTTATTTTTATTGTAATAAGTCCAACCGTTTGTGTTGTGACGGTTTTTCTTTATAAATACATATATTCAAGATCTATTTAGGGTTGCTTCTTGCCATATGTAATAGAAGAAACTCTCATTTTTTAGTATTAATACAAGTGCAGATAGAGATTCCAAATTCTGTTAAGTTTGAGTTATGTGCTTCTTTTGTATTTCCACATATCCAAATTTTATTATGTAATTCCTTGATAAGTGGTTGATTTCAATTTAGTATCACAACTACTGTAATCAAATTATATCAACAATTTGTTAAGCAATCAGTTTTTCCTTTATATTTACTGTAGGTAATACAAGACCTGCAAGCTATTTGAATTATTGCATATCATATCATGTTCAAGGGTGCACTCTTTACTTACTTCTACTACAAACAAAGTGAGATTCATCTTCCACTGATGCCTAGCTTTGTTTAACAGTTTTGTAATTTTATCCCACACAATTTGATATTATAATTGTGACTCAAAAAACGAAATACAGACTCTATACTGTCCTATTATTAATTTCATTTAAGGATAATTTCTTATATAACTAAAGGTAGAAAAATCACTATTTTAAAACATTCTTGATGCCTGACATTACTCTTTGAGCCTTAAGTTTAATCTCAGGAACAACATATTTTTGGTGCCGTTGTCGAGGATGAAGAAACAAGGTTATTTTCCCTGGGAAAATGACAAGGTAACTTTCTATCTTTGATGGTTAAAAAAGATTGAATACATAAGTAAGGATTATTTTTATATTTCACTTGGCAACTCCACCGTAGACAAAACTAGCATTCAGTCGAAAGAATACCAGAAAAAATCCAGATGATAAGCAGACCACACCAGTGTTAGATCCCAAAAAGTTGTTGAAACCAAAGGGATACCTCAAATCGACTATTGCATCAGCAGGTAAAGTATATCAACCCAAAGTTACACAAGTTAATGATAAGGTTAAAATTGAAGAACTAACCCCTAACGAAAGCCTTAAACAGATTCACTCTGTAGAGGCATCAACCAGTGAACCTGTGGCTAAACTTGAAACTCAAAAGGTGAGTGTTCCCAATATAAAAGTTGAGATTGATTTGACAGATACTTTTACTAACGGGAATAAAGAATCCCATTCAGTACTTGTCATATTTGACACTCTGTCGGGTATATCCTCTCCCGAATTGAAGGTTTTAGTTTCCCAAAACTCTGAAGAATATATTTTATACCCTGATTCACCCCCTATTAGTTCACCTATATGTACATCTTGTAAGTCTGAGGAAACCATTCCACATTTCCCTTTTCCTCCTCTTTTATATTTTCCATCTCCTAATGGCATTTTTCCAAAAATTCCTTCACCACATCCTGAATTAGTCAAAAGGTCACCACTTCATTCCCTCGAAGTTTTTGAAAATCCCCTTTATAGCTCCCAAAGTTCGTCTCCTAGACTTCCAATGGATGGTGTTGGTGGCATCGGAGGCAGAGGAGCAGGTGGACAGGGTTAAGGACAAGATCCGCCTCCTAGGATATTTGCCAAGGTAGATGCTAGATACGCTTCCTTGGTCCTCCCTACCGTCCTTCATGATTTTCCCAAAAATTGTATGAAAAACATACCAAAATTCATGGGAGAAGGAGATTTGACCGCAACCAAACACATAGCCATTTTTTATCAGTTTTGTGATATCCTTGGCATCGAACACGAATATGTTTACTCAATGTTGTTAGTACAAACCTTTGAAGGACAAGTGAGAACCTGGTTCCGATGATATAATGATCTAGAAAATTCCTTCCTAAGATAGTGGGGAGAGAAGAAGGACCATCTCTATTATTTGACTAAATTTGGGGCTTAAGAAAAAATAATTTTGAATCAGTCCTTGAATTTACTCAGAGGTTCAAAAAACTGTACAAAAAAATCCCAGTTGAAGTCAAACCCTCTCAACCTGCAACAAAGGTAACTTTTGTAGGGGCTTTTGAACCCAACTTTGTTCTCCTCTTAAGAGAAAGAAGATCTGCCACTCTAGCAGGAATGAAAGATGATTCCATAGAAATTGAATCTAATATGATGGCATCCGGGAAATTAAAAACTAAGGTTGAGATGGGAACCAGAGAACCTAATCATTTTAAAGAACAGGCAGGACCATCTAGGTCCGGGAAATCCACAAAAGAGAAAATGGATGAGATGGCCAAGATAATCAAAGATTTATCAAACAAAATATCCAAATGGATCTAGATCAAGCCAAACCTGATACTTACGTTAGGACTTAGTTCAAGAGAAATCCTAACCCCAAGATGCAACAGAGACAAATAAAAAATGAGGATCAAAAGATCCAAGCCTTGTTCAAAACTGAAAATTTTATGCAAAGGGATGATATGCAAAATTATGAGGAGTTAGAAGGAGACCTAAACAACCTTAGTGATGATGATCTTGAGCCACATTTAACCAGACAAGATTATGAGAAGTCTTTGGATCGAGAATCCTTGTTTAACAATGAAGAAAGCATCAATAATCTGGGAGGATCTTCCTATCAAGGACTCATCGACTCAATAATGGCCAAACTCCAACAAAAGTATGATTTAAGGCCTAGAGAGAAAAATCCTATGAATGTTCCACCGAAAAATATTTTGTCACGAAATAAAACAAATGAGGCAGCAGTTACTAAACCACCAACCAAAATACAAGTTGCCCGAACAAAACCAGTTGAAACAAGAACAACACAAACCAAAAAACCGAAAATACATAAGCAGAAATGTCAACCAGAGAAATCGAAAAAACAATCGGAGGTTTCATTTTAGAAAATGAACTTAATAAAATTAAAATCCCCATGCCTCTGGTTGAGCTTGCAAAAAATCAAATTTATAAAAGAAAATTTTTAAAGTGATAATTTTTTCTGATGTTGAATGCCATGCAGATGTTATTAATCTGTAGGACGAAATACCTACGATCATGTTCGGTCCACACATCGAAAACACTAAGGATTATGTTGCACTGTTTTATATTACACTAACTGTGCATGACCATTTACTCCACAATTGTATGTTAGATTTTGGGGCCTCTCATAATTTAATGCCTAAAATTATCGTGGAAAATTTAGGCCTCAAAATTACTAGACCTTATCAAGACTTGTACTCGTTTGACTCTAGAAAAGTTAAGTGTCTAGGCATGATTAAAGATATGGTATTAAATCTTGCTCAAATCCTTGTAAAAAGTGTCCTTATGGATGTGGTCGTTGCTGACATCCCTACCAAATATGACATTCTTTTATCCCGATCTTTGGGCGCCAAATTAGGAGGATCAGTTCAGTTGGACGTGACTTACACTACGATCCCAATTTTCGGTGGACAATTCACATGACTGTACAAAGAAACTAGACTTGCGCATACGATAAGTGACCCTCAAAATACAAATAATTACCTAGTCTATGTTGTTGATCAGGACTTAGAAAATTGCATATTATCGATAGATGACTATTTCGAAGAATGTACAGAAGAAGAAAATAAAAAAGTAGAAATAACAAAGAAAAATGTAAATATTAGAGGAGTGTGGAAAAAAAAAATTGATGGCGCTTCATCCTGCGAAGGAGTAGGGGCTGGAGTGCTATTTGTAGCACCAGGAGATGAGTACATTATTCCCTTCTCATATAGATTACAGTGGGATATTGATTATACGAATAATGTCTTTGAATATGAAGCTCTAGTCTTAGGATTAGAATCTCTAAGAAAGTTAAAAATTGAACATCTGATAGTTTATGGTGACGCATAGCTCATCGTGAAACAAATAAAATATCAGTATCAATCCAAGAATCCAAGGGTAAGGTCATACAGAAATTGTGCCTGGGATTTGATAGATAATTTATTCTTGTCCTTTAACATTCACTCCATTCCCAAAACGGAAAATCAATAGGCTGATTCTTTATCCAAAGTTGTTGTGACCTTTGTACCACCTATTGTCCTAAAATTGAAATATCACATCGAGATGAGACATAGACCCTCAATCCCGAACAATGTTCAACACTGGAAAGTGTTTGAAGATGAAGAACAAATTAAAAAATTCCTAGAGATGATTGATGAGTTTTCTGAAACTCACATAGATCAGGAAAACCAGAATGATCCCACTTGGATTATGCAAGAAGGTGAAGACCCCGAAAAATTCCAAGATAATATTGCAAACCACCACATGCTCATGCTTAAGAAAAATCAGATCCCCAAAGGTATAGTCCCCTTAGAGAGATTTTTTGACCAATATGACATACCCTTAAAGTCTCCCTTATGAACTCAGACCAAAGTGGTTGAAGACTGTAATATAGAAACTAAAGAAGATCCTAAACTGGTCAAGATATCTAAATACCTTCCAACCCAAATGAAGGATAAGTACGTCGAGTTCCTTAGACAATATAAAGACATTTTTGCATGGTCCTATGATGATCTAAAAACTTACGATACCTCTTCTATTGAACACAATATTCCTTTGAAACATGGTATCAAACATTTTAGGCAAAAACTTAGACAGATAAATCATATCCTCCTGCCAGTGATAGAAAGGTAAGTCAAGAATATTCTCGATGTGAATATTATCGTTCCACTCAAATATTCTGAATGGGTAGCAAATTTGGTACCCGTCAGAAATAAAAATGGTGAAATAAGGCTCTGTGTAGATTTCAAAAACTTAAATCGGTCATCCCTCAAAGATAATTACCCATTACCAAAAATGGATCATGTTCTAGAAAAAGTAGTTGGAGCTAACAGAATGTCCATGATTTATGGTTTTTACCGATACAATCAAATTGATGTCCATGAAGATGACAAAGAAAATACTGTGTTTACCACTTCGTGGGGAACTTTCATGTACGACAAGATGCCTTTAGGTCTGATGAATGCAGGAGCCACCTTCCAAAGAGCGATGGATATAGAATTCATTAGTGAGAGAGACAATTTTTTTGTTATTTATTTAGATGATCTAACTGTCTTTTCCAAATCTAATACAGAACATCTGGTCCACCTCAAACAAACTTTTGAGAAATGCATAAAATTGTGTTTGTCTCTTAACCCTAAAAAGTCGCATTTCACTATGCAAGAAGGCAATATTTTAGTCCATATTTTCAAAGGAAGAAATCAATATTGATCCAAAGTGAGTCGAGGCTATTGGTACGATAAACATTCCTAGAAATAGGAAAGAAATCCAATCTTTTTTAGGGAAGATAATTTTTTCAGAATATTTATTCCTAACTTCACTGAAATTATCAAATTGATTACAGATATGTTGAAAAAGGACAGAGAATTGAAGTGGACTACAAAAGCCAAAGCATCTTTCAAGCGAGTCAAGAAATCTATAGGCGAAGCACCAGTTCTAGCATGTTCAGACTATACTAAGTAATTATTGATATTCTCTTTCGCTTCTGAACATACTATCGCAGCAGTGCTCCTACAAAAGAACGAAGAAGGCTTCGAGCAGCCGATAGCCTTTTTCTGTAAAAGTCTCAAGGATGCAGAATTAAAATATGATATACTAGAAAAACAAGCTTATGCAATGGTGAAATCTCTCAAAGAATTTAGGACATATGTGTTTCATTCTAAAATAATCGCTTACGTTCCAACAATCATTGTCAAACACATCTTGGTT
>ML788033.1:132049-158398 GCA_009831015.1 Picea engelmannii | reverse complement strand
TCATGTGGGCCCCATTTGGGTAAGTTAGTACATCAACTTCCCGGGGTCGTAACTTTTGCATACGATCTTCGTTTTAGACGTATGATAGCTCGTTGGAAAGGCATTGTCGAGGAGATTCATTTTTGGGGCTCAATCATGCCTTTGGATATAATTGAGGACCTATATCTCAAAAAACCTTCATTTGGGCCCTCAAAATGGCCCCAGAAGTTAAAAACTGCTAAAAATAGTAAATTGCCAAAATTGCCAGAAAATTGTTTTGAGCCAGTCGGAAAAGGTGGGTGGCCACCGATATCCACCTGGATCAATGAGAAATATGGTCTTGGATATTATTGTAATAGATCTCTGCTCTGCTGGAGATTTCCCCCTCTAAGAGGCAAGTGAACATTGTTATCAGTAATAAAAGTTCTCTTTCTAGTGTTATTCTAGTATTATCCTGGTATTGTTCTGATTATGTGATTGTTTCTCTGCCATTTCTAGCTAAAATATTTGTTTTCTGCATACTATTTTATATCTGGAATACTACACTCTGCTATGTTGTTTGTGTACCTCATTTGTACTATTTACTTCTCCTGAATTGTTTGAATTTTGGTAGGCCGTTAGTTCCTGAAGATTCAAATTATCTTTGCCACCTTCTTGAAAATGTTCAAATCTAATGAAGTGTGAATAATACCCCACTAACTACATATGTGTAGTGAATTTGTTATATGGGTCAAAACCTTCAACAAGTTTGGCTTCCTTCAAACCCATCTGTCCATGATGTTCTGCCAACTCATTTAGGTGAGTTATATGTTTAACAATGCAATCCCCAAATTTACATGGCAGGGGTATATACTATCTTTTCCTTTTGTCATGGAAGAAACGAGCCCAAGTTTTATATTGCCTGCATACTTCTCCAACAAAGAGTTTATCTGATGTATAAAATGGTAAAAGAAAAGGTTTCTCCTTACTACCAAATATTCTAATTACAGTGAATTCTTCGGACAACTCATAAATCCTTTTTCTAGTGAGGAAGGAAGTTGCCTCTAAGGATAGCCTTGATGTGCTCTGTCAAAATATTAACCTTTTGAAATCTTAGATGAAATTGTTGTACATTGGGTAGAAACTATATTGGGTTTTATGTCTGTACAAAATTGAATACCACGCATAAATTGGTTCTAACTTAAAATCCACATGTTTTTCCCAAGGAAAATCTTCAAAACATGGCCATAGGAAATGGTGAAAATGAGGTAAGAAGCCATATAAAATTTATGGGTCATTTTGAGGTTATTCAGTTGAAAACAAATTTCACTTAAGATGAGATAACCCCAATCAATGATAGATTTTTCATGCAGGGCATAATGCATAGCATATATAACATTTCTTGTTACAAACATAGTAGATTCCAAACCCTGAATGCGGGAAAATAGCCAAGAAAATTATTTGTACATGTATTTTAGCAAATTTACCTCAATTCTAGAAGTACCAGGGTTACATGTTGGATCTTCCAAATAGTTTCTCAACAGTCTGTTCCCTCCCTTGTGTTGCTTCATAAATTCATCAATTGCCTCACTCTTGAATCACATCGTTGGTGCAGGGAGTCGTAACATTTTAGAAAATGTTGTAGGGGCTAGACAAATGGGTTGATGACCTTGCATTTGAATTATTCTTCGTTCAGAATCAAATTTATCTGCACACCATTGAACAATCTCTTTCATATCAATTAATTTTGGAACACATCCTGCCAATGTTATTCCTGAGGTCCAGATTAGGTTCATCTTCTTCTCAACTGGAGGAAGAGACGTGTAGTACTTGTATTCCCTGGACCACTGGAACTATGGATCTTCACGACTCAGTGTGTTCAATGTATCTCCAAAAATTACTTCCTTCTTCTTACTTGACATCTTTTCTGCTTTTTACAAAGGTGGCGCTATTGTCAATACTTACAAGTTGGAATTTTTATTTTATTTAAATTCCACTACGTACTACCTTAGTAACTCAATCAACTATAGATCATGCTTTAAATGGCATCAGTTGTCATGGGACTTGGATTTATTGCGACCCTTAATCAATGCATTAGGCATTAATAACAACATTATGCTTTTACGAATGGAAGATGATGTGGAAGGGCTAATTAATTTGACAATAAATGGTGATGTGATGATATGATGGACGGAAAGTGTCAAGTATGGAGGTGTAAAATGATGTATGGGAAAAGCTAAGAGTATAACACAGAAATGCAGAGTTGTGGACATAAATGCTTGTGAAACAATCTTCGAGAAAGGGTGACAATGCCCACATCGAAACGCGGACTTGCGGACGTATAGACCTACGAGCAATGGACAAATGATGGGGAGTAAGGAAATCCGCTCTATAATGAGAAGTATGACGAAGTATGAAAAGAAGTGAAAAGTGAAAAGTGAATGAGGACCTGCAGACTTGCGGAGGTGGAGACCTAAGAAAGAGTTAAGGGATGGTATATAGCTCTGCATCCGCATCGCTTGAAATTGACTAAGTACCAAAAGAAAATGGAAGAGGAAACAAAGTAAAGTGTTTTGGTGAGTGCAGGGTTGAGGACCTGGATAATTAAAAAAAAGTTTAGAAATTGTTATATAGCTCCGCATCCGCAATTTCAAAAAATGACTAAGTGCTTGGAAATTTTTTAATTATAAGAGAAAAGAGAAAAATAAACTTAAAAAAATTATAAAAGAAATCTTAATAGTAACTAGGTAATAATACTAGACTAGTAAAAAAAATTGAATCAACACCCATCATAATCATTATCTTTATTGGTTCCCATATTCAAGCTAGCTCCATGCTTTGGAACTTAACTAATACGATCCCTATTCTTGTACCTCACTACATCAACTCTTTTTCTTTTTTTAATTTCATTTTTCACCATCATAATTTGACATTTTTCTTAAATTATATTTAAATTCACAATTACCATGACCATGGAAAATTTACCTAACAACCTTAGACAAACCATAAAATTCTATAAATAAATTAATTAAAAATATACTTTATTGTAAAACCTAAACAACTTTAAAGGATTTAGTAAGGAGATAAGAGGATTTTTTAGACACATTTCCATACATTGACCAAAGCTATGACATGTGTGCACAATTCCATAGATGAGTATATAACTATTCCCTATAGCAAGGGATTCATAAAAACACAAATAGACATCAAGTGTATGCTTTGAATAAATTCTATGCTATGTTGATATAAAGTGTATACTTTGAATAAATTATTTTATGTGATACTTAAAATTTTTATGTATCCATTTGTTTTAATAGTCAAATAAAATGAGTTAAAAGTGACATTTAACTAATTGTAACGAATTTTCACACCAATATTCTTTATCAATCTTAAATCTGTCCACAAACGTATATATCGTTATATTATTTTGGAAAAGTATGTATTTTATTGGGAAGATATTGATGTTATAAGATATTATTGGTATATAGAATTTGTTTTTACTTTATAAAAAAAAATTTGTGAGAATGGAAGTGTACTTTTACAACATACCAATAAATTATTACAAATAACAAAATTTCATCTAAATACAGTAATATGTTTACCCATATATGGTTAAAATAGATATATCAATAAAGAACATTGCGAATAAAGCTAAAGCTGTGAGAGTCTTTTCCTTAAAGAAGCAAAAAGATGCTAACAGTAAATGCTGAGTCAATCTGTTTTTCAATGATGCTTTGGAGTTTGAGTGTGTTGTACGGTGAGTAAATGTTGAAGTTGAAAGTCACGCTGGCGAGTTAGTGCCACATCATTAATGCTAAAATGTAACCCAATTCAATACAATACATGGGAATAAAACATATTATTTATGTGGTCTATAATTAATATATTTCTGTAAATTTACTTCACACGACCACATGTGTAATATATAATTTTTTATTTTATTTTATTTTTAAATTTCATTTTAATGTAATTATTTTTGAAATTTAATTTTAATGAAGTGTTTATTTTTATTTTAATTTTCTAATAAAAATAAAATTTACAAGATTTTTAGGTAGTATTTTTATAATTTTTCCAACATTTTTGCAAGATCATAATTATTAATATTGTGAAAATTAATATTATAATTTTTTAAAATAAAAAATATCCTTCAATTTATATTTTTTTAAAAATTTAATCTTACAAACATGTGTGGATTTACATTGTAATTTTAATTAAAATCACAATATTATAAGTGAATAATAGTAATAAAAAAACTTGTTATGGTTTTGAAAACAATGTATGTAAAAATGTTGAACTATAAAATTGGATAAAATAAAATTAGTTTCAAGACTTTAATTATTTTAGTTATTTTATATGGATGTAAAGTTTAGGCTTATAACATTTCTCATAAAATTTATAATAAAATTGAAAAAATCTAAGAACTTTTTATAATTTACAATTTGATAATTATATACAAATACTCCTTACTCATTATCTTGATTGAAGCTGAATATACTTTCCTGGTCTGTTCTAAAGTCATAGTTAAATATTTAAATTAAAAAAAAAATGTTCAAATTGAGTAAAGATAGATTATTAATATAAACAATAGTGACTATAGACCCCAAAGTGATTAGGTTAGAAAATTTGATTGAGTATTGAAACATATAAAAAGATAATGAGATAATAAGATTAACAATATTAAATTTTACATCTGTTTAAAGTTTAAAGATAATATATGGGATTACAATGAAATTATTAGTAAAAAAAAGTTGAAGTACTATAAATATTTTATTAATTTTGATCAAAATTATTTTCCTTAAAATATAAGTTAAAAAAAAAGGATATGGCTAAAATCAAGATTAAAGTTCATGATCTTAATAGTAAAATAGGTTTTTAGATTAATTTGAAAACATCTAAGGATGAACAAATTAATAAAATTTGTGATACAAAAGACGTTGAGAATGAACAACATTTCCTTTTAATGTTCTCTACCTTTAATAATATCAAGCATAATTTCATACATTTTTATAAATTAATTACTCTTCATGATCTCTTGGCTTATGAAAATTATAATGACCTTGGTATTTTCATTTGTACCATATTCAATTATCGAAGTGACATTTTAAAAAATATTTAGACTATTACCATTTTCTTGTTTAATAAATATTCTTGGTCTTAAGGGATAGTAACCATCATCATCATTATATGTACATGAATGATATATATAAAAACGTATCTATGAGTATAATCATCTTAATTATACCCTTTAGCCAAATCCTAAGACTTGATCCCAAATATACATGTTATAAAAAACTATACCACACTTGGAAACAAAATGCTAATCAATTCAAGGTATTACCCAATCCATAAATTTTATCCATTGGATAATGCTTTCCTATATTTAACATTACTTGCAAAAGTACCCAAAACAAACAACACTCTATAATCCCTAATATGTGGTTGACTTGTAAACAAACCCCTACTAAGTATGTGGTTGCTATTATAATGGCTTGGTAGTCATCATTTTTCAATAGGATATCTCCTTGCTCATGTGGGTTCACCATTGATCTCATAAGCATTTGAGTTTGTCAATGGGGCACAATCTCACCATCTCTTTGAGTTTGGTTATGTTGCACATGTTTCACCAAAAACCCTTATTCTCTGCTCATTTTCATCCAATCCAGCTTTACAATTTAGGATCCAACTAATGTGATATACATCTATCAATTCCTTATACTTGGACACGTCCCTTAATTAGCTCTCATTTAATCTTCTCTACCATATCAATTGGTTGAGATTAATCTTCTCAAGTGTTAAGTTGATTGTCATATAAATCAAGAAGTGAAGGTGGTGTAATTTTCTACATATTTCAAATATTTTTATCAATTANTCCCTTAATTAGCTCTCATTTAATCTTCTCTACCATATCAATTGGTTGAGATTAATCTTCTCAAGTGTTAAGTTGATTGTCATATAAATCAAGAAGTGAAGGTGGTGTAATTTTCTACATATTTCAAATATTTTTATCAATTAGGATGAAAAAAAGGTTATATATATATATATATATATATATATATATATATATATATATATTATTTTTTTATTTTATTCATTCAAACATCAATTTGATGTTTAATTAAAATTTAATTTTATTATTATTATATATATATATATATATATATATTATTTTTTTATTTAAAAATTTATTTAAACATCAATTTTTTACATTAACTTAATAAATTAGTTTAAGATTGAGGTTGACAATAAAGAGGTTTTCGAGTCAAGTCTTCATATTAATTATTTATGTAATTAATTACATCTTGAGTGGGTCTAATGGTCAAGAACATGTGTTTCCTTTTAAGAGATCACAAATTCAAATCCATAAGAAGTAGGGTATGTATACCTCCATAGACTTTACCAGTAATAAATCTCATTCAATATATCTATCAACTTAAACATACAATACCCATACATTTTTAAATAATTGACTACTTTATCCTTAACATCCTTAAAACATATAAATACATTTTTGGGGGTCATTTTTCTTAGCTATAATTTGACATAGACGACATAAGGGCCCTTGAACTCAATAAATTTTTGGACTTTAGTGACAACTTGGAAAGAGATCCACTAAAATGAGGGCATCAAAGTCCAACTTTAGTGTAAGAGGTAGTCGTCACGTCATGTGACCTCCATGATCGCTCCTAAACACCAAAACATAATCATTATGTAACCTTTTAATTATATTTTTCCAAATTGGGCTTAATTCCCCACTTGTTGTTTTCGGATTTCCAAGTAAAACCATACCAAATGCTACATCAATTGCTTTTGTTATACATTTTTCTTTTGGATTATTCATATTTTGTTGTTGAATGAATGGCCATTTATGTGTCTTGGTAGAGTATGTGGGAAAGTTTGTTCATAATGTTGTCCTATTAAAATGTTATTATAAAAAAATATATATATTTATTAATACATTATTAATGAAATTTTAAATTTTATTATACATTTAATTTACTCGTTTGAATATAGATCTATTTTAGGTATAATTATAATGGCAGGGTATAATTATAATTGTATGGTTAATTTGAGAATATCGACAAATATCATGTTGAAACTGAGTTATTATGTATGGTTGGATTTTATATAGTAAAGTACTTATAAACTATTTAACATGATCTATTGTAAAATCATTAAAAGATGTTTTTGTTAAATAATGTAAATACACTTTATTTAAGTGTATTCTTCAATTTCCATGTAATCCTTTTTTATGTTTTGATGTATATGGTAACATATGATATGTACATGCATCTAGTGAAATAATTATGATTTCATGGCACATTGTGAGCATGACATGTGTCTTTCAAATCTTTCTTATGCCTTGAAATTGTCCTATACATATAGTGATTTTTAATTAGCTTTTAACTCGTTAATATGGTAGGGTAATCAATATCGTGAATTCTTGAAAGGTGTTATGTATGAATTACAAATTTTGGCTTGTATACTCAAAACACCATATAAAGAAATAATATTAAACATCGGGTCTGCGAGAATGCGATATACAAAAATGAGAACCAAAGTTGTGATTTTCTCAAGGTTCTGAAATTGAAATTTTTATAAATTTTAGCTCTATGAGTCATCAAGTTCATGGGATTTTGTTGTGTATCCTATGAGCACAAGATCTTGGATTCACCCATCCATCTGGACCTAAAAATCATACAATACAATCAATTCCATCTTGAGTCTAGGGAATGAATCATGCAAACTACAAAATAAAGAAACCTAAATCTCCTTGGTTGAGCAAACTTGAAGTTGATTGGACACTCCATGTTTTATATCATGCATTAATTTTCAACAAACTTGACCTTCAAGTAGTTCATTTTACTTGATAGTTCTTTTAAGTCAAATATCTTGAATGGGTTATACTCCATATGTTTTATGATGCATAACTAACTAGCTCGACCTTCAAATTCATTTTACTCGATAGTCCTTTCCAGTCAAATATTTTGAATGGATTATACTCCATAATGTATAACTAACTATGGACATGATGCCCCTATGGACATGATGCCCCATTTGACCAAATTTAATAGTTTGTATTGCATAAATTGACATTATCTAAAAATAACTACATAAAATGTTTTAGGTCCTGACTCTTTTGCGTATTTGGAAGGTTAACTTGGGGAATGCAAGAACCTTGAGATTTATGTGAATGCGGGGCAGATCCAGTGGTTGGAGACCCGGTTCCAATAGCAGATCGAGATCCAAATCTACCAGTAGAACCAAAACGTGGTAGATTAATTGTGCACTAAATCATTTATCATGACATCATCAATGACAGTAGAAGGGGTGCCCATAGTTTTCAAGAAAGACCCCATCACTTTTAAATTTTTTAACGAAGGAAAGGGGGTTTTACCTTCACATGCCTACATACTCACATGTGCCATACATACAAGACATGGAAATTACACGTCTCATTAGTTATGTGTTGTTGACATGATCATTGTCACATGACATGATCTAGTTTGTCCTTGTGTGAAATGTAAAAGGTAAAAAACATAAGACCATCTATACTTGAAATAAAAAATATTAATAGGACCCAATTAAGTCATCTTTAAGTCTAGAACTTGAAAAAACTTAAAATACATTTAATAAAAATGAGGGTTTCAAATTATCTTATTGGATGGATAGTGGTGTCATGTGGCACCCTATAGGGATGCCACTTGTTCTTATGGTCATTGCATGTTAAAGTCAAGATTCCTTGTGCTATCTTCTAAGTTTTATATGCACCCTCTTGTCCTTATCATTGAAATCATCAGTGATGTCACAAAGTAGAATCTAACATCATCAAAATGGTGTGGGATTCCTAGTGGTACAATGTTTTCTTCTAGCTCTTTCCTTTGTCATCCTTGCACTTAGGAAAATATGGTACTTGGGACTAATTCAATGTCAAGATTGTGGAGTAACTTTATGTAAGTAAAAAACAAAAGGTTTAGAATCCATCTTTCTTTGTGGACTTGAAATACTGGTAAACATAGTTAAATAATGTGTTGACTTTGTAGGATGAGTCATGTGTTATAAACAAAGGTTGTGGAGTAATTTGTGCAAGTAAAAAACAAAAGGTTTAGAATCCATTTTTTTTGTGGACTTGGAATATTAGTAAACATAGTTAAATAATGTGTTGGCTTTGTAGGATGAGTCATGTGTCATAAACACTGAGTCAAATTTTCCTAGATATTGGACTTATAAATTTTTTCAAATATGATTAATTCCTAAGGTTGGGTCTTTGAAGTACTAATTTGTGTAACTCAAAAGGACATGAAGCCCATATTTTTCCTAGGTGCATGGATCCAAAGTCCCACAAATTACAGTTAAGCATGTAAGATTTGGCAATGCCATGTGGCACTTTCAAAGCCTTCCTTGTGGCCCTTGGAATAAAACATTCAATGATGTCATCAACGTGATATGGTAAGATCTAATTGAATAGGATTTCCCCCCATTGTCATTAATTGTGCGATTGTGAATGACATGGCACACAAGAACACTACAACATGGAATGATCTTGTTCATCTACAAAAATTTTAAGGTGTTTGTTCTCCTTGGCTTAGTATTTGAAATCTACCAAAGAGTCAAATCCCAATTTTTTTTTATGTAATTTGTATTTATATTAGTATGAGGTCTGTAGAATAAGTTATGCAATATGAGAAAACAAGGTTGTGAATCAATCCGTAAACTCATACCTAAAAATAATAGAAGATATAATTTACTAGTGCATTGGGTCTATAGAGAGTCTTTTGTATGTAGAGAAAACAAAGAACATGAAATCTATCTAAACCTTGAACCCTAAATGTTTATAAAACTTAGTTGAACCGATTACGAGTCTTAGGGTCTAGTACTTAAATAATTTCAATAAAAGGGAGGACCATGCCTTAGTGATGTGTGCCAATGCCACATGTTTAAACTTGAAGCAACCACTTGTCCTACAAGATTAAGTTTATGTTCATCTAATAATGACAAGAGATAGGAAAAGATTGATCCATACATCTTCCATTTCAATAGTGTTGACATCATTTGGGTGGTCATGAGGCATCTTGTGAGCTTTCCACTCCTTTATTATTGTCCCTATTACCCCTACCACATGAGTCCCTACTCTTCACTACAATCATTATAATAATATTTTTATTTCGAGGTTAGGTCTATTGGAAAATCATTTATTTTCTAGAAACACAAAATGCTTAGTCCTTTCAGAATCCCAAACTTGAAAGAACTACTAGATAAAATGAATTTGGAGGTCTAGTTCATGGAAATCTCATGCAAGTTATAAAACCCAATTGACTCAAAACCATGGACTTGAAATTACAATAAAATGTTATTACATTATTGATCATATCTATAACAAGGTTTGTGCTAAAAAGAACATAAAAATTAGAATATACTTAAATGAATATAGCCTAAATATTATCATAAATAAATAAATAAATAAAATTGAATATGTAAATGATATAAAGTGAAAAAAGAATAAAATATGACTAAGCTCTTGAATCTGAAAATTTCCTCAAATTTGATGTAATAAAACTACAACCACTCATAGAAATCTAGGTGGTAGTTACATTGAATCTGAAAATTTCCTTAAATTTGATCCATAAAACTACAACCACTCATAGACATATTAGTGGTAGTTACATGTACACATTTTTACCGATTAATAAATTAAAAAAAAAAAAAACTTTAATTCACACATACGCATATAAATAAACTTAAACAATTAAATTTGTGGTAGTTAAACTTCATTTGATTTTTGGATAGAGATAAAAGTTTGATGTACCAAATTTTGTTTGATTTTTGGATACGGCCAAAGGTTCAATGTATCAAAGGATCGTTTGTTCCCTTGTCCCTATCTCTCTTGTCTTTTACATTACTTATCTTTTTCAAGACGTGGGCTACTCCACTTCATATCGTTAAAAACATTCACAATATAAAATTTAGTACATTGTCCTTGGTATTATTCCAGGGAAGATATAAGGATGTCACATTGGATTATAAGTTAAATTATATTAATGTTAAAAATGGATTGAAAAAGAGTTGAAATTACCCTTTGATTTTGAAGCATGTCTCGACTTAGGACAACTATAACTTTTACTACATTAATTTAATATTGATGTTCACACATCTTTGACTACATTAATTTAATATTGATGTTCACATATGGTGAAAACGAAATATGCATGTCTTGACCTAAGGACAATTATAACTTTGCCTACATTAATTATAACATGCACAAGGCTCTTCATTTCTCTAGGAATATGCATGCGTGATAGTGCCTCTTTTGGACTATCATATGTGTGTCATCATTGTTAATGAATCCTCCTTAGGGTTCTTTTCCAAAACACCCTTAAATATTGGCCTAAGATTTTATAGGTCTACAATTATGGAGATTTGAGATTTTACATGGAGCATGGGTCATATATCTTTTATTTATCTAATTTTTTTAATGGGTCGAGTAGTTAAGATAGATATATTGTTTTTGATCGTGTAATTTGGTGAAATTATCTTAAGATTTCTCATAATTGAGAGAGGCATGATGTTATACACTACTATTGTGTCTACCATGTATTTGTGTAATAGTTAATCATGTATTTTCAATGTTTCTTTTTTTTAGGTCTAGAGGAATTGGTAACTAGCCAGGATTACCTGGACAAGGCTCAGGTTCAAATCTTATTGGCTACCACTATAACCCTTAGGCTAGTGCCAACATCCCCCAAGCTAGCGTATGGCAAGAAATTTATGACTTAGAAAGGGCCGAGATGTCCCGAGGTACTCTAGGGGCCTCGATTCCATGGGATGTCTACCATTCTAGCCTTATCACTATGGGTCAAAGTCTCATTTGAGATTTGAACTTCGGTGGAGAGAGTGTGAGACCTACCTCTCAACCATTCAAACAAACCACATCAACTATTGTGGTAGATCTAAATCTATAGGAGAATCCTTAAGGAAATGCTAGAAATGTGGTAAAATTGGGCATTACAAGAAGGATTGTTGTTATTGGATAAATCCGTAAGTGCAGACACAAACCGATCTCCCTAGATCCACCTGGATCTAGAACAAAGCAAAACAGAACATGACTCTTTCCCTAGATTCTAATCATTGAATTAAATAGGAGGCAAGAACAAAGAACATACCTTATTATCGCTTCCTTTGGTCTTTGTTGCTCCCGCTTCGCTCCAGTGCTCTCGTACAGTCAAGACCAAAACAATACAAACCAACTGAAGTGAAGAAAGCACAATCTATTCAACAATGAATCTATGTATATAATCAAGAAGTTATACAATAAAGTGGAATTAGCTTTATGGGAAAGGGACATATTACTGTATCATATTGATGGAAAGTAAAGATTACAACCTGAGCCTTGATGTCGCAAACTTCCTTTCGATGGCCCTTGGCTCCGACACACACACTTGCTCACTTGCATGAAGAAGAATAACCACTTTTGATAAACTTGTTGGAGTTCTTAGCTGTTGTAGCATCAGTCTTTCACACAATCTTTCACCAATCCTCCAATGAATCTTGCTTAACCTTGTTTGCTTCTAACTTTTTCCATGAGAATTCCCTCAATATATAGGAGAGAATGAATTAGTTACTTGGATAAGAATGATCCCAAAATATCAGGGAATCCAGTACTAGGATAACCATTCGAANATTAATTATAACATGCACAAGGCTCTTCATTTCTCTAGGAATATGCATGCGTGATAGTGCCTCTTTTGGACTATCATATGTGTGTCATCATTGTTAATGAATCCTCCTTAGGGTTCTTTTCCAAAACACCCTTAAATATTGGCATAAGATTTTATAGGTCTACAATTATGGAGATTTGAGATTTTACATGGAGCATGGGTCATATATCTTTTATTTATCTAATTTTCTTAATGGGTCAAGTAGTTAAGATAGATATATTGTTTTTGATCGTGTAATTTGGTGAAATTATCCTAAGATTTCTCACAATTGAGAGAGGCATGATGCTATACACTAATATTGTGTCTACCATGTATTTGTGTAATAGTTAATCATGTATTTTCAATGTTTCTTTTTTTTTAGGTCTAGAGGAATTGGTAACTAGCCAGGATTACCTGGGCAAGGCCCAGGTTCAAATTTTATTGGCTGCCACTATAACCCCTAAGCTAGTGCCAACATCCCCCAAGCTAGCGTATGGCAAGAAATTTATGACTTAGAAAGGGCCGAGATGTCCCGAGGCACTCTAGGGGCCTCTATTCCATGGGATGTCTACCATTCTAGCCTTATCACTATGGGTCAAAGTCTCATTTGAGATTTGAACTTGGGTGGAGAGAGAGTGTGAGACCTACCTCTCAACCATTCAAACAAACCACATCAACTATTGTGGTAGATCTAAATCTATAGGAGAATCCTTAAGGAAATGCTAGAAATGTGGTAAAATTGGGCATTACAAGAAGGATCGTAGATCTAAAAGTGTTGAGAGAGGGAAGGGATTTGATAATGTTTCTTCCATAAAAGAGAAGAAATACTCAGAGGAAGGAGGGTATGTGTACTTGGCTTCTTCAAGCACACATGCAGATCACGATGTATGGTTGATCGATACATGTGTTTCTTTTCATATTGTTAGGATATTTAGACACTTAGGAGTTAGCTAAGATCTACTTGGTCTAATGTGGCGTTAGGTAAAAGTGTGTTTCTTAGTGTGTTTCTTTAGTATGCATTTGTAGTTAGGAAATCCGATGGTCACGCTATGTTCTCAACATAGAGTGATCTGACAGTCATATTCTCCTTGATCTTAATGTTTACATTGATCTATGTCTTAACACTCGTTTGGTCCATGATCTCTATTTAAAGAGCATGGAGAGTCATTTTCCTATGATCGATTGTGAGAAACTCTCTTGCAAAATCTCTCTATAATCTTTTTCTTTTGCATTAATAAATTGCTTCAAGTGGTCGCGTTGGTTGGGGTCGCGGATGTTTTCCCGTAGGGGTTTTACCATGTCAAAATATCAGTTTGTTGATCTTTGATACGGTCATGTGAGTGGTTATTGAAGGTGTTCTCCCTATGTTGTAATAATGGTGTTATCAAACATGGTATCCGAGCCTATTTGAAAGCCCGCTCCCATTGTAGATCGAGATCGTGAAGCTGAGTTGCCTCATGTATGGTTTCTTCAATTTTTGCACATTTTGGGGCTAAGAGAACTATTCCATTGCATTCAGAGTGATCATTTTAGTCAGGAACACTTTTCGTTTCACTCGAAAAGGTTTCTATTTGCCCAAGATATGGCCATTTCAGTCAGATCCTGAGGTATAAAGCCTGAATACACCCTTTTTAATTTTTTTCAGAGTATTATTTTGGTTTTATATTGTTTGTTTCCGGGTTGCTACTCTTTTAGATCTGTGTATGATGTTTTCCCTACACCCTGTGTGATCTCAGAAAATAAAAAACAAATAGGAAAATGTGCATTTTCTGGGTAAGCTAAATGAGATCTAACCCTTGTTCTCATCGAGAAGCAAAATTTTTTTATTATGCGAAAATATTTTTTTTTAGCACGCTCTCCAAGGCCATCTTCAACAACAAAAATCCTCATTCTAAACAATACAATATGTTTTGCTAGCTCACTTGGTTAAAAGTTGCCTTATTAAGTAAGAGATTTTGAGTTCAAGTCTCTTTTTTGTTACTTTTTTTGAAAAAGTCTTCAAGTATAAAAGTGAATCACTATAAGTAACTTTAATATTTTATTTTAATGTTATTTGTTTTGCATGCAACTTTCTTTTATAAAGTAACTTCATTGTAAAAGTGATCCCCGCTTCGTTTTATAAAACTGGGTCACTTCATAAAACAACTTATTTGTAAAAGTGAGGGCATAACTTTCACATCCGAAGTCTGTTTTCAGTGCCATTTTTTTAAAACCACCTAATTTTTCGAGATCTTTTCATCCATATCATCAATTTCAGTTTTTAAATCCATATTATCTACATATTTAATATGGATTCTTCCAGTGATATTTTTTTTGCCAACACCAACTACTTCCAATGGAAATCCCATATGGAGGATTTATTAAGAAGTAAAGGTCTGTACCGAATTACCTTGGGAAAGGAAAAATAACCCACTGATGATGAAAATAAATTCAAATGGGCTAATAGTAATGACGAATCACGTGGAATGATGAAAATGTTCATCTCTCTTGATTTAAGGTTCCACCTTCAAGAAATTGATGACCTCGATGAAGCTTGGGAAAAGCTTGAATCAATGTTTGGTAAACACAATATTATTCAAGCACATCAGTTAGAAAATCAGATATTGAATTTAAGTCAAATTATTTTTCTTCCATTGAAGACTATCTATCTGTTGGCTCTTGACCAAGTTTTGGGAGATCCTTGGTCAAGTTTGACCTATTTTGGGACTTCGACAGCGTGTCGAAGACCGAGCGCAAGACGAAGCAGAGATCACGGGATCTCGACCCCTTTTTGGGATTTGAGAATATGTAATGGTAATGGGATGTCGGCCCATGGGTTTACCCATGTTTAGGCTTATTTTGTAAAGTATAAATAGATGTCTAGGCAATGTAAGAAAAGGCACCTATGTGAGGAAAGGTCGATAAGCTAAGTGCTAAAGTTGGATCTGTGTGATCAAGAATGTAATTGCTTTGTGCATATTTGAGAGGCTTGCAGAGCTAGGTGCAAGAGGTTGTAATAGGCCGTGAAGTACTTTGTGTTGTAACGCAGAGAAGAATGATCTAGCGAGCTGCACAGATCTTCTGTCCTATGCGGAGTAGGGTTTTGAGGCTCTGTGCATGTAACCCATTGAAGAAGATAATAAAGAAGAAGAGTTGGTGGACGTAGCCCCAGGGAGGGGGTGAACCACGTAAATACTGTGTTATTCTTCTCTGTGCGATGTTCTGATGTGTTTATGTCTCTTATTGCTAAGTGCTTTGAGATAGATAGATGGATCTGTTTATGCTTTGTGCTTATGGTGAATCTGGATGTTAGATCTGACTTAGGTGAATATGCTTAGTGCTTGAATCTACTAGATCTGATCCATTTATATATGATAAGTGCTTAAATACCTTAGATCAAGGTGAATGTTGCGATGCTCTGTTTTTCCCGCAGAGTAGATATTGGTTAAACAATGATGAACTAACGGTGCTAAGTTCTCTATCAATTATTATAATCACATATATGTGTCCCATCTAAGGTTGCAGACACCTGAATCCTGCAACCACCCCTGCCTTCTACCTTGGGTTAGACTTCATCTGCTTCGCAGGTGTTGCCGAAAGGGCTGGTAGTTAGGGTTTTGTTGGTGCTTTGTTGTAGCGTTGAACCCTGGGTTTGCCCCTGTTCCAACAAATGGTTTCGTTGTCGGGACCTGAAGCTGTTATTGTTGGGAACTGAGGAAGGAGAAGCTTTGTGCAAATATCCGATTTGAAATTAGGGAAGCTCTGTGTGTAGATATATTGCCCTAGTGCACAGTATTCTACTTGATTTATAAAGCTCTGTGCTAAAGAAAGAAGTATGATCTGAAGAGAAGAGGTAAGATCTAAAATCTTTGTGCTCTAAGGAAGGTAAAAGGTGATAATTTTTTATTAAAAGAGGTAAGAATAGTGAAAAGTTCTAGATTTGAAAGCTTTGTGCTCTGTATAAGTAAGATAAGTGAAATTTTTTGTTTCTCAAGTATGGATCTAGGTATGTTTGATATATTCTATCCTAGCTTGCAGTCTAGGGTATCATTAGATGAAACAAAATTTGATATGAGTAGATCTGATAAGAATAGTGAAAAATATGTTATACCTATGCATAGAAAGAATGTTTGGACTAATAAGTGGATGCAAGATCCTAGAAATAAACGTTTGCAGGTTAGCTACTATGATCCTAGCATGCAGTACATGAAAGGATGGGGATCATTTAAGAGAAAGAGAGGATTAACCCTTTGTTACAGTTGCAGAAGACCGGGCCATCTAGCTAAGGAATGTCCTGGTAGAAGACCTATTTGTCTTTGTTGTAAAGCTATGGACCATGAAGTATTGGATTGTCCTAGAATGATTTCTAAACTTGAGGAAATGAACATGAGACAAGAAAACCCTAGGGAAGATCCAGGAACTAAGATCATGTCAGAACCCCAAAGCGAATCAGACAAAGTACTGTTACATATGAAAGAAACCCTGAATGACCACCGACATGTCAGATTATCAGAGATCTTCACAGAAAAAGAATGCATTGAAGCAAGAATAGGAGACTTCGACATTGACTGTGTTCTAGATGAAGAAACACAGGTGAATATCATGACAGAGAGAACTTGGGAAGCTATAGGGAGGCCTACTATGATTCCTTCATTAGGAGGAATAGGACTATTCAAAGGAAAGTTGATAAACCTATGCAGAAAGCTCACACAGATACCTATAAATGCCAATGGAACTTCGACAGAGGAAGATTTTGAGGTTATTAAATTTATTGAGAACAACGCCCCATTTACCATGCTACTAGGAAAACCTTGGATTGAAAGAGATCAGGCCAGAGGGCGAGAAGAAGAAGAAGTTTTAGAGCAGAAGAAGCAAGAGTTAAAATAATTCATGACTAGAAGGATCGCGCACTTGATTTAAGAACAGAAGAACATATTGAAGCTATTTAACACCAGAGACCCGGATGTCAAAGTTTCAAAAACACTAGAAGACCCACAGAAGATTGAAGTACCCATTTCAGATAAAGAAGAAGGATCACCCTCAAATCTTAGGAAAGAATCTCAACAATGTGAAGTAACTATGCCAAAAGAAGATGTGAATCGAAATGGAAAAAGGTATACTGAGACGAAGCTCATTGGGAAGAATGCTAGAAAGATAAGTAAGAAGAGATCTAAGATCGAAAAGTTGCAGAAGGTTTAAGAGGGAACCCCGCAGAAGGAAAATTTGAAAAATTGGAACTTCGTCGGGATATCAGAACAACGACACATGGCACTTCGCCATGGCAAAGAAATATATCCATTGGGGAAATTATAATCATTAGACCAATGCTCCGAATGGATAGAAAGACATTTATGGATAGGCAGCCCGCCATCAGACTATTGGGACTTCGCCCTAACAGACAGAACAAATTCAATGAAGGCTTCATACCCATTGCAAGCGACTCGTTGCCGAGTTACCTATTTATCTCGTCGTGGGAGTTACAGTGGTCATTGCGTTATTACCCTCTATCCTATTGCAGTGTCTAAGTTACCCTCTGAACCCGAAGATTTCCAACCTCGAGCGTGTATGTCGGATGAGTTGAGTGCTACAGAAAAAGTTGTTGAAGAAGTTCTGGTCGATCTCATGACTGAGAGAGTCATGTCAATGTCTACATGTGTACAAGCATCATCGACGAGAGGACTCCAAGCCTCTCCGTCAACTGCTCGTGGATACGGACCATCCCGACCATCAGATGAAAAGCGAACCAAGCACAAGGATGATCTAGTGAATGCCAAATTAATCTTGACTATATTACCCGCTTATATTCCACCTCTGAGTGGCGCAGTAAATTGAGACAATGTGCCCAGAGATTTCAAGTATGCCTTGGTCACTGCGTACCTCCTGAAGGGGATCCATGCAGTCCAAGTAGACCAAGATAAGATTGCAATGTTGAAGTTCAATGACTTCAACCTTAGAGATCACAAAGTCTATAACATTCTCGCAGATCGTCCCTAAAGGTAAAAACTCGAAGATCGTCCCTCAACAGTGGAATATGGACCTTGCGCAGTCCACCTTGCTGAATGTCATGAAGATTCCCCACTTCAGAAGACACCAAGAGGTGAATGCATGTGTCAAGTTGTTGTTGTCTTGTTACCATGGTGGTTATTTGTGGCTAAATCGCCGTATAACAGTTGATCTAATGTTGATCCATCATATCACAGGCTTGAGTATGCAAGGACCTGATCCACGGGATTTTTACCCTGGAAAAGCCATGGATCGCGCTCTATCACAAAAAATCAAGGACACTTATGGAGATGTCGAGAAGGGAACACGAGGCTACAAGGTATATTCTATCCAGAGTGGCACAGTACACCTCACCTTTCAGTTGATTGCAGTGAAGTTAGTAAGAAAGAACCAACCTACCCAAGTCACCAGTTTTGTAGTCGACCTCGCAGGGAAGTGCACGGAAGGCCTTCAGATGAACTGGGCAAAGTACCTGGTGAACTAGTTGGAACTCGACTGCAGAGAAGCACAGGATCAAGGATATGAATTTCATTTTTGCTGGCTCTTGATCCTTATATCTTTTATTTCCTGGAAGATGCCGGAAGGTGCGACTTTCTCGGACATCAAGCCTTTTGAACTGTTGGCCTCGAAGTTCAATACCCTTTGGTATTCAAACGATATGAACAAACAGTGGCAGTCAAATGTTGTTTTCCATACCTACTACAACCAACTAAAGATACCCATACAGTCTAAGCCTCGCATGACTCTGAATACTCTACACCGGTTCCAGCCTTTGATGAAGTTCAGTGCAGATTGACATTTTATTTACATCATAGTTCGTGCCGACAAACACAAACAATAGCTTCAATCCTACTATAAGATGATGAAGGAGGACTTGGATGAGATTGTTAGAAAAACAGGACCATGGAGCAATAAAATAAAACAAATGCGTAAACAAAACACAGAAGATACACAATACAAGAGAGACACAGATTTACGTGGTTCACCCAGTGTGGGCTATGTCCACCAGAGAAATTTCCAGGTCCTTCCTTTATTATTATCCAGCAAATGAAGGGATACAACCTACAACAAAACCCACGGTAACTTCCTCTTCTTTCTCTCATAGTCTCCTCTCTCAGAATACAATACTCGCCATCATACATAGCCGCAATACATTTCCCTCATAAAGGAGGGTTGCCTTCTAGGGAAAAAAACACTAACATAATTTCTACCATTAGATATACGACCTTATAATGAACGGTCTAGATTTACAATGAAATTACAATATACTTTTACAAGGCAATTTTTCCTTCGTGGGCTTCGCCCCCGAACCCTGTAGAGGGGGTACCCCCCCTTTGCACTCCCTTGCGTGGAAGAGTGTACATACTTATGGGGTGTAAATTCTTCATGGGGTATAAACACAGCTGAAAAACACAAGACCTCTAAGTCAGGAAGATAATCAAGCTCCACAACCAACAGAGATCACTAAGGATTGGTCAGCGGACCTCCTTATTCTAGCAGATCCTGCGGAGATATATGACATCGACAGCCCAGAAACTACACAGGATACACCTGGACCTAGCAGAACAAAGAAGACCGAAGAAGCCCAAGAGATAGACAGTGTATCTATGAAAATTGCTTCCATATCACCAGAGAAAGGAGGTGACAGTGAAGAATTAGATGAAAAAGAAATTGAACAGAAGCAAGGAGATGAGGTTGACCCCCTGAAGAAGAGGAAGGGTTTGCCTCTAAAACCTTCCTCTCGGAAGAAATAGAATGCCTCCATGACCAATATGTAGACGATCCTCACCTCTGATGACTTCTACTTCCTCATAGCAGCCATGAACGATGCTTCGATGGAAATAACAGAGAAACAAGCAGCAAAGCAAGAAGAGATGTATGATCGAATAGAGACTCAACTTCGAGGAGTATAGCAAGCCTTACAGTCCATTTGCCCAGTCTCCACTGCGCCAGGAGAACTAGAATTGGGAAATGAGATCCACTGCCTAGCCGATACAGTCGAAGATCCCCTTCGACGAGCATAGGAAGAAACAATGCAAGCCACCTAGGCTTTGACACAAGTACAAGGAGTACTTGTAGAGCAACGCAGTGCTGCAACACAGGAAAATCTTGCTTTCCAAGCAAAGTTTGATGAAGAAAAAGAACAACTACAGCAAGAAAAGGAACAATTGCTCACTGAGCAACTCGAAGTAAAATAAGCGGTCAACAGAGCACTTCGCTCTGTGACAGTTGTAGAAGTAAAAGTAGAAGATCGAGTTACATAACAAGTAGTGCAACTTGAATAAGTGATCCAACAACTACAACAACGCATCACAGATTTGGAGATACGCACTGTACCCAAGACCCCACAAGATGTCAGAGACCAAAGAGAAGCAACTGCCTGGGGTGCAGTTGAAAGGATAAAGGCTCTTACATTGGAATGTAAGCAGCTCACTGATCGCAGTGCCCTAACATACGAATGACTCGCTGAGAGTCAAGAATTAAGAACACTGGAGTCACAACTCCAAGAAGTGAAGTATCACGCCGAAAATATACAGGCGCAATTGAAGCTCCTGTTAGTTGTGGAAAGAATGAAGAGATATCAAGAGTAGCGAACCACCCAACAACAAATTCATGTTATTCAGAGCAGAGTTCTGGAAGTAACTTAGAAAATACAACCCATACAAGAGAAGGCTTACCAATTGTTTATAGAAGTTGAGGGCCAAGGAGCAGAACTAGAGAAGGTTGTCACTGCAATTGAACAACACTTGGAAGGACCTGTGAACGACGAAGTTATCCAAGAGTTTGTCGAACAAGAGGTCATAGCAAAGTAGCAAGTCGAAGCAACTCGAGGCGTTCGAAGCATAACTAGCCAGACCAGAGTAACTCAGGATGAGTCACAGGTGAGTGTTGGGGGCCTGTTGGCCCTCGACCAAGTTTTGGGATATCCTTGGTCAAGTTTGACCTATTTTGGGACTTCGACAACTTGTCAAAGATGGAGTGCAAGACAAAGTAGAGATCGTGGGATCTCGGCCCCTTTTGGGTCCTTTTTAGGCCTATTTTGTAAAGTATAAATAGATGTCTAGGCAATGTAAGAAAGGGCACGTATGTGAGGAAAGGTCGATAAGCTAAGTGCTAAAGTTGGATCTGTGTGATCAAGAATGTAATTGCTTTGTGCATATTGTGAGAGGCTTGCAGAGCTAGGTGCAAAAGGTTGTAACAAGTCGTGAAGGACTTTGTGTTGTAACGCAAGGAAGAAGGATCTAGTGAGCTGCGCAGGTCTTCTGTCCTATGCAGAGTAGGGTTTAGAGGCTCTGTGCATGTAGCCCATTGAATAAGATAATAAAGAAGAAGATTTGGTGTATGTAGCCCCAGGGAGGGGGTGAACCACGTAAATACTGTGTTATTCTTCTCTGTGCGATGTTCTAATGTGTTTATGTCTCTTATTTCTAAGTGCTTTGAGATAGATAGATGGATCTGTTTATGCTTTGTGCTTATGATGAATCTGGATGTTAGATATGACCTAGGTGAATATGCTTAGTGCTTGAATATGCTAGATCCAATCCATTTATATATGCTAAGTGCTTAAATACCTTAGATCAGGGTGAATGTTGCGATGCTCTGTTTTTTTTGCGGAGTAGATATTGGTTAAACAATGATGAACTAATGGTGTTAAGTGCTCTATGAAGTATTATAATCACAGATATGTGTCCCAGCTAAGGTTGCAAACACCTGAGTCCTGCAACCGCCCCTGCCTTCTACCTCAGGTGAGACTTCTTCTGCTTCACAGGTGTTGCCGAAAGGGCCGGTAGTTAGGGTTTTGTTGGTGCACTTTTGTAGCATTGAACCCTGGGTCTGCCCCTATGCCAACACTATCTAAGTTTAAAACACTTAGAATTTTATGTGAAGAGTGTAATTATAAAGTTGGAGAAAGAGTGTTGCATCTATATTATTCTTTATAAGCTAGGTAGTGCATATTATGTGTTTGTATCTACCTTTTATGCCATGAGAGAGGCTCTAGGGAAATATTATCAAAATCCCACTCTTAGTCATTTTGTGATGCTTTGATTAGAGAGCAAGATAAGCTTGTACAACTTGGAGTGATCAACACTGCACGTACCTCCAACAAATCCTTAGTCACCCAACAGAAAGATAAACCCAAGAATCCCAAGAAGCAACATACTCACCACAACAACAAGCAAAACAAGGGTCCCAAACCCACTAAGACAAATTCAACTCCTAATGGTGACAAAGGAGAAAAATCTAAAAATAAGAAAACAGACATACATTGCAACTTTTGTGGGAAAGATGGTCATGATGAGTCCAAATGTTTCAAGAAGATGGTATCTTTAGAAGCAATAATGAAGAAGAACAACACCGGTATAGATTCTTCTTCTTCTTCTTCTTATCATGGACATGCACTTTCTGCTTCTAGTTTCTCCTTCAATGCAACTTCTACTTCTTCTTCTGATGAGTCACTTATTGATTTTGGAGCATCTTATCATATGGCAAAGGATAAAGCCATATTTTCTGCTCTAAATGAATGTAACACCAAGAATATATTTGTTGGTGATGATAGATCTCTTAGTGTTGTAGGATCTGGAACAATTCAATTAGATAATGCTCATTTGTTGCGTGATATCTATTTAAAGAGAATGGAGGATCATTTATTGATGATAGAACCAAGAGATGTTCATGTAAATTATTTTTTCATTAATCAATTGCCTCAAGTGGTTGGTTTGTCTAGGTCCATTGAATATTTCCCTCTTTGAGGGTTTTAACCATGTAAACACCAATGCACTGATCTTTTATTTATGTTGAGAGTTTATATTAAGGTGTTTTCCCTGTGTGGATATAAACCTGTTTTTCAAACATGGCAAGAGCACTTTTTTGACACTTTGATCCTTTTTTTATAGAGATTGGGCTTGATAATTATGTTCTATACACAATGAAATCTTTATTTTATATATTTTCTAAATTTTTTGGGCTAACTCAACCTTTCCATTGCATCCAAAGCATCATTTCCAACTACAAACACCTTTCTCTATCTCTATATATGAACCATGATTTCTCCCTATTCTATGGCCCAAGTCACATTGAAACCTCTCAATGTGTGTTGGTCAATGGACGTGTGCTCTTCATTAGTGATTTTTTGTTGGAAAAAAACACTCTTCAACCAAACCTCAATGCTTTCCTCAAATCCCTCACTCTCATGGAGGATACCTTGTGGGTGTCACCATATGTGGGGATTCCACTAGAGTAAAGTTTCAATAAGAAAATCACTTTATCTCCACCACCAAAGTTTCAATAAGATCACATAAACCCTTCCACATGGATTTCTTGACATGTAAATCATGAACACCACTTCACTTGTGCAACATAAATTTGACACTTGTCGCATACCCACCACCACTTGGGCTAGCCACTTCTTTCCATGTGGCACCTTACCACATTAGTGTGCCACATCATCACTACCATGACAATGTTTTCCATGATGTCATTACCACATTGATGAGCTAGTCCCTTGACAGATGGAATTTTTTTAATGTGTCATGTGTCTCTCGTGGAGGACTACCTCCTCTGATTGACAAGTTGGAATTTTATGATTATTTTGAAACATGCATAACTTTACTATCCAAAGTCCATTTAAAGTTGATTTCTTTTTGGTTTTTAGCTAATTGTTTGTGCTCTATGCATTGATGTGTTCCTATTTCCGTAAATTTTATTGATTTAGTGTCTTGTATTATAGTTTTGAAAGAAAGTGTCCTCTAATGTTGTTTCACAAACTTCCAAGAGGCATGACATCTACATTTGGGCACCATTTTGGGTGTTAATTTTTTTAAAGTGGATATTTTTCAAGAACTTTCTATTTGATTAGTTAATTTATGTGTTTAGTTTCATTTTACTTCCATGTTGTAATATGGCCAATTTAATTGAGATCCTAATTACAAGTACCAAGTATTTCTCTTGGAAATATTGTATCGTGGATTTATTGAAAAGCCTAAGACTTTGCTAGGTCACATTGGGAAGATAATTTTACCCCATGGATGGATTAAAGAGATCTAAATAGGACAATAGAAATGAATCAACACTTGGACTCATAGGGATGTCCATTTTCAATGACTTATAGTTTCACCTTGAAGGGGTGACACCCTTGATATGGCTTGGATGAAGTTGGAAACTATGTTTGGTAAACACAAAAATGTTCGAGCCCACTAGATTGAAAATTAGCTCACAGGTCTAACTCATAATGATTTTAGTTGCATTGAATATTTTCTTTCAAGGTTCAAGACACGACTCTTACTTCTAGATTGTGAAATTAAGAAAGGTTACGATCAACTAATTTTCTCTATATTTTCTAACCTTAGAAATGCCTATTTTGTTTTGGTATTCACCTTTTCCTCTACAAGAAAAAATTTCTTATTCAAGATACTACTTATAGAATGCTTTCTTTTGACACATCCTATGATTCTCTAGTCCAAAAGAAAGATAAGATTTTTCATCTTGGAGTTATCAATTCTGCACGCATCTCTAACAAAGTGATATGTAAATTGTCATGGATATTCCACTGGAATAGTTCATCAAAATAAATCATATAATATTCTAAAATATTTTACTATGAACTTTATTACCTTAGATCTCAAAATAAATTTTACTAGCACAATTCTAAAAAGTATGGAAATAACTAAAATTGAAATAAAAGAAACAAGTAAATGAACACAACATCCAAAAAAAATGAACATAGGATGTAACCTTGGAAACCCAATATAAGAGAAAACCAAGCTAGAAGGTGAGACCTATACTTTGTTCTCTTTTTCTCAATTATGAAATTCAAGTACAAAGAAATGGGCACTCACTATGGAGTTTCCATGGAGACTATGACCTAAATGTCTTCTACATAAATCTTCTACCTCCTTTGTTATGCTTCAATAAGCCACTCCTATATCCTTTGCTTAGCTATGGAACAACAACAATACCAAAAGAATGTAACCCCTTCTCTTCCTAGTGACCCAATATTTAACATGGTCCGATAACCATTTAGGGTTGGGTTTTTGCATGCCCCAACCCTTTATCAATGTTAGGGTTTTGGACCCTCTAGAATATTCTTGGATGTCCACACATGACTAGACCCACATGACTAGTCCACTTGGTACCATGGTGGTCAATAGGGTAGGTAAACTTATGGGAGGCATAAATTCCATATATGAACCTCGATTTAGGTGAATTTCACACCATTGGAAATATTTTGGTGTTAAAATAGTGTCAATGGGATACAATTAAGAACACAAAGTTTTGACCCCAAAACGTTCCATTTTATGCCTCAAACTAGCTCTGGAAGTTTCCACACCCAAAATCAATAAACTAGGACTTGACCCTAAAATGGGTCATGCAAGCCAATTCTTTTAGTTTTTCCACCAAAGAAGTACTAATATAGATGAACAATTATATAATGATCCATTATGGACCATACCTCCCAATTTAGGGAGGATTTTGGTCCCCAAAATCGTTTATTGAATAAGGTGAGTACTTTTTTCTTTTACCTTCTCCCTTGATTACCATTTGGCATTGCCTAGAAGTTGCCTTTGAACCCTATCTACCAAAGTTCATGATACCCCTGTCTAGTAGTTTTGGACTTCTTTTGAAAAACTATATCTTCTTCTAACTCTACCCGAGCTTCTGGTGCTAAGTCTCATATAGTAGGTAGGATTTTCTAATCCAACATGGAAGACTCATAGAG
>ML788033.1:81127-126832 GCA_009831015.1 Picea engelmannii | reverse complement strand
CTCCTAAAAAATAAATAAACAAATAAGTATTATTCTTGTTCAAAACCCTAGATATATAATCTTAGAAATTAAAATATTATTTGCATTGAAAACCCTAGATATATAATCTTAAAAAAAAAAAAAAAAAGCAAAAAAAAAGAGAAGTATTATTCCCGTTCAAAACCATAGAGCAAAACCGGAAAGCCCCCATAAGAAATTATGATAAAATACATTATTTGAACATAATGAAATAGCTTAACAACTCAATACTTAGAAGTATCTAGTAAATGTGGAATCTTGTCCCCTTACAAAATAATAATAAATCTTTTTAAGTAACGTGGTCTTTTTTAAATAATGGTAATGGTCTTCCTTAAATAACAATGATGATGAATCAACTCACATTTATAAATAATGATCTTTCTTAAATAATGGTGATAGTCTTCCTTAAATAACAATGATGGTGGATCAACTCACATTAATTAATAAATAGTAAACAATCATAATTTTCTAATAATATTCCTTAAATAATAATAATGAATAATCCACTCACATTTATAAATAATAATAGATAATAATTTTCATAGTATTAACCACTAAATTTTAATAATTTTAATATCTTAATAAGAAAGTGAGAGCATTTATGTTGAAATAGCTCAAAACCACAAAAAAATAAAATAAAAAAAAACAAAACCTTGGGATAATATATTGTCGATTGATAAATTGCCCTCTCAAGAATATATTGCCTAGTCGCTCGTGTAGTCCCTAGGAATTTATTACCATTAATAAAAGTGGCAGTCCCGAAGAATTTTAAAATTTAATTCTTTTACAATTTGAGATTGCTTTAGTGGCCACTTTAGTTTTGAAAAAAAAAATATAGCTTTGATATATATAAAAGTTGTGGTGATTTTGACGAAACGTGCTTATAAGATAATTTTTATGGAATCGTGCATGTATATGGGTTTTGGAAAATAAATATTTTTTAATTTATTTGTATTTGATTTTGTTTTATTAATGTGTTTTTTATAAAGATTATTGGTAATTAATTTGCAATGGTGAATATAAAAGTTGTGGTCATTTTGACGAAACGTGCTTATAAGATAATTTTTAATTTTTATGGAATCGTGCATGTATATGGGTTTTGGAAAATAAATATTTTTTAATTTATGTGTATTTGATTTTGTTTTATTAATTTGTATTTAAAAAAGATTATTAGTAATTAATTTGTATTGGTGTGTGTTTTAGATAATAGCATTTATAATTTTAATTAATAATATTATGAATTTTTTATTAGTTTGTTTTTAGTAAAGAGTATTAGTAATTAATTTGCATTGATGTGTGTTTTAGATAATAGCATTTATAATTTTAATTAATAGTGTTATGTATTTTTTATTAGTTTGTTTTTAGTAAAGAGTATTAGTAATTAATTTGCATTGATGTGTGTTTTGGGTAATAGCATTTACAATTTTAATTAATAATGTTTTGTATTTTTTATTAGTTTATTTTTAGTAAAGAGTATTAGTAATTAATTTACATTGATATGTGTTTTGGGAGTTTTGGAGATAGTATTCACAATTTTAATCAATAATATTATGTATTTTTTATTCATATAAGTATTTCAAAAGTTTAATTTAGAGAGAAATTTTTGTATTAATTACTTGTATTAATATTTTGAGATGATATTGTTAGGTTTTCCCTATTATTTTTATTGATAGAAATATAATTTTATTTCATAAGCTAATTTCATAGGTTAAACTTTTCATGATATGTTTCTCTCCCAAGTTTCTAGGTTACTAGAATGAACACATGATATGCTTCTCCTCTAAATTTCTAAGTACTGGAAATAATACAACTAATTATCTACTACACACATTGTTTTCTAACATGACCTTTTATAAATTGCTACTGTGTAATTATTATTTTTCATATAACTATTAAATTTCTAATATCACATTTTATTGCTTTAGATTTCCTGACAATTGATATTACTTGGCAATGAATATGCTTGGTAGTGATTGCAAGGCCATTGCACTTGGATGAGCCTCTTGCACATCCTCTCCTCTACCAAGCACATTTCCTTTGGTTTGAGTCAGTGCTACCCACCACATCGCCTTAAAGTGCAATGCAAGGTTAACATTGTTGTATTACAAGGTGCCATCCAAATAACAATGAGTTGACACGAGAAGATGTAAAATATTGACTCCACATGTTGCATCAATAACAATCTTGACAGATCCATTAATCACATGAATCAAAATATTGATATCTTTGATATAAGCAACACCACGAGAGAACATGGTTCCTCCATTGAAAAACCATAACTTGTCATCTTCAACTCTAATCTAGTTCTTCTCTCTATCATGAGCTCCTGTGAGGAGCATCAACAAATCATGTATAATTTATGTTCATGGTCAACTTGGAGGATTCCTATACCCAAAAGGCTAAGAAACCTAGCTTTTCAATATCCAATTCTTTTCTAAGCAGTCGAGTTCTCTATAATTCGTGTTTAATAATTATTACAAGTATATAAAGGAAACAAATTTTTGAGCTTCCCTTAACGATAGGGTAATTTGAATGTGAAATCTAGCTTTTCAATATCCAATTCTTCTCTAAACAATGGAGTTTTGTACAATTCGTGTTCAATAATTATTACAAGAATTGTTCAATAATTATTACAAGTATATATAGGAAACATTTTTTTTTTTTTTAAATAAAAAGGCAGAACCTGTTATATTAAGCTTTCAAAAAAGGAGAGACATTTGGCATACATATGCCAGCCGTCCTGCCTATACAAGAAACCAGGACAGCTGGCCTGTCCACAACAACAAGCAAAATTAGGCATAATGTTTCGCCACCCTGCCCGAAGGAAACCATGGATTATGTCCATTATGCTCAATAGTAAAAGAAAGACTGTGCTAGGGCTAACTATGCTAAGAACTAAAGAGCTACGACTTTGATAAATTGTAACTGAAGAGAGCATGGATACCATAAGGAAGACTAGAACCTATTCAGTCGAAGTTGCCGCCATTGACAGGTAGGACGAAGGGCTGCGCACATGTGGGGCATTGGCATCGAGGTGTAGCTTTGGAGTAGGCCGCGTACAGCATGTCTAGGCACTGGCTGACTCGCACAGCTCTGAAGATTTGATCCTCCACGAGGCTGCGCACTTCAAAGATCAGATTTAGGTGTACGGGATGCAGGAACGGCGACGAAGGTGGCGAATTCCTTTCAGACTCCGCTTCCTTTTGAATCGGCGTCGTCCTCTGCTGCTGTGTGTCAGCAGTACGCTCCGGCTGCGCCTCCTCCGCCTCCATTTCCTTGTAGTCCGGCATTGTCCTCTGCGTCTGCGCCCCAGCGATGGTTTCCAGTGGCTCCTCCTCCACAGGGTAGGCCGCAAATTCTGCACTCGGGGCTATGGTGGGCGTAGGAGAATCACCCAAATTGGGTGCAATTGACTTGTAACCGACGCTCGTCGGAGGATCCCAATTGTCCGGGAGAATGAACAGCCGGTTCTCAGAGAAGTCCAGTGGAAGCGTGATGGACAGGTCCTCCTCAACGTAGGTTCGAGGCGGCGAGTTTGCTATAGTGGCGCCACCTCGACGCTTTTTCTTAGCCAAGAGCATAGCTCTGGCAAACCTCTGGTGCCTTTTCCTCCGTGAATCCGCTGCGTACCAGCCAGCGCCTCGACGAGGTCGACCCCTTACCCATGGCATGGTGAGGGCTAGGGCGGAGCCTCCTGCGCAACGGTGCTTTCCCTGCTGAAACAAATTCAAATGCGAAGTGGGAGGTCCGCTCAAGTTAATGAATGCATAACCCATAGCTTCTAGCATTAACGCCGAGAGCTTAATGCGCTGGCTAGCCGTCCCCTGCCCACGCGTGAGGAGCTCCATCATAATCCGGTGGTCTATGGAGGCAAGGTCCCTAATAACTGTCCGCATCCAGGAGTAGGCGCCCCCATTAATGGCCCCTCCGTTAGCGCCTCCACGTGCCCAATCTGTCCACTTAGGAAACAAATTTTTGAGTAACCATAAGGTAATTTGAATGTTGAATTAAGTGTATTCATAAGGGAAATGCAACTCTCTTTAGTTTAGTTATTGCCATCATTGTACTCTCATTTTTCCTCCATATTTGTGCAAAAAACTTCTAATCCCAAAATAATACCTCCATATTTGTGAAAAAAACTTATAATCCCAAAATGAATATATAAATATACATTTGAAGAACATGTGGCTTTAGCCTTTCCTTTCTAACATTTGTAAATGATTGAGTTTGCTTCTTTGGGACATAATCTTTGCTTAATATTATTTTATTTTGAATCTCTTATTATAATTATACAAAAATATGAATGATTTAGTAGCATTCTATTTTGAAACTCTTATTATTAGTAACATTCTATTTTGAAACTCTTATTATAGTTAAACAAAAGCATGAACTTTAATAGTGTTTTGTCACCGATAAAACATTGAATTACCAAGTATATATTCAATAGTGTTACAAGTATCATGGTTCTTTAAAACGTTATGCTCAACACCAACTTTCACATAATTTTTACACACAGTGAAGAAGACTTCTCATTTTTTCCACATAAAATTTAACATTATATTTATATAGAAATATAATCTGTTCTCATGACAGACATTACATCGATAGATCCTTTTGTATTCATGGACCAATCCAAAGACATAACTACACATAAATTTTTCAATTTCCTTACAATACTAACGACTTATCCTAAAGGTTCAAAATAGACACTTTTCATAAAGTAATGATTCTTTCATACATAGCTGAAGGCTGTAATTATGGGACCACCCATCTTTAACTAGAAACCAAAATATTTAAACTCCCCCTGAAGACTTCTAAAACATATTTAAAAACAGAGTTGGGCCCTCATGGCCTCCTTCCCAATGATTATATGCTATGCTCCCTGGATGTTTTATAAAGGTTTGGTTTGATAAACTATCCGTCTCTTGATTCTCTTCTCTATATACATGAGCAAAGTATATGTTCATAAAGAACTCGAGGAGCTCAATAATCCTATCCTTCCAACAGTCTATAGTAACAACCTGTAATGCACCTTTCCTATTTAGCTAGCCAATGACTATTTTTGAGTCCCCTAGAACAAGAAGATATGTAATTGAAAGCCTAGATGCTAGAGTTAGAGAATCCCAAGCTCCCATAATTTCTTCTCTAGTATTTTTTCCTCTTCCACAATTTAAAGTCCATTTATAAGTTGTGTGTTCGTTGATATTTATGACTCCTCCTGTACCACTTTGTTCTCCATTCTGCTGAGTTTCCCCATCAAACCACCACCCAATGATTTTATCTTCATGAATTGCAAAGACTGAACATATAGGAAGATACAATTTTTCCTTTTTCTTGTGACTTCCCACCACTACTAAAGAAAGAAATGCTATCTTCTAAATGGAGGGAGTCCCTGACTCGAAGATATCCATGTTTCATTCAATCCAAATAAACCAACAAGTATAGGCTGGCAATGTTGGAAAATTAAAATTCTGATTAGCCCGGTTTTCAAAGCACTCACTCACCGATGAACCATTCCATCCTGAAGAGAGCTTGAGAGCAGTTTTGATTCTTTTCCAAACTAAAATAGAAAAAGGACAGTTAACAAAGAGGTGTTTACCATATTCCCTCTTACCTTTGCAAAGGTGGAAAATACCTGGCCCCATCCAACTTCTTTTTTGTAAATTTTTCCAAGTAAGAATTTTATTTTCAATCACTAGCCAGGCTAAAAGCTTGATCTTTTGTGGACAGTCCCAACTCCACAGTTTTTTCCTCCAACCACCGATTTTATTTTTCCAAAGTTTTGAAGCAAGGGATTTATACAGATTTTTTACTGTGAGTTGGCTTGAATTATCACCACCCATCCATTTTAATTCATCTGATCTTTCAGTGAGTTGAATCCTTGATCTGATCAAGTTTCTTCTGTACCTCTCCCATTCTATAGCTAAATCGCCCTCCAACCCCAAATTTGTATTGTCTAACCAGTTTGAGCAAGTCATGCCATAAGGAGGAGCTTGTCTCGCTTGATAAAGAAAATAAACATTTTTTTTGATTAAGTAAATAAATCAATTCATTGGACAATATGGATTCCTTTCCCAAGCACAAAATTTCACCCTTCCCAATTATTATGGAGTCTCTCGATCCCGGTAACATCAAAGGTAATGTATTAAGGATATTTTTCCAAGTTTGGGATTCTTGGTATGTAACAAAAGAAGTTGATCTCAGCCAAGTTGTCACAGATCCATGAGGTAAGTACTTATCCTTTATCACCTGATGCCAAATACCATTCTTCATCAAGCCCATCCATAGAGTATTAGTCGCCAGATCCCTATAGAAACATAAAATATTTCTCAACCCCCACCCTCCATATTTTTTTGGCTTCGTAATGGTCTCCCATCTGCATAAATGGTAACTCTTCTTTTGCTTGCTTCCTGACCAAAGAAAGGATAATACTAGTTTGCGGATCCGATTTAGAACTGTTGCCAAAATATGAGCCAAATCCATCCAATAGACTGGCTAACTCTCTAAAACATCTTTAATCAGCACATATTGACCCCCTAGTGATAGCCACTAATTGCACCTGTGACTTATCCGGTTCTCAAACTTTGTGATGAGCCACTGCCAATCCTCCGACTTGCAGCTATCAGGTTTTAAAAAGAATCCCAAGTATCTAAAGCCTTCCGAAAGGTCAATGAAGTTGTAATGAAATAAGGATTTTAAAGATTCTAGAGTGTCATGTTGAACTCCGAAGTGGAGAAAAGAAGACTTTTGGAGATTTATCATCAGACCCGTCATGCAACAAAAAACATTAAGGATTTTATTGATTTATGTCATTCTATGATCAAAGATTTTGACATTATTAGAATGTCATCCACAAAGAGAAGATGAAGGATCTTAATTATCCTAGAAACCTTTATCCCCAACAACTTTCCTTTTGCTTGTCCTTTTTTTAGAGAAAGACTAAGTCCTTCCATCAAAAGAATAAACATGAGAGGCGATAATGAGAAGCCCCGTCTTAGCCCTTTACCACTCTGGAAGAACTTTGTTGCCTCAACATTTATCAGAATGGCATAATATGTAGAGGATACACAACCCATAATCCAATTTGTGGTAAGAAGTCCAAAACCACATTGAAGAAGCGTTAACTGCAGAAAATCCCAATTTGTGCAGTCATAGGCCTTTTTCAAATCTAGCTTCAGAATAATTGCTTGTAGTTTTTTTTTCCTTTATACTATGAATACACTCCTGTGCAGTGCCTATAGAATCTAATGTCTATCTGCCCTTCAGAAAAACCAGTTGTTCTGCAGACAAAGTGCAGGAGAGAATAGGCCTGATTCTCCTAGCTATAACTTTTGCAATAATCTTATAACATAAATAGCACAGAGAAATTAGACGGAAATCGCTAAAATAATTGGGACTGTTTACTTTCAGAATCAACACTATGAAGGTTGAATTGATCAGTCTGATAAACTCACCTCTGAGCCTAGTCTCCTCCACAACATCAAGCAAGTCCTACCCAACTAACTCGAAAAAGGGTAAAAAATATTCGAGAGTCCACCCATCTGGCCTTGGGATTTTGTCCTTTGAAAAACCTCTTAGAACTTCTAGAATTTCCTCCATAACTAATATTGGAAACAACCTTATTGTAGCTATCTGTTCCCCAATGTGATTATGTCATGTATCCTGAAAGAACGATTTAAATAAGTTTTCCGCTTCATCCTTTAAGGCCTCTTGGTCTGTATGAACCCAAGCAACTTCATCCTTTATCTCCCATATGTGTTTTTTGTTCCTTCTGTAGCTTGCATAACGATGGAAGAATTCCGTATTCTTATCTCCACTTTTTATCCAAATGGCCCTGCTCATTTGTCGCCATCACTCTTCCTCATCCAACATAATTTTTTTGCGCTTGGACTCTAAAACATCTACGCAGGTAGGCCACTTTTATGGGTCCTCCTACCCCTATGATATTGAGAGAGAGGAGGATCATGATTTAGCCCTTGCAAGGTATTTCATGCCTCTAAGCACCCCCTGATCAACGTTGGAAGAAAACTGGTTATCCGAAAAGGAAATGTTGGTCCATGTCCTTTTGCTAGCGCTTCTTGATTTGATAGGTGATAATTCAAGCCCCAATCCCCACGATCATGCAAGGTCTTTCCCTATAGAATCCCCATCAAAAGAAGGTTCCCTAGAAACTCCATTAGAACCAACTCTAACCACAACTTCCTTCCCCAAATAGGTCAGAATTGGAGTGGGGATATAAGCTTCTCTGAAAGTAGGAACCAGAGCCGTGATCATCCTATCTAATGAGTGGTCACTAGAGATAGGTTCTCCATAAGCTGGGACAATGTTAGAATCTTCCACTGTCAAAGGCTCGAGTAGTTCATTTGTACTCATCTCTTGAGTGGTTACAGTCACAGGTAAGCGATCATTCCGAGCATCGACAGAGTTTGAATTCTCTAGTATAGTCTCAAATTCCTTACCCTTAATAGTCAAAAACGTGTGTAACAAATACGAATGGAAAATAATATCTAGATGGTCTCTTTCCCATGCAGATAAGGTAAAATACAGAGATGGACATAAGTGTTTTAGCTTACCTATGAAGATGGAATCCAAAGATTCTGGACTTCCTGTGGCCCTCACACCAGAAAAACCCCCCTGCTCCTGAGAGTCCATCAACGAGGTGTAACATTCAGATGGCAAGTCCTCTGAGGAGTCCTCCTCAACCCAAGCCCTGAAAACTTGATGAAAATCCTTCCACAAGTGTCCTGTTCACATAAAGCGTAATGTGAAATGGGATACCCAAATAGTCCAATCTTTGAACAAGTAGGTGACCCCTCCACTCTCTTTCAAGTGTTTCCAGAAGTCCTGCATGGATGCCCACTTCCACCAGTACCTTTTCCATCCTCTTTTCATGTGACTGTAAAGCTAGTTCATCAACCTTGATAAAACGACCTAAAACATTGCCAATTGCCTCCAAGGCTTTGACGTTCCACAACTAGTGAGGTAGGCCCAGGAGAAGGACCCAAAGGTGGTGATAGCTAAAATATTCTGTTGACAGATCAAATCTAATACGCCACCTCTTCAACATCAGATTACCAATCTTCACAATTGATCTTGTTCTTGATAGTACATCGAACGAAACCCATCGCCCAAAGGGGATTTTGAAAGTTGGTCTCCGGTGGTAGTACTTCTTTTCCTATCCTAACCAAAATGTGCTACTCTTAATGTCATCAGACTAAAGAAAATTCTTGCGTCTGAAGCAAGGCAATGCCACATGCCTTATGGTGCCTGGTCTTGGGAAAACCCAAAGTTTCAGCAAAAATTTGGGCAGAAATCCCTAAAATCATGACAAGCTGTATTAGAGATACTCTTCACACTTTTCTAAAGAAAAGGTGGTATCAGAGAAAAGTCCCATAACCTGTCTAAAATGTGTGCTATATCTTCCGATCTTTTAAACACAAATCCAAACTACCCTCTCGGCAGGGTCAATAATACTGGGGAATAACCTAGAAAAGGTTCCTAGATGCAATGCATCCACTCCACAATGGGAATTTTTTCGAAAGACTAGTATGCCAAACATCCCACCAGAGCACACAGAGAAATATTGCATGACTCTTCGAGACCCACGTCCATTCCCATTATCATTCTATGTTTTATTCTCTTGGGCTTCCACACTCATGCAAGACACTTCAGACTTCCCCGCTTTCCCTTCGAGCGACCCCCCCGATACTCCGTTGTCTATGAATCTGCGGGAATATTTAAAACTTCAACCTTATTCCCATTACCCTGACAAACCTTCATGTGGTCTTCACACTCAACACAAAAAACCTTAGGGACCGCACCAGGTAGAATGGAAGCTTCCCTGCTGTGTGATGAATCTGACACTCTATGAGTCTAGTGGAAATGATTAGAACCATAGGTATAGTTAAATGGTAAATCCACCAGGTGTTTTAGTGGCATAATAAAAATCTCATTAAGTGTGCACCTGTTGCCTTTACTTCTGCATAGCTCGTCCACTAAGGAGAAGAATCCCAACTGCTCCTAAGGCTCCTTGTCAACCACATGCATGAGTGCGCTGACCTCACGATCCATACAAAAGTTTACACAAAACCTTTAACTTCTAACACATCATGGGGAAGGTTGTTAAAAGTCGGTAAAGTTGTCTCGTTAGGTAAGTTAACAATCGTTGCACTATGCATGTATAGCTAGGCCTATGATTACCATGACCACCTTCCAAGGCGTGCATGAGTTAAAACACAACATTTTCCCATCTCAAAATTATGAGTCATAAGTTGTTTAAGTTGTTGGAAAATGTTGCACTATCAATTGAAGACAATTCATTTATTCTTCACCATTAACTAATGCCATTATAACAACACGCTGACCAAGAAACTTAAATCCAATATTACATCATAAAATTAGAAGGCTACTAGTAAAAGCGCATCAAATAATTCTCAAACAAACTAACATCCTATATTGTGAGAAACAATAAGTGTTAGCTAAATATATAATTTATTTAATGTAATAAATTTAAGTTTTGAATGTGGATTATATGAAGTTATAACAAGCCCAATAGAAAGAAAAACCATTATATGCAAATTTATCTTAGTGTACACCAAGAATCAAATAGTTGTCTATTACTAATTTTGCTTGTCCAAAATTTTAAGCATCACATTGTGATAAGTAGGTTTGAATTTATCATCATTTGTATTTGCAAGTTCATTTGGGATATAAATTTATTTATTTATTTTTTTGTATAAAAAAATCATTGGGCATTGGGGTTCACCCAATAAATATAATTTGTCCCACTCTTTGGCCTGAAAGTGAAATTGAGAGTGCTAGTACCTTACTAGTGCCACACAAATATCTATAAACAACAACTTGCTCATGTGTACATACCCTACCACTCTCTAGTATTGAACATTGACCTCTGAGGAGGAAACCTATGTTCTTAACCATTGGACTCACTCAATCTATAAACCACAAATTTCTTCTATAAAATCTTGCATTTATAATTAAAATAAAACAAACTAAGATAATAAATATTGTTATATACATTATATATAAAAAATTAAAATATAAAAGATCAACCCTTAAGCTTGAGAGTTAAACTCTTGTCTTCAGAATATATGAAACATTCACACCATAAAGAAACACAAGAATATAGAGAAGAACCCTTAAGGTAGGGCAACAACATCACATACTCCTTATGAAAGGAATCACTCCACAAGCCATGCTTGCTGCAAAATCATACATCCAACATATCTCAATACAATAATACTCATGTTTATGTATACTTTCTCACAAGTATTCCTAGGGGTCTATGCCAAATACCTCTTATTATTACATTTTTTCCTCTTAGCTACCTAGTGGGACTATTTATTACTCGTTTACTACTAAGTGGGCCTATTTATTACCCGTCGACTACTAAGTGGGCCTATTATATGATTGTGGTCACATTACATTCATTATCCTCTTGGGTACTATTGATGTTCAGATTGGTCAAGATCCAAACAACAACCTCATCATGATTTGAATCCGCCTGCATTTTTATAGAGGTGGTACTCCTCTTTGGATGAAAGATTTATCTTTATGCTTGAAATATTAAAAGAGGTGATACTTAAAAGAAGCCCCAATATTTATTGCTCAACAAAATAAAAAATAGTACTGATTGAAAGATAATATATTCACAAAGAGAATTCCTAAGAAGAGGACCATAAATCTTCAAAGATTAAAATACAAAATATGAAAAATATTGTACAGAAATACAATAACCATTATATGAAAAATAATATAATTCTCACATCCATCAAAGTATCATAATCGTGATCACATTCATAAGAAGGAAAGACCAAAGTCCACAATTGAGAGAAATTTAAAAGAGTGTTTCATTCAAAATAAGAGAGAATACAATAGGTGCACTTCAAACATCCCATGCTCAATAACTTAGAGTTCGAGAAGTAATAGAAATCACACTCGAAAATAGTTCTCTTAGGAGTTCAAAAAGAGTAATAGCCTTTAACAATCTGTTAATAAAATAAAAATAACATTCGTCCAAATGTACTGGGATGTGGCTCTCGTGGACCATAAAATGAAAGTGGAATAGGGTTAAACCTGGAAACGAGAAAGAAAGAAGCGATAAAAAATTGGTTATGTTTTCTCATGAACAACAAGACACAATTGGATGATTCTTGAACAAGAAGATAAAAAGAATAGAAAAATAAGGAAGGATGTGATTAGTTTATTCAGTGTGATGGATTTCTCTCATTTTATATCTATTGGTCAATGTTTCTTTTGTATTCTCCTGTGTTGGGATTCTTTGACCAGTTGTAACTGCCACTTCTAGATCTTTTTCAGTTATTTTGATTAAATCATCCTTTAACCAATTCTCAATATAATCCCTCATAGGTGCGACAATTATTTCTTTCTTTACTCTTACGTCAAATATTGAATCCTCTATTTCTCGGTAGTCAATTTAAATTTGATGTAATGTATCTTATACAGTTTCATTCTTGTTGACATAATTGACTAACTAAATTTCAAATTCAAACTCTTAATACTCTATTAAATTATTAAATTTTTCGGTTGATGTAGATTTCAATGATTCCAATTTTTCTTCGAACTTCTGCTTGGACATAAATATAGAATTTAAAATTATCTTCGGCTCATCAACTTCTCTGGTTGTTCCAGCTAGATCCAACCCAACTAACTTTAGATAACATTCTCCCCTCTTGACACTTATAGTGTCAAAATCAGACAATATTTCCCTTAAACATTTTATTATTTTAATCCAACAAGATTTTAATTGTTTTATACGGACCAGAGAAGGTAGGTATTCTTCTTTTATTTTAATCTCACTCATGTTTGAAACTTTAATAACAAAAGTAGTAATTTCCCCTTTATAAAACTCCTCATCATTTTCCAAATCATCTTGAAGGTACTGCTTCAAATACGTCATTTTTTGTTGGAGATACTTCACACACTGTTGTAGGAAAATCTCCCTACGGACAGGTAGATTGCCTCAAAGAGCTTGACCCTAACTCTAAGACAAAAAATGCTTAACGTGGACACTGACTTCCTTTCAAATCTATACAAACTAACACATGAGAAGAAAGGAGACCAAAAGTACCTCTTTATCGATGTTTGTCCCTGCACGCTCCGAGTTGAGCTCCGATCCTTTGCTCATCGCTGAGTCCGGTAGACAAACAAGATACAACCACTTCATACTCTATTGATATTAGCTTGAAAACAGATCTATCTATCAATGATAAGTTCATGTAACATCAGACACAAACTAGAAAGAAACAAGCCAAGCGTGTCATATTAATGAGAATAACGACAACAGTACTCACAATCATAGATGCGAATGCGACAACTTCCTCAAGTCCCCTTCGTCTAACCCTTGCTCGAAAGATCCACAACCTGGATGACAACAACTTCACTGATCACTCTCCTTTGGATGACTATGTGTTTCCTATGAGATCATAGGTTTCATGCTAGCAATTCTTCCCCCTTTTCACCATCATAGAGCTTGCTTATATAGGTTAAGAGGAGCTTAACCTCTTGAGTTATCTTTAGAACAAGTTGAGGAACATCCTCCTTAGATCAGGGATCCCCTGATGGAACCAAGAATTCGAATGCAACTGCCTTCTAAACTTGAAAGATCCTCCCCTTATTCTCCTCAACGGGCCAACTACTGCCTCAGATTAGGCAGTGCTCCCTCAAAAGGGGCATCAGAGCGCTATAGCGCTCCCTAGGAAGATTGAGGGAAGCACCAGCGCTCCAAAGGTGGATAACGCTCCTTCAGAGGGGTAGACAAGCGTTATAACGCTCCCTGAGGCCTTTTAGGGGAGCGCCAGTGCTCCTAAGGCCGATGTAGGGGAGCGCTCACCCTCAGAACCTTTGTTTAAGAGATCTTCTCAGGTGATAAGAGTTCCTTGACTTCAGTTAATCAATTCCTCTTCTCCAAATCAAGTGTATGAGATGTCTTAAGTTCCTCCTTAGTGTCGTCATTATGGAAGTATGCTTGAACAACGTTTGCGACACTTGTGAACAACTTGTGACACTTGCGAAAGTTTTAAGGAAGATGCGACACTTACGACAATTGAGAGGAACATGCGACACTTATCCAGTTGAGTAATTTTGATGTGTAACAGATTGCCCCCCAAAGTATGAAGTTAGAAGATGCGAACTGATAACTGAAATGCTTTGTAGACGTTCAAGAAAGGTTATAGACTCGGAGAACCTGACAGAAGCTTCACACAAACATCCAACAAATATCATGACATATTTCAAAACCTAAGGCAGGCATACCTATGCTTGGGTGATCAAGACTTGCAAGATATGGCCGCTATAAAATACACTGCGGATCCATAATTGTATTGACAAGAAGGTATAGCCACCGAAGATACAATGTGGATCTATACTCTGATGACTCGGACTGATCGTAGCCACTAAGAATACACAGTGGATCTACGAGATGACAAGACATAGCCACGACCAATACAAAGTGGATCTATGTAACAGTGTATGTGTTAGTTGTCCAATAGAAACTCCTTCGCAGCTTAGGCAAAGAATATATCAAAGTGGTTACTCAACCCAGGGTCTTCTTACCAATATCAATGTGGTACGATTATAACCATGTGAATAGATGTCCTGATGTCGAACATGGAAGAAACCACTTGATTACCGGTCAATGGTGTGAACCGTTAACAAGTGCGAGGGAAATCACCATTAATGTCAATGATTCCCAAGGTACCCTAGTACATTCCAGCGAATGTGAATAGATGAGATGAGGTCGAACACCCGTGGAATCATTCGATCAGGGGTCAATGATGTAGACCTACTGTCGAACGTGAGGAGGCCTGCCATTGAGGCATGCAGGTCCCAAAGTACTAACTAGTTTCTAAGTCTAATTCCCGGATAATGTGTTGAAGTCGACAGGAATAGACTCATCGAGGGAGGGCCTTGATGTATCCCCCATCAATGACACGAAACATACATAGAGATGTAATTGGTAGATCAAATGGACATGGACTGACACAGGTTTTGAGGTAAGATATTTGGGATGGCTAACTCCAGAGGCAGATACCTCCCTTGAACACTGAGGCACAACAACAAAACATGACGTGGACCAACACTTATGCAGTGGATACAGTGACTTGCGTTGGGTGACCCAAAGGAGTGAAAGGGACTCAAAGGATTGGCTCAGTGCAGAGGTTCAGCGGATTATGATATGTGCAAATGACAAAGTGTCGTGTTCAAGGGAGACTCTAAGATTTGATGGATGATGTTCTCAAGAGATTGCTTGGATTACTCCTTTCAATTTTTCCCCCATCCAGATGGATGAGTACCTCTTTTTGGTTTAATGATCTCGAGGGGGATAACACATGCTCGATATAACTCACCTTCGGTAAGTTCCTCTTCCTTTGTTTAACAAACCAGAAGAAGTAAGGGTTCGGTCCCATATGGGTCTGTCGATGTGTGCTTTAACGAGTCCAAAGACAGAAAACTCGAAGGTTTTTCGGGATTATAGAGTTTGGAAAAACACTTAAAAGAGAACTCTCTCAATTCCTTTTTCGTACAGTAGTCTAACGAGACCAAAAAAAAGATAAACTATCGCTCGAAAGACGCCCTTTCTGACCTTTTAACGAGTGTGAAAGGAAGCAAGGTCACTCGACAATCTTTTCATTTTTAGAGAGTCTGAAAAGGGTTTAAAGAAGACTCCAGGGGGGTTCCTTTTTCGTGTGTTCATCTATCCATACGGGTCTGAAAAAGAGATAAAAGTTTACCCGGTTACATTCTCATATTTTCGAGCTCGAGAACGAACTAAGACTATGCTCATAAGTGTGACAAGGTAAATCATCCGTCAGAACTGCCAGGAAACCTGCGATGTCAAAACTACAAACTAGAGGTTTAGCGAAGCCATTATGTTGTTAGAGAAACCCAAAAATGACTATACCTTGTAAAAATGAAAATTTATAAATAACAATACAATGAAAATTCCATTTACCATTTCATTTTGCACAAGGATTTTGGAGTAGTGGAGATTCTCATTTTGAGTGGGATCTTGCTTTGTTCACTGCCGGAGCTATGGTTCACCGTTTCGCTTGCCGTTTGGACTAGGTAGATGTCCATCTCTTCTTCTTTCAAACACATGGTTTCACATTCATTTTAATAGCATCATTTAATTTAAAATATGAAGCCCTAAATTGCCCCAAAAGACCAAAATCGACCTCTTTTAAAAATGATGGAAAAAGGGGATTCTTTTTACAAAAACGTTTTAGAAAAGGGTGGCCAAGATGCCAACGCCTCAATAGATGATTGGATGAGTCATTTTTTGGCAAAAGAACCCATGAAAAATCTTCCCATACGCCCACGCAGCCACAAAGTCGTTTTGATTTTTTTAAACGTCTTTATTGTTGTTTAATGAATGTTAAATGGCTAGGGAAGGGCGTGGTGATTGTAAAAGAGGGTGTGATCATTTTAAATGATGTGGGATTTAGATTTCACGTTTTTAAATCGCTTTTAAAAATTGCCGAAATTGCCAAAACGTGGGAATAACGAATTTCTTTATTTTTTTGTTTTGTAGGTAATTTCGGTGACCATGATCGAGTGGAAAGAAAGAGAACATGAGATGGATGACTTAGCCGCCTTGCGGAGTCTTCACACATGGGCCGCATTGCGATCTTGTGGCTTACTAAAGTTCTTCAAATTGCAAAAAATGAAGAAAGAGATTTTATTGCTTGAGCATATGATCGGCCTATGGGATGTTGCAGAGCAAGGATTTCGAATTGGCACACAGCTTTTAACCATTGAGTTAGAAGACATTTATTTTTTGACTGGCCTCTCGAAAAGAGGGGTTCCCATATCTTTTTCCGGGCAGAGGGCGCTACCTGAGAAAGTGGATGTGTATCTGGCACGCCACTGTATCCCAGGAGCAAGATTGGTAGGGGGTAGAATCCCTATCAAGGATATTCGAGAGATGCCCCTCTGGTCTATACTGTTCGCTATCACGAGCATGACGGGAAGTACTAGCGCGCATCTGGCATCAAGATCGTAGGTGGCTTATGGTGTTCAGTGTTTGGAACCAACACTGTTCAACTAGAGTGCAGGGTTCCTTCGAAATGTGAAGGAACAGGTTTCACGGTGCAGGACGAGACATAAGCATTTTGGTTATGGCTCTTTTCTAGTCTCATTTTTTCTAGAGTGCATCCCCTAGATGCAGCCTTAGATAGCACTGGCGGTGCGACCGGTGGATGAACCGAGGATGGAGAGGTGGACTAGTCTGTCTCCAAGGCTAGTATCAGAGTCAGAGTTCCATTTCACTGGCAATTTATTTGCCTGGATGAGATAACAGTATCTCTGGATAGAGGACTTCCCTTATGCTGAGGTAGATTTCCGCGGGAGCATGGATTTGATTTTGCCCGCGGGGGAAGACTGGGATGTGTCAGGTAAGAGACTGAGCCATGCCTTGTCTAGTTTTTGTTTTTTTCTTAGTTTTTAATGTATATATATTTTTTTGGGTATGTAGAAGAGTTTTAACAGATGTATTGTTTTCAACATGCAAACAAGGGAGCAGTGCACTCGGCCAATATACCGGTACCAGGACGTCGCGGGGGCATTCCGATTGCAGCAGATCCAGCAGTACCAGCGATAGGTCTCCGGGAGGTTGAGAGAAACCTCCAAGGCCTCACGATCGACATTCCTCCTTTATGGAGGGGAGAAGTTCCTTTACATCTGCAGAGGCACACTGTGGGAGTACCAGAGAATATCACTTCTCTATTGAGGCGCGTAGTGCGCGTGGTGATGTGTTACTTGCAGCACAATGTAGTGCTGGGAGATTAGAGTCTCTCCGATGATCATGTTTTTGTATGCCTTGTCAGGCGACATTGTATGGGTGGAAAGACCCAATATTTTGCTCTTCTACATACTTTTTGATGTAATCCAAACATTTCAGTCACGCCATATATATATATATATATATACAGTTTCGAGTTTTTTACAGTGTCAATGATTTGTACATGATGATGTCTGTGATGTATTTTAATTTACATGTAATGTACAATTTTTCTTTCCTTAACTCTTATATGTGGGCAAGATACCGATCCATGATATAATTAGCTAACGAATCCGAAACACTATTAAGTTCTCTTGGAATGTGTCTATATTCAATGTAATCGAACATTCGTTCAAGACGACAAACATGTAAGTGGAGACGTAGCAAGATAGGACTACGGATAGCGTAGATACGGTTGAGTTGATAGACCACGAGTTGGGAGTCTAAGTAAATAATGATACGAGAGATACCTAGAGAGGAGGCTTGGGTCAACAGTCCAATGACAGCGTGATATTCTTCCATATTGTTGGTTGCTGGTCCTAAGAAGATACCTCCTGAACTCACCACCTCGTCAAATTGGTAAATAACCCATGCTGCCGAAGCAATGTTCTGGGTATGTCGACCAGCGCCATCCGCGAACCTAAAAAAGATAGTAAAGGAAGACGTCATCTGCGCATGAAAACACAAGCACAGTCATGAGTGGCAAAGGTAAAGACTCGAGCACGCGAAAGAAATAGACACACCAAACTAAAATACAATAATGTACAAAGTGCAGATGCTAGGTGATCTAGGCATAGTACTTTTTAAGGTAAAGCCCGTTTCGGGGCTCTCCCAGGGAAATTCCATCATGATCCACTAGTTCGTAAGTGCCTCTGTGTAGAACACGCTTCACGATGTAAGGACCGTGCCACAGAGGTTCTAACTTTCCTGTCCCCAATTTATCATGGGCTTGGTCATAAATGAGGACTAAGTCTCCTTCTGCAAAATTCCGAGGGTGGGCGAATTTGCCGTATTGATTCTTAATTCGTTTATGATGTGCCTCATTAACGAGAGCAGCATCACGACATGTTTTGTCCAGCTTGGATAAATACAAGAATCGTTCTTCTTCAACAGAAGTATGGGGCAAGAGTTCTACTTTTAGTTTGAGTGATGGAATCTCACACTCGATTGGTAGGACGGCTTCAATGCCATATACCAACTGGAAATGAGTAAATCCAGTTGAGGTTTTCACAGAAGTGCGATAGGCCCAGAGAGCGGAGAAGAGTTGTAAATGCCACGATGTCTTGTTTTCCCATACCATGCGTTGGATCATGGTTTTTAGGACTTTGTTGATGGCCTCAACTTGTCCGTTAGCCTGAGGGTAGTAAGGGGATGAGTTTTCATGGCGAAAACCCAATTTGACATGTAATTCGCTCATCATCTGGTTTTTGAAGTGTGCACCATGATTAGTGACAATGGCACGTGGTACACCAAAACGAGTTATGATATGGTTGAAAAGAAACAGAGTTGCGGTACGACCATCGTTCAGGAAGGTAGGCATAGCCTCAGCCCATTTGGTGAAGTAGTCGATGGTGATGATGATGTAATCGTGCCCCCCGGCTGAGGTAGGCTTACATTGCATGAAATCGATACCCCACTTGGCAAAGGGGCCGATGGTGATAATGGGGTGCAACGCAGTAGGGTGGGTGCATGCCTTCTTGTTAAAGACTTAGCAGGGTGGGAATTTTTTAACGACTTCGATGCAATCTTTGAAAATCGAGGGCCAAAAGTAGCCGGCACGTAGGATTTTTTGGGCTGTGGCCATCCTGGAAAGGTGACCGCCACAGGCGCCAAGGTGACAATCATTCAAAACGCGTTCAACCTCCTCGTGAATCAGACATCGCCGAAGGATGGTGTCAATACCATGGCGATACAAGGTGTCGCCGATGATGAGATAACATCGAGAGTGGTGACGAATGCGTCGACGCTCTTTGAGAGAGATTGTGGGCTGAAAACGTTGGGTTTGAAGGTAGAGGAGAATGTCTCCGTACCAAGGATCGGAGGTGCTGATGAGGAAGAGAGATTCATCGGGGAGAGAATCTCTAGGTTCAATGTTTTCATCGGCATGAGGGAGAGCACAGATAAGCTCTGCAAACACCAAGGATTTTTTGGCTTTAGCCTTCGTAAACTCAAGATCAAATTCTTGAAGAATAATGATCCATTTAGAATATTTTCCCCCAAGTACTTGATGCGTCAAGACGTGGTACATGGGGTTGGAGTCTGCGATCACCGTGGTGGTGCGTAATAAGATGTAATGGCAGAATATCTGGACAACGATGACGACTACCAGAGCCATTTTCTCGACATGCGAATATCGGAGTTTGGGTCCAGATAGACTCTTGCTCAGATAATAAATCACATGTTCTTCACTGTTAGGGTCCTCCTGAACTAACACCATCGCAATAGTGGAAGTGGAGGCGGCCAAGTAAAGGATATAGTCCTTTGTGTACTCCGGAGGGTGTAACAAGGGAGTGTGGGTCAAGGCGTGCTTGAGAGCATCGAATGACCGTTGGGCAGTGTCATCCCAGATGAAAGGGATGTTTTTCTGCAGTAACCGCATGAATCCTTTAGTTATCTCGACGTATTTGCAGATGAAATGGCGAAGGAAGTTTGCTTTGCCTTGCAAACTCTGGAGTTGGGTCAAATTGGTAGGTGGGGGTAAGGCTAGAATGGCCTTGATCTTTAATGGATCCACCCGGATCCTGTCTTTGGAGACAATGAAACCGAGGAGTCTACCGGATTCGACAGCGAAAATTCACTTGTGGGGGTTCAAGCGAATACGGTAGAACCAAAATCGAAGAAAAATCGCCCGCAAGTGATCGATGTGATTGGATCAATTGGATGAGTGGGCCGGTAAATCGTCGAGGTAAGGCTCTGCGATATGCTTGATATCGTGAAAAGCATACGACATGGCCTGCTGGAAAGTAGCACCTGCGTTTTTGATTCCAAATGGTAACTTTCGATAGGCGAAATTCCCCCATGGGAAGATAAAGGCTGTCTTATGTTGATCAGCAGGTAAGATTTCGATCTAGTTATACCCATAAAATCCATCCATGAAAGAGAAGATTACGCTCCCCACGCAATTATCGATGATTTGGTCGATGAAGGGCGTAGGGTAGTTATCCTTAGGACAAGCTTTTTTGAGATCTCGATAGTCCACACAAAAACGGATGGTCCCTTTTTTTTTGGCAATCAAAATAAGGTTGGAGACCCATTCTGTCAAAGGGATGGGATAGATGAAGCCAGATTTTAAAAGTTTTTCAACTTCTGCCTTTATAGCTACGATTTTCTTTGGATGAATCGGGCGAAGCTTTTGTCGAACAGGTTTCGCGTCAGGGTAAGTTTTGATTTCGTGTACGATGATTGAAGGGTCGATCCATGGCATCTCCTCGTAGCTCCATGCGAAGACATCGCAGAATTATTTAAACAAAGCGGTGTAAGAGGCCACTTCCTCGGGTGTGCAATTAGCACCAAGGTTAATTCTTTCCACGACACCTTCTTTGATCGAGATGTCAATAACAATCGTAGTAGAGATGTTACCCATGTTCCCCTCAGAGAGAGTATCTTGTGTGAGGATGGGAGATTGCGGAGCATCGGTAACATCGGGAGGGAAGATAGAGCGTATGTCTTGGTGAATTTCTTCCAAAGGCAGAAGAAAAGAGGATCGATGGTGGTTATCATCCCAAGGCAGAGCGTCAATGCTAAGCATTTCCATAATATATTCGTCCGAAGGAAAAATTTGGGAAATGTAATCAACGACAGACGACATGGAATCCAACCATGAGGGCACCGAGTAGGCATCGGGTGCCAATGAATGTGAATTTTTCGAAGAGGGAGAGGTAGATTGAATAGCTACGTATGCGGCCTCGGCTGGGCTAAGTGGCATAGTGTCAACGAGCACATCGAATTCCAAAGGACTAGGTACAATCCAAGGATCAGATGATTCCAAGGATTGATAAGGCATAGTCGAGATCATATTGACGACGACAATATGATGTGCGGTAGGTGGAAGTGGTGTAGGGAAAGTAGCCATAAGGATAGAATCTTTCAATAAGCCAACACCAATGCTTTCATACGTAACTGGGTGGTCTCCCAAAAAAGGAATGTTGTTGGTGGGAGGGATGCGAGCGTCGGGTGTACAGAAATCAAGCTGATCGATGGTGACAATTTTGCCTTGATGGGGGAATTGTACACATCGAAACAACAACGAGGCGATGACAGTCATAGAGTAGAATCAACTTCTTCCGAGTAATAGGTTGTAATCGAGGGGAGCATCGACCACCTCGACATCAACGGTAACAGTTTTTCCACCCAACTAAACGACTAGGGATTGTAATAAGCCATGAGGATGAAAACCTCGTCCATCGAAAGCACGTAACATCGTAGGGGATTTGTTAAGGGAAGGTGATTTTAAACCTTTCCAACAGGCTAGAGACATGACACAGGTAGAGGCTCCCTCATCTAGGATAGTTCTGTGGATTTGTTGATTGTGAACAACAACATCGATTTGGAAAGCTAGCTGGTGGGAGAGTCGTGGTTGATGATCATCTAGATTAAATGTGAGGTTGTTTGATGAATCAGGATCAAAAGTGTCGATAGCAACTAAGAGCGTTCTATGTTGGCTAGGACAGTGTTGTAGAACTTCCAAGGCGGACATAGCACACGGGGCTTGCGCCAAATCTTCTACAATATTGTAATTTTGGGCAGCCAGTGAATTAGGATTGAAGGTAGATTTCCAGATGGTGCTATTAGGAGGGCGTAAGATAGAGTCAAACGAAGGTTTTTCAATCTGAAGTGGCCCATATGGAGGGCTAACAGATGGAGGATTAACAGAGGATGGTAACGGGTCTGGTGAAGAGTCGTTAGCAGTCTTCGGCTTATTAGGTTTAACTGGCGTGTCATATGTCGCAGAACGAGTGGTTAGATTAACCCCATTCAAAATGTAAATGTGGGCACTTGTCGAGGCCTCATCATGGGGTTGGTTGGAACTTCCCCCTGGCGTGGGGGTTTGGGCAACCAAAGATTGCTGCTGTGGAAAAGGATGAGTAAGCACAGTGGGTTGTGAATTTCCCTTGAAAAGTTTGGCCACTTCATCGCGATGTGGGTAGTCTCGAGTGTAGTGATCGTCACCACAAATGAGACATGGGAATTTCAGTTTTCGTTGTGGTTGTTTTCCGGCAACAGGGGTTTGTGGTTGATTTTTTAGTTGTTCATTGTTATTTTTTTTCTTTGGTTGATTTCTCGCTTTCTTCTTTCCCCCAGGTTGTTGTGAAAGGGTTGATTGGACCGCATTCACCTCAAAGACCTGAGTTTGAGGGGGGGTAGAAGAGGGTGCAGTCGGGCTGGGAGAAGATATCGAAGAGGGCCATTGAATCATTCCAGTAGACTGGGTAGTAGATTGGGTTTTGACGGAGCCAATAACTCCATCCGCGTGGGAAGAAGATGATGGTTTGGATGGATCGTTAGTGGCATGGGTAGCATTCGGTATCAACTCATATAGAGTACCGGATTGTGAATAGACTAAGTATAAGTACTGAGCTCGGGCAATGGCTTCATCATCGATGACTACACCACCCATGGCAACATCACGAGCAATCTGGGTTAACAATGATTTAGTGAACCATTCTGCTAACAATTGGTCAGGAATGACCACTTTGATTAGCCTTCGTCATCGTCTCCATTCATGAATATGATCAGAGATATGTACAAAAGTTGTCTGACGAAGGGAGGTTAATAGTTCGGTACCCGTCTCGTATCGAATGGGAAGTTGGAAGTGTGTGAGGAAGGACATGGAGAGGGAGTTGAAATCGTGAAAAGATGCGTGTGGTAGTTCAATATACCATTTCACCGCGGAACCCGTAAGCGTTCATTGGAAAAGAAACAAACGTATAAAATCGTTCATGAGGGAGTTGGATGAACACCACAAATGGAAAGTCATCACGTGGTTGTTTGGGTCTTCTCCGGACTTTTCGTTGAATTTTGGGATATCAGAAGGAAGTTTAGCTGGAATAGCTAGCCAAACCGAAGAATGATAGATAGGATCATTCGTTAACCTAGACAAGTCTGGAAGGTCCAAGGTAGCTAGAAAAGGTAGTTGTCGATTAACCTGTGGGTAATGATGGTGTGGCATAGGGACACCAGTGGGGCCAATCACTGGGTTATGTGGATAATTGTAACTAGTGGGCCCTCTTGTATGAGGTTGATTTTGACCAGGGTACACAGGATTTGAGGTGTTTTGAGAAGCATGTGTGAGCGAAGGGTAAACGGATGGGTTTTGAGGGTTATGGGTTGGGTTTGGCATTTTTCCATAAGGAGGTTGTTGCAGAGTCTGAGAATTTTGTCCTGTCGAGAACTGTGGGTTTCCTAGAAAAGGGACATTCCACGGATTGGGTGTGGTGGACGCATTTTTTCCATATGGTTGATGGTAGACTCCAGATTGCGGTTTCCCCCCAACATGAGGGTTCCCCACAAATGGAATTTGTCCTCCGGTGGGAGGATGCCCCCCAGCTTGAGGTAGAGTTCCCGGAATTTGTGAACCAGACATAAATGACTGACCGGTGCCACTGAGCGGATTAGGACCACCAAGACCAGTCCCTACGGGTTGTTGGATAGGTATGGAACTTCCCGGCATAACTTGGGTAGTAGTGGTTTGGGTAGTAGTGGCAGTGGGAGTATTCAGTGCTCTAAACCCAAAAGGGAGTGTAGGTCTTGGTGTTACAGGTGTGCCAATCACAACTTGGTTGACCACCGCATTATCGGCGGGAATAGTCAGGATGTGAGGGACTATTGTAGAATGGGCCGTCTGGAGGGGAAGAGTAGACCTTGGGCCAACAGACGGTATGTTTGGAGCAACGGGCGGTGTGGCTGTAAAAGTGGTGGTACCAATAAAATGGTTTAGGGGTACTGTGTAGGAAATGGGTACGTTAGCACCCATCCCTGTTCCATAAAGATCTCGCACCATGCGCAGTGGACTTTGAACAATGTCTACGGTCCAAAAAGGGTCATCGGATAAAGGGTTTTGATGAGACCCAGCTGGAATGTCAGAAGGATTGACGACGACAAATTCACCAGCGGAATTCAATTGGAGGACACGTCGTTCATATCCCTCCGGAATGCGGAAAGCTTCCGGAGACTCTGAAACAATTCAAAAACTCTCTAAAGGTGTGGGAACTTCTTCCTGGGAAGTTGTAGTGTTTTGAACTTCGCTCTGTTGAGGAGATTCGTCCGTAGAATGAGGGGGTAAAGGGGTGTTTCCTTTCATATTTTCTGGAGGAAGTCCCTGTAGCCTCCGCGAACGGCGTGGAGGGTCGATGTTGGTGAAAAAAATCTATGGCCAACTACCGAAAAGAAACAACATACGCTAATAGAAATATAAGAATCACAACCAAGTAAACATGACCTTCTTTTGATGATCGTACTAGTTGGTGATGAAATCCAACGTCGTGTGATCAAGTCCAGAAGGGGTGGGGATAGGGTGGAACAGTTACAATGGTGACCTGCTTAACAGACTTACGCCTTGGTGCAAGCTTCCACGCAGTAATTGTGGATTTACCCTCCAAGGAGCCCGAGTGAGTTTGACCAATGTCTTCTCCAGGTACAGTGAGACTTCCCTTCACTGTCAACTTGTGTAAGACCCTAAAGATTATGGCCACTAAGGTTACCAATTCACAGTCAGCCCCTGGGCGGGAACAATCGACAGTCCGATCCGAACGTACGGGCAGGGTATCGAGCCCAAAATCAACTAAAAGGCTTCCACACAGTAATTGTGGATTTACCTCAAAGTGATCCCCATAATACGATCTGACCACCACAATCAGTTGAACCATGGAGGGATAATCTCCGTAACTCACCCGAATGTGACCTCGTGCATAAACCCTGTGTGAGAGGGGGATCCCAGGCAGACTTATACGATGATTGGATTTGACTCTCCCTAACTCAGGATGCTACTATTTGTTTTGGAAACTTTGGAGAGTTATGCTCACAGCCTAATCCAAAGTACTAAGCCTAGTCTATTGTTGGTGGAGGATCCTAGAAAAGAAAAAGTTCTAAATAATTTTTAATTAGCGTTGATTTTATAGCTGTTCTTTACGCAAAAAGGGGTGCATGGAAGTGAAACGAATGGAATTATGACTCAGTCCCAAAAATGCATCAAATATGATAAGCAGTCATTTATTTTCGATAAACATCTATCTAAGGTAGAGAGAGAGAGTTCTTTTCACTAACAAGCACTAATAAGGAGTGTCCTCAAACAAATTTTCTTCAATCAAATCCTGATGTGATGGTAAAACTTTTGAGATGCCTTCTAACATGCACAATCAATCATGAAGATGCTTTTTATTGTTTGCATATGAATAATGATTAATTCAACACAATTCTCGTCTTGCTAATTATCTTCTTGGATGAATGAAAATCAGACCAACACAAGAAATAATCATACAAACAATACACCCTCTCGTTGTGATCAAAACGAGAAGCAAAAGAAAAGAAACAATTAAAGAGAAATCAAACTTCACACCGAAAAGAAAAAGTCGAAGAACAATGATCTTAACTAAAACCAAATGAAAAGATATGTAGACCTTTGATGACCCTCACCAACGTTTTTCGTTCAGTCGACGAGGAGAGAAAGGCAATGTATGGGTTTCAAACTCCAAATGGAAGAAAAACTCAACAACAATAGTGAAGAAGGATACAAAATCCAAACAACAAGATGTTTGTTCTTCAAGAAAAAGACAGATGTAAAAGCTGGAAAGAAGAAGGATTGACTCACAAGGTGACCCAGCAAGAGAGACACAAGGGAAAAACCCTGAAAAAATAATTCTGGAAGGTTTATTGGCGAAAGGAGGGATGGCGCTCTGTTGTCAAGGACAAGGAGCGTTATAGCACTCTGTGTAAGGCTATTAGGGAGCGCTGGTTCTCTGTGTAAGGCTATTAGGGAGTGTTGGCGCTCTGTGAACACAGGGACAGGGGTGCCAGGTTCAAAAAACTCCCAAAGGTGTCAAAAATCCAAAAATTGTAATTCAATCTCAACAATTAGGTTGATTATGATGGGGTAGGGAGCCAATCAGCTCATGAAACCAATCAAAAGAGGAGTGAACCAGGTCTGAAACAATCAAGGGGTAGAACAAGGTCAATGAGGAGAAATAAAAACAAGAAGTTTCGATTTGAGTCTATCTCCCCAGTGGAGTCGCCGGTTTTTGTTGTAGGAAAATCTCCCTGCGGACAGGTAGATTGCCTCAAAGAGATTGACCCTAACTCTAAGGAAGAAAATGCTTAACGTGGACACTGACTTCCTTTCAAATCTATACAAACTAACACATGAGAAGGAAGGAGAACATAAGTACCTCTTTATTGACGTTTGTCCCTGCACACTCTGAGTTGAGCTCCGATCCTTTGCTCCTCACTAAGTCCTGTAGACAAACAAGATACGACCACTTCCTACTCTATTGATATTAGCTTGAAAACAGATCTATCTATCAATTCTAAGTTCATGTAACATTAGACACAAACTAGAAAGAAACAGGCCAAGTGTGTCATATTAATGAGAATAATGACAACAGTACTTACAATCGTAGATGTGAATGCGATAGCTTCATCAAGTCCCCTTCGTCTAACCCTTGCTCGAAATATCCACAACCTGGATGACAACAGCTTCACTGATCACTCTCCTTTCACTGACTGTGTGTTTCCTATGAGATCATAGGTTTCATGCTAGCAATTCTTCCCCCTTTTCACCATCATAGAGCTTTCTTATATAGGTTAAGAGGAGCTTAACCTCTTGAGTTATCTTTAGTACAAGTTGAAGAACTTCCTCCTTAGATCAGGGATCCCCTGATGGAACCAAGAATTCGAATGCAACTATCTTCTAAACTTGAAAGATCCTCCCCTTATTCTCCTCAACGGGCCAACTACTGCCTCAGATTAGGTAGCACTCCCTCAAAAGGGGCATCAGAGCGCTGTAGCGCTCCCTAGGAAGCTTGAGGGAAGCGCCAGTGCTCCAAAGGTGGATAACGTTCCTTCAGAGGGGAATACAAGAGCTATAACGCTCCCTGAGGCCTTATAGAGGAGCACCAGTGCTCCTAAGGTTGATGTAGGGGAGTGCTCACCCTCAGAACCTTTGTTTAAGAGATCTTCTCAGGTGATAAGAGTTCCTTGACTTCAGTTAATCAATTCCTCTTCTCCAAATCAAGTGTATGAGATGTCTTAAGTGCCTCCTTAGTGTCATCGTTATGGCAGTATGCTTGAACAACATTTGCGACACTTATGAACAACTTGCGACACTTGCGAAAGTTGTAAGGAAGATGCAACACTTACGACAATTGAGAGGAACATGCGACACTTATCCAGTTGAGTAATTTTGACGTGTAACACACACAAATACGATTTTTTTTTTCTAAGGTTTTCCCTATGTTTATTAGTCATTATCCAGTCTCCTACATTTTAGGGAGAATATTCCTTTGCCCACATTCTAGGAGAATATTCTCTTCAGTTCACACTTTAGTTGGATCAATTGAGTGGAGTCTTGATGCCACATTGGTTCCATCACCATGCAATATTGGGACCATCACTTCTAATGCACATTGTCCTTGGGATTATCACCAGAATGGCACATTACTGATGTCGTCAGTCAGTTAACTGAGGATTGAAAGGTTAGTTGACTTAGACTAGGTGGAACTTAAATCCTGTAACTTCCGGTGTGTGTCCAGATCACTCTAGACCACCACTATGGTGCATTGTATTCTATTCCAGTGTGCATTAATTGAGTTATACATAGTATATCATGTGTAAATTATCATTCATTCATTTAATTAATACAATTCTTGATTCTCTCTCTCTCATTTGTGTCTTTCCTCATTTTTCTGCAAACTGTGTATGCCCTTTGCTAGCTATATCTTATTTGTGAAGGTTCATCCACATTTACATGGTATCAGAGATGACATATTTCTAGGAAAAGAAACACCAGACTCTTTTTGCAGGTACCAAAGATTGAAGACAGTAGGAAAATGGAATTTCCAAAAGAATTGATTCTTACACCGTACAATTTCTTTGCATGGAAGGACAGGATGGTAATGCATAGACTGTTCACATGCCTCAACGATATGGGAGGGTTTCTAGACTCAAATATCACTCACACACCCACTCTTTATATTCATCGTATGTGTCATTCAAAACCAACATCATGCCAATGAGGCCCATGATTTTGGTCGTGGCGAGAAGAAGGCGATATATGAGATTTCGTATTTAAATAATGATTTCACACTAATATTAATCTTTATGGAGCAAAAGAGTACTTAGATGAGAGAAAAATACAAAGACATAAAATGTATTGAATCTTGTAATGTGATTAATCAAGTACTTCTTTTATCAACGCAGTTATTGAGCCATGTCCTTGCAGTACTAGTAGATGTGGGGACGTGCATCTCTGTCATATTTTAAAGGAAACATCTAAAAGACATTGTACTAGGGCTAGATCAATACATGATGGGAAACAATAACCTGTGAATGGGGACAACATTGAAATTATTTCAAAATGTTTATGTATGCACTTAAATATGACATGGATAGACTGTTTGCAAGCCTTGATGATATGGAAGGGTTTCGAGACTCAAATATTACTCACATACCCACTCTATATATCGACCCATCTCATCCTTGTTTTGTTTTAATTTTATTGATTGAATGTTAAAGGAAACAACTATTAAAAGACATTGTACTAGGGCTAGAGTACATGATGGGAAACAATACTGACCTATGAATGGGGCCAACGTTGAAAGTTTTTCAAAATGTTTCTATATGCACCGAAATTTGACATGGATAGATTGTTCACATGCCTTAACAATATGGGAGGGTTTCTAGACTCAAATATCAGTCACACACCCACTCTTTATATTCATCGCCTGTGTTGTTCAAAACCAACATCATGCCAATTAGGCCCATGATTTGGTCGTGGTGAGAAGAAGGCGATAGATGATATTTCATATTTAAATAATGATTTCCTACTAATATTAATATTTATAGAGAAAAAGAGTTCTTAGATGAGAGAAAAATACAAATACATAAAATAACTTGAAGCTTGTCATGCGATTAATCAAGTACTTCTTTTATCAACACGGTTTGTACTGGGGCTAGATCAATACATGATGGGCAAAAATAACTTGTGAATGGGGCCAACGTTGAAATTCTTTCAAAATTTTTATGTATGCACTGAAATTTGACATGGATAGACTGTTCACATGCCTTGACGATATGGAAAGGTTTCCAGACTCAAATATTACTCACACACCCACTCTATATATCGACCCATCTCTTTCTTGTTTTGTTTTAATTTTCTCTGTCAAATTTTAAATGAAACAACTATTAAAAGACATTGTATTAGGGCTAGAGTACATGATGGGAAAAAATATTGACCTGTGAATGGGGCCAACGTTGAAATTTTTTCAAAATGTTTCTGTATGCACTGAAATTTGACATGGATAGACTGTTCACATGCCTTGACGAAATGACAGTGTTTCTAGAGTTAAATATCACTCACACAACCACTCTTTATATTCATCATCTGTGTCATTCAAAACCAACATCATGCCAATTAGGCCCATGATTTTGGTCGTGGTGAGAAGAAGGCGATAGATGAGATTTCGAATTTAAATAATGATTTCGTACTAATGTTAATATTTATGGAGCAAAAGAGTACTTAGATGAGAGAAAAATATAAAGACATAAAATAACTTGAAGCTGGTCATGCGATTAATCTAGTGCTTCTTTTATCAACGCGGTTATTGCGCCATGATCTTGCAGTACTAGTAGATGCGGGGCCATGCATCTTGGTCATTTTTTAAAGGAAACAACTAAAAGACATTGTACTGTGGCTATATTAGTACATGATGGGCAACATTAACCTGTGAATGGGGCCAATTTTGAAATTCTTTCAAAATGTTTTTGTATGCATTGAAATTTGACATGGATAGATTGTTCGCATGCCTTGACGACATGGAAGGATTTCTAGACTCAAATATTACTCACACACCCACTCTATATATCGACCCATATCGTCCTTATTTCGTTTTAATTTTCTCAATTGAATTTTAAAGGAAACAACTATTAAAGGACATTGTACTAGGGCCAGAGTACATCATGGGCAACAATACTGACCTGTGAATGGGGCCAACATTGAATTTTTTTCAAAATGTTTTTGTATGCACCGAAATTTGACATGGATAGATTGTGCACATGCCTTGACGATATGGGAGGGTTTCCAGATTCAAATGTCACTCACACAACCACTCTTTATATTCATCATCCGTGTCGTTCAAAACCAACATCATGCCAATTAGGCCCATGATTTTGGTCGTGGCGAGAAGAAGGCGATTCGTGGCGAGAAGAAGGTGATATATGAGATTTCGTATTTAAATAACAATTTCACACTAATATTAATATTTATGGAGAAAAATAGTACTTATATGAGAGAAAAATACAAAGACATAAAATGACTTGAAGCTTGTCATGCGATTAATCAAGTACTTCTTTTATCAACACGATTATTGTGCCATGCCCTTGTAGTACTAGTAGATGCGGGGACGTGCATCTATATCGTATTTTAAAGGAAACAACTAAAATAAATTGTACTAGGGATAGATCAGTACATGATGGGAAACAATAACATGTGAATGGGGCCAACTTTGAAATTCTTTTAAAATGTTTCTGTATGCACTAAAATTTGACATGGATAGACTGTTCGCATGCCTTGACGATATGGAAAGGTTTCGAGACTCAAATATTACTAACACACCCACTTTATATATCAACCCATATCGTCATCATTTCATTTTAATTTTCTCGATCGAATGTTAAACGAAACAACTATTAAAAGGCATTGTACTAGGGCTAGAGTACATGATGGGAAACAATATTGACCTTCGAATGGGGCCAACGTTGATTTTTTTTCAAAATGTTTCTATATGCACCAAAATTTGACATGGATAGACTGTTCACATGAATTAATGATATGGGAGGGTTTCTAGACTCAAAGATCACACTCACACCCACTCTTTATATTCATCATCTATGTTGTTCAAAACCAACATCATGCCAATTAGGCCCATCATTTTGGTCATGGGGAGAAGAAGGAGATAGATGAGATTTCATATTTAAATATGATTTCGTACTAATATTAATCTTTATGGAGCAAAAGAGTACTTATATGAGAGAAAAAAACAAATACATAAAATAACTTGAAGCTTGTCATGCGATTAATCAAGTACTTCTTTTATAAACACAGTTATTGCAGCATGCCCTTACAGTACTAGTAGATGTGTGGATGTGCATCTCGGTCATGTTTTAAAGGAAACAACTAAAATACATTGTACTAGGGATATATCAATACATGATGGGAAACAATAACCTGTGAATGGGGCTAACGTTGAAATTCCTTCAAAATGTTTATGTATGAATTGAACTTTGACATGGAGAGACTGTTCATATGCCTTGACGGTATCAAAGGGTTTCCAGGCCCAAATATTACTCACATACCCACTCTATATATCGACCCATATTGTCCTCATTTCATTTTAATTTTCTTGGGCGAATTTTAAGGGAAACAACTATTAAAAGACATTGTACTAGGGATATAGTACATGATGGGCAACAATACCGACCTGTGAATGGGGCCAATGATGAATGTTTTTCAAAATGTTTATGTATGCACCAAAATTTGACATGGATAGACTGTTAACATGCCTTGACGATATGGTAGGGTTTCCAGACACAAATATCACTCACACACCCACTCTTTATATTCATTGTCTGTGTCACTCAAAAACAACATCATGCCAATTAGGCCCATGATTTTGGTCGTGGCGAGAAGAAGGCGATAGATGAGATTTCGTATTTAAATAATGATTTTGTACTAATATTAATATTTATGGAGCAAAAGAGTACTTAGATGAGAAAAAAATAAAAATACATAAAATAACTTGAATCTTGTCATGCGATTAATCAAGTACTTCTTTTATCAATGCGGTTATTGTGCCATGCCCTTGCAGTACTAGTAGATCCGAGGACGTGCATATCGGTCGTATTTTAAAGGAAACAACTAAAAGACATTGTACTAGGGATAGATCAGTACATGATGGGCAACAATAACCTGTGAATGGGGCCAATGTTGAAATTATTTCAAAATGTTTCTGTATGCACTGAAATTTGACATGGATAGACTCTTCACATGACTTGACGATATGGAAGGGTTTCCAGACTCAAATATTACTCACACACCCACTCTATATATCGACCCATCTTATCCTCATTTTGTTTAATTTTTCTCAATCAAATTTTAAATGAAACAACTATTAAAAGACATTGTACTAGGGCTAGAGTACATGATGGGCAACAATACTGACCTGTGAATGGGGCCAACGTTGATTTTTTTCAAGATGTTTCTATATGCACCGAAATTTGACATGGATAGACTATTCACATGCCTTGACGATATGGGAGGGTTTCCAGACTCAAATAGCACTCACACACCCACTCTTTATATTCATCATTCGTGTCATTCAAAACCAACATCATGCCAATTAGGCCCATGATTTTGGTCGTGGCGAGAAGAAGGCGATAGATGATATTTTGTATTTAAATAATGATTTTGTACTAATATTAATATTTATGGAGAAAAAGAGTATTTAGATGAGAAAAAAATACATATACATAAAATAACTTGAATCTTGTCATGCGATTAATCAAGTACTTCTTTTATCAACGTGGTTATTGCACCATTCCCTTGCAATACTAGTAGATGTGGGGACGTGAATCTCAATATTATTTTAAAGGAAACAACTAAAAGACATTGTATTGGGGCTAGATCAATACATGATAGGCAACAATAACTTGTGAATGGGGCCAACATTGAAATGATTTCAAAATGTTTCTGTATGCACTGAAAACTGACATGGATAGACTGTTTTCATGCCTTGACGATATGGAAGGGTTTCCATACTCAAATATTACTCACACACCCACTCTATATATCAACCCATCTCATCCTCATTTCGTTTTAATTTTCTTGGTCGAATTTCAAATGAAACAACTATTAAAAGACATTGTACTAGGGCTAGATTACATGATGGGTAACAATACTAACCTATGATTAAGGCCAACGTTGATTTTTTTTCAAAATTTTTCTGTATGCACCAAAATTTGACATGGATAGACTGTTCACATGCCTTGACGATATGGGAGGCTTTCCATACTCAAATATCACTCACACATCCACTCTTTATATTCATCGTCTATGTCGTTCTAAATCAACATCATGCCAATTAGGCCAATGATTTTGTTCATGGCAAGAAGAAGGCAATAGATGAGATTTCGTATTTAAATAATGATTTCATACTAATATTAATCTTTATGGAGAAAAAGAGTACTTAGATGAGAGAAAAAAACAAATACATAAAATAACTTGCATCTTGTCATGCGATTAATAAAGTACTTCTTTTATCAACGTGGTTATTGTGCCATGCCCTTGCAGTATTAATAGATGCGGGGATGTGCATCTCAGGCACATTTTAAAGGAAAAAATTAAAAGACACTTTACTGGGGCTAGATCAGTACATGATGGGCAAAAATAACTTGTGAATGGGGCCAATGCTGAAATTCTTTCAAAATGTTTCTGTATGCACTGAAAATTGACATGGATATATTGTTCACATGCCTTGATGATATGGAAGGGTTTCCAGACTCAAATATTACACACACACTATTGGACAATTGAGAGGGGGGGGGTGAATCAGTTGTTACTGTGCTTAAACAATTATGCTTATTTTAAACTCTTTGCAGACCACTTAATGACCATCACAATAATGCAGGGAGGTAAGCAATAGAACATTCGACTTTAGTCACACATATGAAATATACAGAGATAGATATTTCCCGAGGAAACACATAAAGGGTAAAAACCTCTTCTTCTTCTTAGTATGATAAGTAATATTTACATTCTGTACATTATCATACATATGGGATCCAACTCATTGTGAGGCTACAACCTCTGTTTTGCAAGCTACAACTTGCTGAGAGCACCAACTCTCTGTTTTCTCTAGCACCTACTAGAAGGAAGCACCAACTCCCTGGTTTCTCTAGCACCCACTAGAAGGAAGCACCAACTCCCTTGTTTCTCTAACACCCACTAGAAGGAAGCAATAAGTCCCTAAGTGTTCCAGCACCAACTGGATGGAAGCACCAACTTCCAATCACACAGGCACCAACCTGTAAAACAGAGAACAACAATTCTCCCTTGCACCACCCTGCCACCCTAGTTTCTCTGGATGAAACCAGATGGAAGCTACAACTCCCTGTGTTCAAGCACCCACTTGAACCTCTGAGGACAACCCTGAAATATAAAGTTTGCTAAATATAAATTTATCACAGTGATACAATATTTATCAATGGCTTACCGGTCTCATCACTGTTCTGCTACATTTCTCTGCTCTACTTGCATCCAGGTCTTCCTACACCCCTTCCTTACACTTTATGTTCTTTTACCTTTTATGCTTTGTGCACCATGTCCCTTCTATGCACCATTCCTCTTCTGTGCATTTCAGCTGCTGCACTCTGCCTCCTTCTACACACCTAAATAACTTTCAATAGCACCCAATCTCTTCTCTGTTCTACAATTTTATTCTCTTTGTGCATCTTCTGCATCCTCTATTCACAATGCTTCTACGTGCTCTCCCCATGTCGAGTGCTCTGCCTGATCATCATTGAAACTCTTAAGCTTCTCTAGTGGTTAAACCCATGCGTCCATCATCATTGGGTGTTATGCCAAGATTCCTTAGCCTCTTCAGCAGTCGAGACTCTTCATCTTCTCTGTCACAGTCGAGCTCATTCCATTTGTTGTAGTTCCAGGCTCCAATGGTATTACATCTGTCAATAGCCTCTATGAACAATCTTCATTCCACTGGAAGATGCCTCGTGACTCTTCATCTTCTCTGGCGATTACCTTGAAGTCTGTTCGAGTCCTCTGGCAGAAACCATCAGTCGTTTTTAGCAGTTACACTGTGAACCTCCAAGAAAATGCATCAACAACTGAATTTCCAACCGTATAAGAGTCATGATTCAGTTCTTCTAACTGAATCATAACTGATCGATTAACTGTGAAGAGAAATAGTATCCCTTCGATCAAATTTCCAAGTATCCAACACCGTTGGATTACAAGCACATGGTCTCGCATTGATTTCACCATTTTGCATTTCGTCATTTCAACATTCTTATGGTGAAGAGTCTCAACTCTTCATGTTATGATCACAGAAAAGGAGCTTAACTTGGTGCTAGCTCCTCCCTCTCACGTGACCACTGACGGTGACCACAGCCTACACCAAAAGGTGTTTTTGCATTTCTTCATTTCGACATTCCTGTGAAGAAGTGTCTCGACACTCCAAGTCACAATCCCTGAAATGGAGCCAGATCAATGGTCCATAAGACTTCATAATCTGATCCCTTCTTTTCTTAATCGAACAACTGATGAGATTTTAACGTTTTTCCCTTCGAGTCATCGTGACTCCAACATTATAAAATTCATGATCAAAAAATCTCTGAAGTGATCGGACGGTTCACATAACCCACTGAGATGGACGGTTGATGGGATTTCAGAGTTTTTCCTTTCAGGTTTTCGAGACTCACAATAGTCCCTTTTGGCATTTTGGAGTTTGAGACTTCATGATGGTGGAGTTTCTGCTTGCTATGTAAAACCCTGAAATAGAAAGTTTCAAAGTGACGTAAACCTGCTGACGTCACACGTGGATTGACACGTACTGGATAACTGCCACATGTCACTTTGATTCGTGACTTACATGTGCCTAAAATGTTGAATCAACTTGACACTTGTCATTGCCTTATTGTGCCATGTGTCCTTAGCTGACGTGGTTTGCTGATGTGCCTGTTTCAGGATTTCGGGGTTCGCTACTTCAAAGGTTAAAGTTCCTTTGATCTTTGATTTCCTGGTCTATGAAACTTTGAAATGGAGTCTTTGTTGATGTGCCTATTTCGTGATTTCGGGGTTCGCTACTTCAAAGGTTAAAGCTCCTTTGATCTTTGATTTCCCGGTCTGCAAAACTCCGAAATGGAGTCTTTGTTGATGTGCCTATTTCGGGATTTCGGCATTTTGCATTTCGCAACTTCAAAACTCCTGTGATGAAGAGTCTCGACTCTTGACTCCTCCAACTCTCGGTATCCGAAACTCTGAAATGGAGTTTAAGTCATGGTTTCTTATTTTGCAATTTTCTGCCGTGAGTTGCTTCCTTGAATCCTGGAGTTTACGCTTCTGAATGGAATCCAATGATCACTTGTTGAACTTGCCATTTCCATGCCATTATCCCTACGTTGCTAGTCGTGATCTTTGCCATCAATGAAAAACACTCATACTCTGCACTATCTCTTCTGATCTTATCAAGCTTGCTCTGCTACGTCTTCCCAAAATACTTCTGGTGCCTACCTGGCACATTCTTCCTGTACTTAATCCATCGTCATTGTTGCTGAATGGGATCCAATGATCACTTGTTGAACTTTCCATTTCCATGCCATTATCCCTGCGTTGTTGGTTGTGATCTTTGCCATCAATGGCAAACACACATACTCTGCACTATCTCTTCTGATCTTATCGAGATTTCTCTGCTGCATCTTCCCAAAATACTTATGGTGCCCACCTGGCACATTCTTCCTGTACTTAAGCCATCGTCATTGCTGTACTTTCCATCAATGAAAAGAATACACTGCCTGTAAAACATGCCAACAATCTCCCCCTTTGGCATTGATGGCAACAAAGGCACCCAAACTCTTTTCTATGTCTAAGAGCACATGCTCCCCCTGAGCTGTTGCTGTATTTTTAGGAGGTATCAGATATTAAACCAACACAAACTCCCCCTGACAGGATGGACTCTCTTATTTGAGGCCTGCAAAATATTTGTATCTAAACTAGAGTCTTCTCCTTCTGATTCTTGGACCTGCTCATCCTGAGCTTCCGCTGTATCCTCTGTAGAATACTCAAAATTGCTCACCTCTCTTACTGGGACTCTTTCATTAACCTTTTCTTGTCATAACTGGATGACTCCCTCTGTCACTGTTCTCTCTCTGCTTCTGACTACTTTCCCCCTTTGTTCCTAAAAGGTTAGCTTTCCCTGACAAGGTCTTTCCTATTGTTATCTCCACAGGATGTCATGTATATCATTTTGTAAAACAAAATATTGTTTCTAAGGATGTTGTTGTCCTAATGAACCACTACGTAATTGTAGCTCGTACTTTTCAAGCAACCTTTGGATCTTCCCATTGATTCTCATCAATTTCTATTACTGCAAATTCATTTTTCTTCCATGATTCTTACAACCCAAGGATTTTATGATGTTGTTGTCCTACTGAACCACTATGTAATTGTAGATCATACTTTTCAAACAACCCTTGGATCTTCCCATTGATTCTCATCAATATCTATTACTGCAAATTCATTTTTCTTCCATGATTCTTACAACCCAAGGGTTTTATGACCATATACATCACAAGAGAAAAACACTACAAACATTCTCACATCTGCTTTTCCTTTTTACAAATGGAGGACCTGTATTAGATTTCTTAGGAGCACTGATTTCTACCTTGTTGAGTCCAATACCGGATTTGTCATTTGGTGATCTCTGACTATCCAAGATTTTATCCAGGGTCATGGAACTATTCAAGAACTTGATTTGGGTGTTTGACTTCTCAACCTTCAAAACTTATGCTTCCAACTTATGACATGCTTCTTCTCCTACTTCTTCCATGGGATAAATGCTAACTGAGCATTCTTTTATTGTATTTGAATCTTCTTCTTTACTTGCAGGGGAGGATTCAACATCAACATTATTGTTGTCCTTATGCTTTTAGCCACCACTTGTCCTGAGTTTATAGACTTTATCTTACAGTATTTGGAAATGACCACCTCTTTACATCCTCTATCACACATTTGACTTACATTGAGCAAATTATGTTTCATCCCATCTATAGGAAGATCATCTTGAGAATCTCCTTTTCCATTACTTAAACTCACCATCCCTTTATCCTTGTTTTTACCTGGTTCATCATTTTCAAGGATCACATTTCTTGTTTTGATTTTGCTTATAAGAAGAAGCCTATCCTTTTCTCCAGTCAAGTTCTTGGAACATCTACTATCTATATTCTAGGGGTTCTTTTGTCTTTGAGCCGACAACACTAATCCACACTTATCACTTTCTTTCTTCTTCCAAACATTGACATTTTCAGCAAAGGAATTCAAATATGATTTATAGTTCTTTAAGCGACAATCAACAACTTTATGTCCATAGTTATGACAAATGTAGCATTCTGGTTCGTTGATTAAAGAGTCAAAACGATTGTTATGCTTAACTTGTGTCCTTTTCCCAACCATTAAGTGATTTGCAATCTGTGAAGGTTTTTTACTTGGGTGTCTCATTCGTTGTTGTGGCAGATATCTATACCTTGAATGTCTTGCTTTCTCATATCTAAATTTTAAAGAACAGTTTACAACTTTGTGACCAAAGTTAGAACAGAAAAAACAATATCCATAGAAAAATCCTTGGTACCTGGAAAATGGTTGTCTTCTTTGAGCAGGTTGATTTCTTCCATGCTGATGATTTCCTTGAGAAGGGAGTGCATTATTTCTTTATTCTACAGATTCAATCCTAACACCTTTTTCTTTACTCCTCCTGGGTGGTTGATTGTCTTCCTTTGTTTCTGCAGGTTTGTTGTTCTCATTGGTTGTAGATTTGACAAACTTGATGGGTTCTTTGTTTCTTGGCTGACCACTACTTGATCCCTCTACATAACCCAAACCAATTTTCATCTTTGGATTCCTTTGCTGATTCAGAATGTTGGCTAATCCTTCTGAGGCTTTGATACTTGACAGATTCTGATGATACAAGGATTGAAACTTCTCCAACTCTTTCCTTGTTTTCACTACTTCTTCTTCCAGGGCTTCAGATCTTGCCTTCTTTTCTAATAACTGTTGTTTCAGAATGTCCTCTATTTTCTTTGCCTCTTCTAATTCCACTTTTAGCAGGGAAAAGTCTTCATCAGGTTTTTTAGTGCCTTTCTTGAACTGTATCAACAATTGTTTTTGATTTATTTTCTTAAGTCTGAGTCTGTCAATCTCTTCCAAAGTGCTGATCAACTCTCTTTCCAAGTCAACTACAATTTCTTCATCATTATGATCACTGCTTGTGCTTTTATTATCATAATCCTCTTTGGCCATAAGCATGAAGTCATTTACCTTATCTTCACAGGAAGAGTCACTATCGGTGTCTTCTGAGGAGTCATCATTATTTACACATAAACCTTTCTTTCTATCAAATCTTTTGGATTTGTACTTCTCTTCACCTTCAAAGTTCTGGTCCTTCTTCTTGTGTGGACACTTATTTGCTAAGTGACCTATCTTACCATAGTTAAAACATTTGAGGGGAAGTTTGCCTTGATATTTTCCTGATCCTTTCTTTAACCTTCTCACAAATTTTGCCTCAATATCATCTAAATCTGAATCAATATCCTTGTCTTCTTTAAAAGATGCTTCTCTAGTAATGGATTTATCTTTGTTGATTCTCATTTCATATGCAGTTAAATTTCCTAGGATTTGATCAATGGATAGAGTTTTAAGATCATTTAGTTCTTCTATTGTAGAGACTTTTGGATTAAATTTATCAAGCAAAGATCTTAAAATCTTCTGAACTAAAATTGATTCTTCAATCTTCTCACCAAGACCCTTCATGGCATTCACAAGTTCTTCAACTCTTAAAAAATACTTTCTAACTGTTTCATCTTCATTCATCTTTAGTTCAAACTTCAACCTAAATGTTTGAAGTTTGACATCTTTTACTTTCTCATTTCCTTCATAGCTACTAATAAGTTTATCCCACATTTCTTTGGTAGTTTGAAGATGCATCACCTTTACAAACTTGGCTTTTGCAAGTCCATTCAAGATAGCATTCATTCCCCTAGAATTAAAGCTAAATTCTAACTTATCATCCTTGGAAGCTAACACAACAGGCTTTATGTATCCAATCTCTACTACATCCCAAACATCAACACCTAAGGCCATTAGGTATGTTCTCATTCTAACCTTCCAGAAGGAAAAATTTGTTCCATGAAATAGAGGAGGTTTAGTGGCTGAAGTCCCTTCATGACTTGTCATGTTTAAGCTTATAGATATACCTTTAGATAAAAGGAACCAACTATGATACCAATTGTTGGACAACTGAGAGGTGGGGGCTGAATCAATTGTTACCATGATTAAACAATTATGATTATTTTAAACTCTTTGTAGAGAACTTAATGACAATCACAATAATGCAGGGAGGCATAAACCATCATTCCTTTTTATCAGTCACACTGTGAAACTCCAAGAAAACACATCAACAACTTAATCACCAACTGCCCAAGAGTCATGATTCAGTTCTGCTAACTGAATTGTAACTGATCGATTAACTGTGAAGAGAAAAATTATCCCTTCAATCAGATTTCAAAGTATCCAACACCATTGGATTACAAGCACAAGGTCTCACGTTGATTTCGTCATTTCGTATTTCGGCATTTCGACATTCCTGTGGTGAAGAGTCTCGACTCTTCATGTTACGATTGTTGAAAAGGAGCTTAACTTGGTGCTAGCTCCTCCCTCTCACATGACCAATGACGGTGACCACAGCCTACACCAAAAGGTGTTTTTGCATTTCGGCATTTCGACATTCCTGTGAAGAAGTGTCTCGACACTCCAAGTCGCAATCCCCGAAATGGAGCCAGATCAATGGTCCACAAGACTTCATAATCTGATCCCTTCTTTTCTTAATCAAACGTCTGACGAGATTTTGTCATTTTTCCCTTCGAGTCATCGTGACTCCAACATTATAAAATTCATGATCACAAAATCTCCAAAGTGATCAAACGGTTCACATAACCCACTGAGATGGACGATTGACGAGATTTCAGAGTTTTTCCTTTCAGGTTTTCGAGACTCGCAATAGTCCCTTTCGACATTTCAGATTTCGAGACTTCATGATGGTAGAGTTTCTACTTTCTATGTAAAACCATGAAATAGAAAGTTCTGATGTGACGTAAACCTGTTGATGTCACACGTGGATTGACACATGTCGAATAGCTACCAGGTGTCACTCTGATTCGTGACTTACATGTGCCTTAAATGTTGAATCATCTTGACACTTGTCATTGCCTGATTGTGCCACGTGTCCTTAGCTGACGTGGTTTGTTGATGTGCCTGTTTCGGGATTTCAGGGTTCGCTACTTCAAAGGTTAAAGTTCCTTTGATATTTGATTTCCTGGTCTGCGAAACTCCGAAATGGAGTCTTTGTTGATGTGCATGTTTCGAGATTTTGGGGTTCGCTACTTCAAAGGTTAAAGTTCCTTTGATCTTTGATTTCTCGGTTTGCGAAACTCTGAAATGGAGTCTTTGTTGATGTGCCTGTTTCAGGATTTCGACGTTTCGCATTTCGCAACTTCGAGACTCCTATGATGAAGAGTCTCGACTCTTGACTCCTCCAACTCCCGGTATCTGAAACTCCGAAATGGAGTTTAAGTCGTGGTTTCACATTTCACGATTTTCTGCCATGAGTTGCATCCCTAACTTCTGGAGTTTACGCTTCTGAATGGGTTCCAAAAATCACTTGTTGAACTTACCATTGCCATGCCATTATCCCTGCGCTGTTGGTCATGATCTTTGCCATCAATGAAAAACACACATACCCTGCACTATCTCTTCTGATCTTATTGAGCTTTCTCTGATGCGTCTTCCCAAAATACGTCTAGTTCCCGCCTGGCACATTCTTCCTGTACTTAAGCCATCATCGTTGTTGTACTTTCCATCAATGACAAGAATATGCTGCCTCTAAAACATGCCAACACGCACACCCACTCTATATATCAACCCATCTCGTCCTCATTTTGTTTTAATTTTCTCAGTCGAATTTTAAAGTAAATTTGACTATTAAAAGGCATTGTACTAGGGCTAGAGTACATGATGGGAAACAATACTGACCTGTGAATGGGGCCAATGTTGAAATATTTTCAAAATGTTTCTGTATGCACTGAAATTTGACATGGATAGACTGTTTACATGCCTTGATGATATGGGAGGGTTTCTAGACTCAAATATCACTCACACACCCACTCCTTATATTCATCGTCTGTGTCGATCAAAAGCAACATCATGCCAATTAGGCCCATGATTTTGGTCGTGGCGAGAAGAAGTTGATAGATGATATTTCATATTTAAATAATGATTTTGTACTAATATTAATATTTATGGAGAAAAAGAGTACTTAGATGAGAAAACAAATACAAATACATAAAATAACGTGAATCTTGTCATGCAATTAATCAAGTACTTCTTTTATCAAAGTGGTTATTGTGCCATGCCCTTGCAGTATTAGTAGCTGCGGGGACATGCATCTCGGTCGTATTTTAAAGAAAATGGATAAAAGACATTTTACTTGGGATAGATCAGTATATGATGGGCAACAATAACCTGTGAATGGGGCCAACATTGACATTCTTTCAAAATTTTTATGTATGCACTGAAATTTGACATGGATAGACTATTCACATGCCTTGACGATATGGAAGGGTTTCCATACTCAAATATTAATCACAAACCCACTCTATATATTTACCCATATCGTCATCGTTTTGTTTTAATCTTCTCAGTCGAATTTTAAAGGAAACAAATATTAACAAACATTGTACTAGGGATAGAGTACATGATGGGCAACAATACTGACCTGTGAATGGGGCCAACGTTGAAATTTTTTCAAAATGTTTCTGTGTTCACAAAAATTTGAGATGGATAGATTGTTCACATGCCTTGATGATATGGGAGGGTTTCCAGACTCAAAGATAACTCACACACCCACTCTTTATATTCATCATCTGTGTCGTTCAAAACCAACATCATGCCAATTAGGCCCATGATTTTGGTCATGGAGAGAAGAAGGCGATATATGAGATTTCATATTTAAATAATGATTTCGTACTAACATTAATATTTATGGATCAAAAGAGTACTTTATGAGAGAAAAATACAAATACATAAAATGACTTGAAGCTTGTCATGCGATTAATCAAGTACTTCTTTTATCAACAAGATTATTGCGCCATGCCCTTGCAATACTAGTAGATAGAGATATGTGCATCTTGGTCGTATTTTAAAGGAAACAACTAAAATACATTGTATAGGGGCTACATCAGTACATGATGGGAAACAATAACCTATGAATGGGGCCAACGTTGAAATTATTTCAAAATGTTTATGTATGCACTAGAATTTCTCATGGATAGACTGTTTGCATGCCTTGACGATATGGAAGGGTTTCCAAACTCAAATATTACTTACACACCCACTCTTTATATCGACCCATGTTTTCCTCATTTCATTTTATTTTTCTCAGTCGAATTTGAAAGGAAACAACTATTAAAAGACATTGTACTAGGGCTAGAGTACATGATGGGAAACAATACTGACCTGTGAATGGGGCCAACATTTAATTTTTTTCAAAGAGTCTCATGCCTTAGTGGATTCACATATTTATATAGACCATGTCATAGCATGTTGATATTAGAAAATTCTAACTCATCACATAACAATGTTGCATTAGGCCATATATGAATCCTTGAAACTACAAGCTTTGCTTGGTTCTACTAGGAGATGAGTTCTTGAAATTTGGACCTATCAATAAGAGATATTACTATCAAAAATTTGCAAGAAAAATTCATTATGCTCCACTTGTATAATGTAGATTACATGAGTTCCTCGATTGATCTTCATGGCACACTTATATCTCCTCACTAATCAAGGTGCATTTGGCACAATACAATGAAAAACTTCTTCAAGGGAACTAAGTGTTCCTTGATTTCGTTTATACTACCATTTCCAAGTGGCACATCATGTACATCAATGATTCATAGAATGAATTATCCTTTAGCAGGGTTTTCTCATCATCATGGTTGACCAATTCTATTTGGTCATCAATGCCACGCTGTAATGAAATTTATCGCCTCAATCAAGCACATGCTTAGCTACTTATTTATAAAATACAACAAAACCCCAATATATGGTCATTATAATGAGTATTATAATGCATACCCTGGACCAACCATTACTAATTATTTTGCAATTTTTGTCGAATACATGCCTACAACTCCACTTGGCTTTCAACCACCATGGATTTTTGTTCCTTTCTCACTGGTTACTTTAGCCTACCAACAACCAAAGACTAGATAGTGTTAAGTGAATCTTTTAGGATGAAATAATGTTTAACGATTGAATGAACATTGATAATGTGATTGTGATTAACATTAACTTAGTTGGCATGAGACATTTAATTTTGATTTTTAGTGTGATTCTTAATCTATGTGGGTTAGATTGAATGGATTTCTTAGTGTATGGAATCCATATGTGGTGTAAGTATTACCAAGTATACAATCAAGTGTGTGTATCCATTCAACACACAAGATCCAATAGCAAGATCCTTCAACCATTCATTTGCATGCCACTTGGTAGGCATGTTTTGTTGGATTACTGAGAGGGGGGGTGAATCAGTAATAGAGCAATTTAACCATAAAATCCAAGTGTTATATCAATGAATCATTATTATCCAATAACTGCAGAGTAAATAGGCAATGAACAAATGAAAAATCATACACGTACACAGTACACCAGTGTTTTACGTGGAAACCCAAATCGGGAGAAAACCACGGAATGCTTTTTCTTATATGTCTTGAAGAATTACATTCATTGGAAGCACCAACTTCCTTTGTTTTCCAGCTGC
>ML788033.1:43774-67053 GCA_009831015.1 Picea engelmannii | reverse complement strand
GTAGGCACTTCAAGGTCAAAACAGATCATGATAGTCTTAAATACTTTTTGGAACAAAGACTATCTTTAGAAGAACAACAAAAATGGGTAACCAAGATATTGGGTTATGATTTTGAAATCGTCTATAAAAAGGGGAAGCAAAATAGTGTGACAGATGCACTCTCAAGAAAGGATGAATATGTTGAGGCCTTTCTCTGTGCTATCTCTATCATCCAACCCAATTGGATAATAGAAGCAAGGGATGAATGGAAGAATGACGAAAAAGTGTGGACTCTCATTCAAAGGTTGCAGTAGGATTCTAGTGCATCAAATACATTTACATGGAAAAATGTCACTATGGTACAAAGATCGCTTATATTTATGTAAGAATTCCCAACTCAAACAAAAGGTACTATTGGAATTGCACACCTCTCCAGTAGGAGGGCACTCGCGATTTTTGAAAACCTACCATAGAGTCAAGAAGGAGTTTTTTGTGATGGCCTTAAAACTGGTGTTCAAAGGTTTGTGGTAGAATGTTTTGTTTTCCAACAAAATAAGGTGGAAACAATTAAGACCCCAGGTCTTTTACAACCATTAACCATCCCAATTCAACGCTAGGAGGAGGTTTACATGGATTTCATCATAGGGTTACTGAAGTCTGAAGGAAAGAGTGTCATCATGGTGATTGTTGATAGAATGACCAAGTATGCACACTTTTGTGCACTCTCTCATCCCTTCAAAGCTAGTACAATTGCCACCGCATTCATGGAGATAGTTCAAAAGCTACATGGCAACCCAAAGATTATTGTAAGTGACAAAGATCCCATCTTCACTGGACATTTTTGGACATAATTATTTTCTTGTTTGGGTACTCAATTGGCTCATAGCTCATCCTGTCATCCTCAATCTGATGGAAAAACCGAGATAGTGAACAAATGTCTGGAAGGATACCTTCATTGCTTTGTCTCTGATCAACAAACACAATGGTTCAAATGGTTACCCTTGGCAGAATGGTGGTATAACACTTCCTTTCATACTGGCAACAAAAATGAAACCATTTATGGAACTCTATGGATACCACCCTCCTTCCATCACTTCTTATCTAAAATAAAAATCTAAGGTTCAAGCAATGGAATATCACATTGAATATCAACAACAAGTTCTCCAAATCTTAAAGGACAACCTGACCATGGCACAAAATCACATGAAACAACAAGCAGATCAACATCGTAGTGAAATAAGTTTTGAAGTAGGGGATTGGGTGTTTTTAAGACTACAACCATTCAAACAGATGTCCCTCAAGAAAGCCAAGAAGGATAATAAATTATCACCAAAGTACTATGGCCCTTATAAAGTGTTGCAAAAGATTGGTACTATGGCATACAAATTGGAGTTGCCTACAGCTTCATGAGTACACCCAGTTTTCCATGTTTCATGCTTAAAGAAGGTTATAGGCAACAAGATCCCAGTTCAAACTATATTTCCAAAACTTGACGAGGAAGGAAAAATCATATTGGAGATTGAAGCCGTCATTGACACAAGAATTCGCCAGCTGAGGAATAGATCCATTTCAGAGTATCTCATTAAATGGAGGAAACTACCGGCTGAAGATTCCACTTGGGCAGATGAGTCTTTTATACAGAAGCATCCAGAGTTACTCAAGCATTGCAGACAACACTTGTCTCAAGTGGAGGGGCATGTTAAGCCCTAATATTGGCTAATTACCCCTTAATTGGGGCATATTACATTAGTAATGTTATTTTATTTATGTCTTCTTTATTCCATTAGTTGTAATTATACCTCTTAGTCTCCTATATATACCAAGGAGACATTTTAATTTGGAATCATCTTGTACTTGAACATTTATGTGGGGTAAAAGGAGGTTGCCCCCTCGAAGAGGCTTATTATCTGAAATTATCTATTTTTCAAGGCGTTGAGTACTTATTCTGAGGTTTTTCTATGCTATATTGATATTTGGTTCTTAACATGGTTCATCCATTGGGGTTGAAATCTAGGAATCAACCTACTAGAAATTGGCACTGGCAAGAGGAATGGGGTTATGATTATGTTCAAAATTATCCAGTTTGTGTTGGAAGTGTTACCCCTCATTTTACATGAGAACTAGACTAGTACTTTTTCACTAATATTGTGATTTTAATCACAAAGGTAGGTTTACCAGTTGATCTTTGGATGGAATAGGGGTTGTGATTGCATTTGATGAGACTATTAGTGATGTAGTCATGGATGACTAGATGATGTTGATGCTCTAGTTGTCTTGGTGATTTCTTTCCTTTCATACTAGTAGACTTGGTTGTGGAGTCCCTATGAACATTGGATGGTTGATGATACATCATGTTGATGTATGAATCCCTTGATGGAACACCCTAGAATGTTTTGGCTAAGTTAATATTGTATTAGCATCTTTGTTTGCTTGGAATTCTCCCCTTGATATCACTTGATTTCACATTCATTTAGGTTGATATGGTATAGCATGGTGTGATTTTCATGAGGTGAATGCCCTTGCTAATGTTGAGGATTCATACACATATTATGGTTTCTTATGACATATATTACACCCTCATGTCAAGTGTTTACCTCTTCTACATATTTTTATGCCCTATTACTTCATGGAGGAGCCTGCCATGGAGTTGTTCCTTAGCCTAATTGTGGGATGATTTCACACTTGTTTAGGTTTTATTTGGATATTACTCATCATCCCATGTGAAGCACTCACCCTCCTTGCATACATGTTAATGGATGGTATTATTTATTGATTGATGAGGGGCCACCGCTTTATTTATGGATTTACTTGATCATTGAAGGCATTTCACATGTGTTCTTCATATATTTGATGCCTTATTTCATGGATCCACTTGTATATATATATATATATAGACACACACACACACACACACACACACACACACACACACACAATAATAATAATAAAACAATAAAACAAAAAAATAAACAAAACAAAATAACCATAACAAAAGAATACTAAAACAAAATTTCAGTATTTCACTTGCGCACACCCATTCATAAGACATAGAAGAGCACTGATCAGAATCCAGAGTAGCGAATATAGTCTACGAGTAGGGAATACAATTGAATACAATCTACGAGTAGGGAATACAGTTGAATGTAGACCCAAATTCTGTATTTTAGGTAAGAGAATACGGTCGAGGAGACTAGGGCATGCAGGAAATGTCAGAGAAGTAAGATGGAGATAGAGAGATAGGGCATGTTGGGCCAATTGAGAGAGAGATATCGAGGGCGGGGTTAGGAAGGAGGCATAGCTCACAGAGGGAACCGAGAGAGAGAGAGAGCTTGAGGCCAAAAATGGTGAGTTGTTGAATTTCCCAATACCTCCCTTCATTTCATGGTAATAATGCATGAGTAAAAACTAAGTAGGAATTAAGTCAAATCTAATGCCTAGAAGGTTTTCTAGATCTGAGGTTTTCTAAATCAAAACTAAGTAGGAATTACTTCAATGCTTTCAAGGGTTTGAATAACTTCGATTAGTTTGAGTTGATGTCTCCAAGAAAGGGGGACATAAAGGATTTGGCATGGATGCAAGAAAGTGAATGTGGGTAGATGGACATGAGGCACAAAAGAAAACCCTACTTATGATTCCAGAGTAGGTAGATGAACCCTAGTCGGTTATTTGCTAGGTGAAGAGAAGAGAGGGAGAAGAGATCTACCCGTAGGTATTTGTTGAAGAGATTTAGTCCTTCAAGAATTGATCTCGCGTATTTGATCTTGAAATCAATGACTTAAATGGTGGATATTCACTCCTAATATCTGTTGTAAAAATTTAAAAAAAACTTGAAATTTGTTGCCAAAAACCTTGAGATTTGTTACCAAAAATTTGTAGCATGTAGTTCTAGGAGTCTTCCTTGAGATTGAACTTACAGTGGATGCTCAACAATTTATATTGGGTATTAAATTAGTGAAGAGATGTTTTGGATGAGAGTCATAATTTTCAAGGCGTGAGATGGGATGGGTAATGGATAGTCTACGAGTAGGGAGCATAGATGGGTTGAATAGGGTAGATTTATTGGGTACTAAGGTCACCATGTTTACACCTCTTATGTCTTGGAAAGGTTAATAATTTCCAGAGAACATAAAAATTTTAAATCCTTATGTGAGATTCCTCTTATGAAACAAGGATTTGTATCATTTTTTCTTTATTACATTGTTATTTTCAATGTTGTATAGGTGTACTAATTAGTGAACTGTGACGTTTGCATGGTATTTTAAAAATTTGGGTAATTTTTCTTCCATTTATCTGGATAATTAGCTCATACTTTTTGTCATTAGCAGTGCATACATAGTAATCTATCAAGAAATTGTTTATTTTCTTAAAACCTCTTGCTCCTTCCCATAGTTAGTTTTCATCGAATTTGAAATTCTTTCATTTCATTTTCCTCTTGCATGGTTTAAAGAGTCAAGTCGAAACACCATCAGTTTTACGACCACTCCTTTGAGTATCAACAACCTAAAATCAAACACTAATTAAATTTTATCTAGCAACTTTTCTAGGGCTCTTCAAACCCATCTTAGCTTAGGTGTAGAGATTTGGAATAGGATTGTGAGAATAAATTTCCAAAGATGCTAAAAAAACATAAATCTTTGAGTTAGGGAGTAAAATCCAGTTGCTATATCACTGACTTTGGGAAGCCTTTCTAACACAAGGGTCAAGCACGAGGTCTCATTGGGGCCAATAGAGTAATCAACCATGCTTTGTTCGTATTGGTGTCGATTGTTGACTGTCCCCCCTCTGCTTTGGTATAGTAGGTGGCACCATAGAGGCAATAATATTTTATACTTCCTACCCAAGGTGAAAGCATAGGGAAGGTGGTGTTTTACCTGGGATCGACGTCTAGATTCACTCAGACTCCTTGGAGGGTTTCCCACTACTCGGTGAGGTAACTTGCACCAGGGCGTTAGTTCATTAAGAAGATTGTCAACATAAGTTTCCCAGCCGCCGAAACTCAACCCCTTCGCACATGATCCTGTGATGTTGGATTCCATCGCCAATTAGCGATTCTTTGTGAGAAGGTTTGTTTGCATCCTTGACTACTAGATTAATTAGTGTGTGCTAGATAATACAAGTGTGAGAGAGTAACACTATGGTAATCATTATGAGCTTATTGTGATACCAACATGATACTAGTAATGAAGTAGAACCATTGTACTAATTAGTGTTATAGCTTGATAGAACAATGCTTATGCATATCCAATTTCATAGACTATTTAGAAATATTGATTAAATAATAGAGCATTTTAACTGTAATTTTAGAGTAATTCATCCTTTTGATTTATCTTTTATTTCAAAGAGTTCTAGTATTAATGAGAAAAAAATTGTGTGCTTAATGACTAACATTTTTGCTAACCTTCTATAAATTACATAGAGCATTATTGTTTCATCGTTTCCTACTAGATTCTATTAATTTTTACATGTAAAGAGTTCAACCTATCTATTGTGATTGCACTTCTTTTAGTTTGGACTTCATCGCTCTTTGCTATTGTAATTGACAATATCTAGGGCTTAATAAGGTGTTTCATACATAACATGGGACTTTGTATGGGGCTTTGTCTAGGGCTTAACACTCTCAACAAAATATAAAATACACTTTATCCTTCATGAGTATCAAAACACGAACATACTAAGTAAAATGGTAAAATAATGATTTGTAGGAACCCCAATGGTTTTGCAACTGATATGATTGCAATGACACTATGATTTCAACCAAGTCTCAACCTTCAACATGAATTGACATAAATAAATTGACATGACTAAGTAAATAAAAGTCTTGGGCCTCTTAACCATAAGGAATTACTAGTACTAAAGAAAATAAAAAAAAACTCAAGGACCCAAAGACTTACTAGTAGAAAACACATTGACTTGAATCAAACTTGCAAAGCAAAGAGAAACAAAAAACAAAAATTGTCCTAATCCATACAACTACCTATTATAGGATCTAAATCAAACTTCATCATGAAGTAGAAAGATAAGGCTTCAACTGAATGCCATTCCATATAGGTTTAAGAACACCATCGATCAAGGACCCAAATACTTACTAGTAGCAAACACACTGACTTGAATCAAACTTGCAAAGCAAAGAGAAACTAAAAACAAAAAATTTCCTAACCCATGCAACTTCTATTGGCACAGGGGCAGACCTAGGGTTCAATGCTTCAACAATGCACCAACAAAACCCTAACTACTAGCCCTTTTGGCAACACCTGCGAAGAAGATGAAGTCTCACCCGAGGTAGATGTAGGGGGGGTTGCATGACTCAAGTGTCTACAACCTAGCTGGGACACAGATCTATCATCAAAATACTTAACAAAGCACTTAGCCAATAAAATTCATTAGTCTTTAACCCCTTTAATCACATTGCAAGTTAAAACCCAAGCTATAGATCATCACAATAGTAATCAAGATCCAATACATCCAAGCACTTAACACATAGAAATAGATCAGATCTAGCATTCATTCACATTATTAATCACTAAGCTACTATATCATATGCATCTAACATACATAAAGGTTACAAAACTAAGAAAATACAAGAAGAACACAACACAAAGCACATAACACATGATATACGTGGTTCACCCCCAACGTGGGGCTATGTCCACCAACTCTTCTTCTTCTTTATTATCTTCTTCCAATCTTCTTACATGCACGGAGCCACAAAGCCAACTCCACATAGGACATGATATCTGCATGCACCTCGCCAGATCCTCTTTCCCCGAGCTTGGCACATCATAGAGCTTTCTTACAATCACTTGCACTTAGCTTTGCAAGTTCTCAACACAATATGCACTAAGCCAACCAGTCATGCACTAAGCCAATTCAATCACATAGATACAACTACTAGGTCTCTCCCCTACATCGCCTAGATACTTATTTATATATTACAAAAGGGGCCTAAACATGGTTAAAACCCATGGGCCGACATACCATACCCGTTACATAAACCCTAACACCCCAAAATCCCGCAAAATGGGGAGAGATCCCGTGATCTCCACTTCGCCTGGGCGCTTCGTCCTCAACCAACATGTTGAATTCCCAAAATTGGTCAAACATGACCAAGGTTCTCCAAAAATTGGTCAAGGGACAACAATCCCCCAACACTCACCTGTGACTCGTCCTGAGTCACTCTGATCTAGGCAATTCTACTTCGAAGGCCTCAAGCTTGGCCCGAGATGCCTCGACCTATTTCTTTGCTAAAGCCTCCTGTTCGGTGAACTCTTGAATGTCTGTCTTGGTGAAAGACCCTTCCAAATGTTGTTCCACTATGGTGACCACTTGTTCCATCTATGCACCTCGTCCTTCGATCTCTTCAAAAAGTGTGCAGGCTTCATCCTACATCGGATGGAGTCTCTGGGTCACTTCCATGACTCTACCCTGGATTGCATTGACCAGTTTCTCAACGTCGTGCACCTCCTATGACCTTTTCATATTCTTGAGTGCTGACAGTAGTTTCATCTTCACTTGCATTGTCGATGCTTGTTGCTTCGCCTCATGGAGTTGGGCTTCTAATGTTCTTAGTTCTAGTTCCTCTGCAAGGTGATTGTAGGTCTACGTACTTCGATTACTGAGTTCCTTACATTCCAAGGCCAACGCCCCAATTCTTTCTACTGCATCCCTAGTAGTTTCTTCTCTCTGATCCTGCACTTCCCGCAGAGTGCTCAGTACTGCTTTCACTTCTAGATTTTCTACTCTTGCTTGAAGCTGATGGATGGTTTCAATGAGGTTCCCCACCTGGCTCTTAGCTGTTTCTTCTTCCATCTATGCCAGACCCGACACAGAGTGAAGTTCTCTAGTGACTACCTCCTTAACTCCCATCTACTCCGTGAGAAACTGTTATTTTTCCTTCTGGATCTGCGTTCTATCCTCTATAAACTTATCTTGGAGGTCATCTTTTTCTTACTGCGCAATACCACGTTGTTCTAGGGATTCCTCCTTTTCTTGTTTCAAGGCCTTTGTGGCATGTTCTTTTTCTTCCTGGACATGATGAAGGTGAGCCTTTGTCGCATCAGCTAATTTGTGTAGTTGGATAGGCTCATTTCCCACTTTTATGCCTTTTGATGATGATGGCGCAATAGATACTGCACGACTCAAGTAGAGGGCTTGTTGTACCCCTTTCAGCTCCATTTCAATCCTGTTGTACATTGTCTCTTTCTTTGCTTCGTTGCACTGTATAATATCCTCCGAAGTGTCTACTACAACGATGATGATGAGATCAATGTCATCCATTGTAAGCATAGTTTGTAACTGGGGCTTATTCGCTCATGAATTCTTCTGCGTTGAGGGTTTCTTCGGGGAAACCTTTATTTTCTTAGATGTCTCGACCTCCGTAAGGGGGTCCTTAGGCGGTGTCACTTTGCCCTGTTCCTATTTATATTCTTCATGTTTATCTTCTTGGTTCACTTCGTCACCTCCTCCTCCTCCTAGTGAATTAGGCTTAGTTTCCTTCGATGCGCTATTCAGTTCCTGCACTTCTTCCTCTTGCTACTGCTTGATCCATAATACTCTTCTCAAGTGACCACAGGGCTTCCGATGAGATCGAGGTCAAAGAGATCTGTCTACTCAATAGGTACAAGGAATTATGCAGGCCACTCCTTGGTTATTTCCTCCATATCTTCCTTTGTGAGTTTGTAATAGGACTGCAAATTTTCCTTGTCTTCATCCCCGTGCGTAGTGATGTAAATGAAGTGGCTAGATGCATGAAATTTCATGAGTGGCCTGAACCTATGGAGTGTATTCGACATCATGCGAGGGAAGGATTCAATGGACCTCTTCAACTGCAAGTAATAGGTGTGGAACACCACATTGGAATACCATTGTTTTTCCATGTCGCTCGAGTACCATAGGGTGGTGAACCTCACGACCAGTGGTTTAGATGGTTTGATTGGAGGGAAGGTCACTCCCTCTAGCATATCCCAAGAGAAAAAGGCAACGAGAATAAAAAACCAACTGAAGTGAAACTCATAGCCCTGGTCATGTGCTTTGCGACAATATTGCTCCAACTGGTTGACGAGGTATCTCACCCAGTTCATTTGCATCCCTTCAACAAATTTTCCTGTGAGGTCGAAGATGAACCCCATGATTTGCGTTGGTCTATTCTTCCTGACGAGCTTTCATGCTATCAACTAACAAGATAGGAACACTGTGCCATCTTGGATGGAGGATACCTTGTAGACCCGCTTCCCCTTCTCCACATCACCGTAGGTGTCTTTTATTCGCTATGCCAAGGCGTGATATGAAACCTTCCCTGGGTAGAATTTCTGAGGGTCTGGTCCCTGCATGCTTAATCTAGTGATCATTTGGATCAACATCGGATCCACAGTCATGTGCCTATTTAACCATAGATAACCTCCATGGAATCACGATAGGAGGGGTTTAATGCACGCGTTAACCTCCTGATGTATGCCGAAGTAGGGTATCTTCATGACATTGAGGATAGTGGACCTCGCGATATCCTTGGTCCAATGTTGGGGGACTATCTTTGACTTCTTCCCCATTGTCTTTGTCAAATATTTATGTGGTGCGAGTAGTGCATAATTAGTTCAGTCTCCTAGGTTAAAATCATTGATCTTAAGATCAGGGATCAGTCCTAGCTATGGTCCAACTACGCGTATCCCTCTTGAGAGGTACGCAATGATAAGGGTGTAATCGAAATCTCCCGAAACATTGTCACGACTAACCACTCCAGCCAGAGGTAGGATATAGATGGGCAGGACCGACGGGATGAGCGTATCCCCTTTGGGATCAATCCTAGCTATGGTCCAACTGTGTGTATCCCCTTCGGGAGGTACACAATGATAAGGGTGTACTCTAAATCTCTCAAAATGCTATCATGACTACCACACCAGCCACAGGCAGGATATAGTTGGGCAGGATCGATGGGATGAGCTTCGCTTTCACGAGGTCATCGCAATGCTTTCTCCGTTTCTCTGTCACTGTTCATGCATTCAATGGGGATGCTTGCAACCCTCTCTTAGACGAAGCATGTGCTCCTGTAGACATGACCTTTTCAGCCATAAGGTCTATTAGGATTTCTTCCACGGACTTCTCTACTGCACTGCAATCACCAGACATACACACTCGAGATCAGATATCTCAGGTAGGCAAACAAATACTCAAGGTAACAAAACGGGTGGCAAGGTCTCAGTAAGAACTGCACGATAGCAATGATTTCTCTATGGTCTCGAATAATCTCAATTTGAAAAAGTGTCCTTGGTGAGACATTCGATGGGTTAAATAGAAAATGTTGTAACAAACTCTTCCAATGAGAAGGAATGCCTCAATCAATACGATTCCATCCGTTATGGCATGGTCCCAATGGTCCAATGGCGATCTTTAAGGAAATAATTGTGTTGCTAGCCATTTTGGAGTGTCATTATAACTGTCAAGACACCTCCAATGGTCATATTGGTTCGCCATGGCGAAGTGCCAGTTTGCATTGTTCTGCTATTCTGGTGAGGTTCAAGTTCTGCAAGCCTTCTTTTTGAGAAGTCTTCTCTGGAACTTCCTGCAATTTTTCTAACTTTGCTTTCTTCTTGCTGAGATTTCTCGATTTATTTCCTATGATCTAAGTCATCGGGTTCCTCTTTCCATTCTTATTCGTATATGCTCTTAGCATAGTAACTTCTCACTGCTGAGGGTCTTTCAACGGGTTTGAGTGGAATACCTCTTCTCTTATTACTTCAGGGGTAGGTGCTCGTTTCTCCTGCATGGACAGTTTTTTCAAACTTTCTTGCATTTTCTCAACTTTGACATCTAAGTCTCTAGTCCTTAGTTGCTTCGACTTGTCCTCTTGTTCTTCTAGTAAGTGCGTTACTCTCCTAGCCATGAAATCTCTTAATTCTTTCTTTTTCTGTTCTAGAGCTTCCTCTTCTTCTTTCCTTCGGATCTAGTCTTTCTCAATCCAAGTCATTCCTAAAAAAAGTGCAAAGGGGGGCGATGTTCCCAACAAACTTAATGACCTCAAATTCTTCTTCCGTCGATGCTCCATGAGAAACCATAGGTACATGGGTAAGTATTCCACATAGGGTTATCATCTTTCCTTTAAACAATCCTATTCCTCCCAATGAAGGAACCATAGCAGGCTTTCCCAAAATTTCCCAAGTACTTTCTGTCATAATGTTCACTTGTGTTTCCTTATCCAGAACACAGTCTATGTCAAAGTCTCCTATTCTTGTTTCTATGCACTCCTTCTCTTTTAAGATCTCTGATAAACTAATGTCTCTATGATCATTCAGTGTTTCTTTCATCTGCAATAATAGTCTTTGATTCTTTCTAGTGTTCTATCATATCCTTAGTCTCTTGACCTTACTCATGGTTCTCTTGTCTCAAATTCATCTTTTCAACTTTAGCCATTGTTCTAGGGAAATCCAAAACTTCATGTCCAACGACTTTACAACAAATACAAATAGGGCCTCTACCATGGCATTCCTTAACAATATGTCCTGGTCTTCTGCAACTATAACAAAGAGTCAATCCTCTCTTTCTCTTAAACGATCCCCAACCTTTCTTGTACTGCGCACTAGGATCACAGTGATGAACCTGCAAAAAATTCTTCCTAGGATCCTGCATTCACTTGTTAGTCCAAAAATCCTTTCTATGCATAGGAATAACATATCTTTCACTATTTCTATCGAATCTATTCATATCAAATCTTCTTTCTTTTAGCTGTGCCCTAGTTTTCAAACTAGGACAAAATCTATCAAGCATACCTAGATCCATTCCTTCAAAACAAAAATTTCCACTTATCTTACCTTTATCAGAGCACAAAGATTTAAGATCTTACCTCTTTTCTTCAGATCTGATTCCCTTCTTAGCACAGAGCTTCACAAGTCGATTAGAATACTGCGCACTAGAGCAAAAAATCTACGCACAAAGCTTTTTCTTTTCTTCAGTTCCCAACAATCACAGCTTCAAGTCCCGACAATGGAACCATTTGTTGGCACATGGGAAGACCCAGGGTTCAATGCTTCAACAATGCACCAACACAAACCTAACTACTGTCCCTTTCGACAACACCTATGAAGAAGTTGAAGTCTCACTCGAGGTAGAGGCAGGGGGGGTTGTAGGACTCAAGTGTCTACAACCTAGCTGGGACATAGATCTGTGATCACAATACTTAATAGAGAACTTATCCAATAACATTCATCAGTCTTTAACCCCTTTAATCACATCGCAGGTTAAATCCATAACTACAGATCAACGCAATGGTAATCAAGATCCAATACATCCAAGCACTTAGCACATAGAAATAGATCAGATCTAGCATTCATTCACATTATTAAGCCCTAAGCTACTATATCATATGCATCTAACATACATAAAGGTTACAACACTAATAAAATACAAGAATAACACATCACAAAGAACATAACACAAGATATACGTGGTTCACCCCTAGCATGGGGCTACGTCCACCAACTCTCCTTCTTCTTTATTACATTCTTCTGATATTCTTACATGCATGGAGCCACAAATCCAACTCTGCATAGGACATGGGATCTACGCGCACCTCGCGAGATCCTCCTTCCCTGAGCTTGTCACAACACAAAGCTTTCTTACAATCACTTGCACTTAAATTTGAAAGTTCTCAACACAGTATGCACTAAGCTAACCATTCATGCACTAAGCCAATTCGATCACATAGATCCAACTACTAGGTCTCTCCCCTACATCACCTACATACTTATTTATATATTATAAAAGGGGCTTAAACATGGGTAAAACCCATGGGCCGACATCCCATACCCGTTACATAAACCCTAAAACCCAAAAATCTTGCAAAAGGAGGCGAGATCCCGTGATCTCTGCTTCTCCTGGGTGCTCCATCCTCGACCAGCCTGTCAAAGTCCCAAAATTGGTCAAACATGACCAAGGTTCTCCAAAACTTGGTCAAGGGCCAACAAATCCCTATTATAGGATCTAAATCAAACTTCATCATGAAGTAGAAAGATAAGGATTCAAGTGAATGCCATTCACCCATCTAGGTTTAAGAACACCATCTGGCTGGTCCTAGTGGACTACACCTAAGTATCTAATTTATGCAACTATAAATGATCCCAAGTAGTGCATTTGTAGATTTCCAAGATTCTTTAAATATTTTTTTTCATATAAGAGGACTAAATATCCTTTGGAAAATGACTTGATATTGATATAGTGATCATGCTATTCTTTATACCTTTCCTTCTCCGTGTATTGATGAAAATCAACCATAAAATAATAGTATTATAATTGCATTAAGTCAACTAGTTGTTTTGCAACTATCTCTTCATATATCATATGGGTAGCATGGGAAATATAGAGATAGGAACCAAAAATTCTATAGGAACAATAGCCTCATGACCATCCACCAACTAAAAAGGTGGTTTCTTATGTAATTTCTTGGTAGTGGTCCTATATTCCCATAATACTATAGGAATTCTCTCATCTTAGTCATCTCTATTACATAAAAAATTTAGTCAAAATCTTCCCTAAAATATTATTAAATATTCTCTAGCCTCATTAGCCTAAGGATGATAGGGGATAATTTTATGATTCTAGATAATAAATTCACTACTCAAAGTATCTATAGTGGTTTTCAGTGAGTTCCTACCTTGGTCACTGGTCAAATTCCTTGGGCAACCAAACCTTCTAATAAAATTCTCAAAAATAAATTTGGCTACATTATCAATCATAAAATCCTATGTAGGTGCAAAATTTTCCCATTTAGTGAGATAATAAGTTGCAATAATGATATATCAAGCTTTATAATTGGAGGGTAGGAGGCTTAATATATCCCACAAAGTCAATATCTCAGTTCTCAAAACGTTGTAGATCCCTTACTGGATTCAAGGGTATTTCATCTCTCCTATAAGGTTTACCTACTTTTTGATAGACATCATAAGTTCTAGCATACTCCTTAGAGCCCTTAAATATGGTTGGCCACCTAAGACTATCTTGGACAATATTGTGATCTATTACTTTTCCTCCAAAATTCCCTCTTGCAACTCCTTGATGACATTCCCATAGAATATCATTCCTTTAATGATCCATCACACATAGCTAAATAATACCATCAATCCCCAATTTTTATAATTGTTTTGCGATTAACTGATAATTTGAATCTCTAACCACTAAATGATACTTTTGAGTTGTGAAATAATCTTCAGGAGAAACACCAGTAGTTAGAAACAAATCAGTCTCCTCTATATAGTTCAATATAGCCTCTACTTTTAATAATTTGTATTTGGAACATTATCATCCAATGCACCACCTGGTTCTCTTGACTCAAGCCTAAAGAGGTGATCAATCCTTACAATATGTTTACTAGGTTTAACCACAAATTCAAAGGATAATTATTGAAAGAAGAGCAACCACCTACAAATATGACCCTCTAGAACAAGCTTGTTTACCAAATATTTCAATTCAAATTGATTTGTATAAAAGTTAAAGCATCCCCCTAGAAGGTATTTTCTCAACTTCTTTAGAGAATAAACCATGGAAATTCCTTCACACTATATGGTGATGTAGTTGTGCTCAACTTGTGAAATATTCTTAGTCTCAACCTTCAACATGACTTGACATAGATAACTTGACTTGAATGAATAAACAAAAGTCTTGGGCCTCTTGACCATAAGGAATTACTAGTACTAAAGAAAATAAACAAACACTTAAGGACACAAAGACTTACTAGCAACAAACACACTGACTTGAATCAAACTTGCAAAGAAAAGAGAAACTAAAAACAAAAATTGTCCTAACCCATGCAACTCCCTATTATAGGATCTAAATCAAACTTCATAATTAAGTATAAAGATAAGGCTTCAAATGAATTCCATTCACCCATATAGGTTTAAGAACACCATCTAGCTGGGCCCAGTGGACTACACCTAAGTCTCTAATTTATGCAACTATAAATGGTCCTAAGTAGTGCATTTGTAGCTTTCAAAGATTCTTAAAATATTGTTGTCATATAAGAGGAATAAATATCCTTTTGAAAATGACTTTGTCTTGATATAGTGATCATGCTATGATTTATACCTTTCCTTCTCTGCATATTGATGAAAATCAAACATAAACTAATATTATTCTAATTGCATTAACTCAATATTTGTTTTGCAACTAGCTCTTCATATATTATATGGGTAGCATGGGAAATATAGAGATAGGAACCACAAATTCTATAGGAACAATATCCTCATGACCATACACCAACGATAAAGGTGGTTTCTTATGTAATTTCTTGGTAGTGATCCTATATTCCCATAATACTATAGGAATTCACATAGTTGTAGATGAACCTTCTATAGTAGCGATTATGTACCAAAGTAGACTACATCTATTTAACATTAGTTGGTGTAAGTAGATTCATAATGACAACAATCATGGAAGGGTCCACCAATACTCCTTCCTTGCAGACAATGTGTCCCAACAAAATTCCAAATGGTACATAGAATATGCACTTCTTCAAATTTAGAGAGATCTAGAGCTGCCTACATTTATGAAGCATTAAATTCAACAACCCAATATGTTTCTTCAAGAATTTATATACAATTCAATCAGCCATATATACCTCCAAAAACTTGTGAATGAAATATATAAAGGTTGTAATCATACGTTGCTTCTAAACATTGAAATTGTGACCATTGGACTTCTTACTAGGGTTAAACAATATATACAAGAAATGCACTAGTTTTTCTCAACAAATAAATGCCAAGCACCAATGGAATAATTTAACTAATCCCAAGAAATCAAAATTCACCTCCAAAAAATAGTTGTGTAGACACATTGTTATACCACCTGACACTATACCTGATGATGCCACATTGGCATCAATCCAACACCACCAATATCTTGTTGGGTTCTAGTAGAAATTTTTTGTTTGTTTAATTGACTCTATAAAACAATTTTTTGTGTAAAAAGTTCAATTAAAATTTTGTTGAAATTGTAAATTAAAAACTTAGTGTCTTGAACTTCAGAAATTTTACCTCTTTCCTAGAGTTTTCCGTATATAGTCCCTAAGAATTTACATCCTTAGGGATGATATGAAATATAATAAAACAATAGAAACAATAGATGATATTTCACTTCTTAACAACCCTAATCTACTAGGCAATTCAAGAAAAAATATATCAAGCTTATGCCACAAGTTTCAACATTCTAGGGCAATCTTATCATGCATAAACTAGATCTGAAAGTCACTTTCTATCATTGATGGTGTTATAGGATGTAAAAAAAAAGAAGGTATTTTCAGATATATCTTCATTGAGTGAGGGAATTTTATCAGACAAATCGGTAAGTGCGGACACAAAATAATCTCCCTAACTTCCACATGAAGCTAGAATAAAAAAAGATAGAATACAAACATCACCTTATAATTCATTGTCATATAAACTAGTTCAGAGAGGGACAAATGACATACCTTTTAAATGACGTTTGATCCTCGCCAGTATTGTCCTTGTCGCTCCATCTTTGGATTTGCAGGATGGTGAACTTGTTTAAGAAGCGCAAACCAACAAAGAGAGAAACAAAGATATGTATATATATTCCAATGAATTCTATGTATAAGATCAAGGAGTTATACAATAAAAGTAAAGACACCTTTATAGGGAAGAAATGATTTGCTGCATTATATTAAATGGAAAGTGGAGAATACAACCCATGCCTTAATGTTGCAATTTCCCTTTCAATGGATCTTTGCTTCAATAGACACACCTTTGCTCTAATTCCTTTGATGAAGAAGATCCACAATATGACTTAGAGAGCTAAAGCAACGCTATCTCAAGTATAATCTATAGCAAAACTCTTCATGCATAAGAAAGCCTTAGCCTTTTCCATAAGATATCCCTCTTTATATAGGGTGAAAGAGAGATGGATGAGGATATTAGAATGATCCCACTAAATCAAAGAAGCGAGTAAGATCCAAATCGATCCGAGGCCACCTCATCTTCTAAAAGATTCCCTTCTAGAACATTCCTGAATTTCACTTTTCCCTTATTTAAGCATTGTTGCAACCTATGCACAGGCAACCTGCGATGATGCCACAGTACAAATTTAGTGCAACATGCGACGATCAAGCATCATCGCACCCCAATCATAGAGCAAGGTGGGACAATCTCCTTTGTCATATTTTTTAAGGAAAAAGGTAAACCACTTTTCTCATGGAGAAAGTCTCTTTTAGTGTTTTCAGGGAACATGGAAGTGAGTTATACACATGTCTTTAGTTGATCACTGGGTTGACAAAAATAATTTGTAAAAGAATGCCCTACAAAGTATGAAGTTGGATCCTGTGACAACTGAAATACTTTGTAGAATGTGTGCGTAAAAAACAAGGAGCGCATTGGTCAGGAACCTGCAAACAATCAAGAATCTACATAATAATATACCATCTTTTGAGGCAAGAATTCCCATACTCAGACTACAAGTGAATCTAATCATAAGTGTCAAGTGAGTCATGGCCACTAAATATACACTATGGATCCATGTCATCATGATTCAACATAGCCACGAGAAATACACTGTGGATCTATGTTTAAAAAATTCAAATTCGAACATAGCCACAAGACATACACAGTGGATCTATGTTTAAAAAATTCAAATTTGAACATAGCCACGAGAAATACACAGTGGATCTATGTGTCAGTACAAATTTATGAATACATCGTTGCAACCTGGACTGACATGGTGAGATCCAAGGTCCTCATTTCCATCGTCTCTAAGTAATGTTGGGTATATGTTATATTCTTTGCATGTGTGTGTGTGGTCGCGTCAGATTTGACAACTACGTCTGACGATCCCTCTAGTAGTGCTCTTTGTGTCATGTGCGGTGGGCGCTTCTTAGGGGGGGGTAGGTATGCTCCCCCCTGGTTACGCACAGTGTTTGGCACCTGAGGCAGTGCCCCCAATTTTCTTTTTTGGGTGTTTTTTTCTATTTTTAGCAGATTCTGCTATTTTTAGCGGTTTTCTAAATTAATCCCAGATTAAGGGATTAGGGTTTTGGTAGGTGAATGGTGAAATTTGATATAATGAAAATAAGAAAGGTTTTCCCCGGTTGAGGGTTTCCGGTATAAATATCTGTGTACTATGTGTATGAGCCATTGATTAATATTTTTTTTGCTTAAAAATCTATATGCATTGCTTTACTTCAAAGATTTAAAACTTACATGTGGTATGAAAGCTCATTTTTGGCTTCAGAGGGACACCTTTGTTGTTGAGGGTTTGGTTCGGTCTTGATAGATCAAGTTTATCTTGGGTCTGTGAAAAACCTGGGTTTAGTGGGAGCTTTTGCAGTGTCCATTCGAGTGTAGAAAGAGGAATGGCAAGATATTCTAGAATCAAGATAGAGAAATTCAATGGTAAAAAATTTGAACTATGGAAGATCAAGATGGAGGACCTTATTGTAGACAAATAACAATGGATCGTTGTGGATCCTGGTACATAGCCTATTGATACACCATCTACTAGCACACATGCTACTGGTACACAACCTACTAGTACACAAACTACTAGTACACCACCTACTGGTATGTCGAAGCAATATTGGGAGAAGTTGGACAAAAGAGCAAGGAGTACTATTCGACTATGCCAGGAAGATTCAGTGTTTTTGAATGTCTCGGGAGAATCTATAGCCAAGGAACTATGGGATAAGTTAGTGAATTCCAATCAAAGTCCCTGTTAAACAAGTTGTTTCTTCGAAATAAGATATATCATCTTAGGATGGAATATGGAGATTCTGGGTTAGAACATCTAAATTCCTTTAATACTCTGGTAAGTAAAATTGTCTTTGTTAATATTATGATTGCAAAAGAAGATAAGTGTATTACTTTGTTATGTTCTTTGCCAGATTCTTGGGATAATTTGGTTGTAGCAATTGGTAGTACCACTCAATATACATTGAAGTATGAGGATGTAGTTTCATCCTCGTTATCTGAAGAGATGAGACAGAAAATCATGGATGGTCATAGCACAAATGCTTTATTTGTAAGAGGTCGTACTCAAGACAGGAATCCCGGTAAGTCTTCGGTGGTGGGGGGGGGGAGATCTAAATCTACAGGTAGATCTAAGTCTCCAGGAAAATCTTCGAGGAAATGATGGAAGTGTGGTAAAACATGGCATTATAAGAAATATTGAAAGTCTAATAAGGTTGGTAAACCAAAGGGATCTGATAGTACCTCTTCCACAGAGGTGAAAACCTCCACTGAAGAAGGAGGTGATGTTTACTTGGCATCTATAGGTACACATGTAGACCATAATGTATGGTTGATTGACTTAGGTGCGTCATACCATATGACTCCTCACAGGGAGTGGTTCTCTTAATATGAAAAATACGATGGTGGTGATGTATTCCTAAGAGATGACTCGACAACCAAAATCATGGGACGTGGAAGGGTTAATAAAAGATGGAAGGATCATAACTCTCCTTGGGGTTTTTCACATTCCAAAACTTTCCAGGAGCCTAATATATATAAGCAAGTTGAATGATGTAAGAGTGAATACTATATTTGGAAAGAACACTTGAAAGATGGTACAAGGATCAATGGTGTTGATGAGGGGAATTCAGTGTGGAAATCTGTACAAGTTGTTGGGAAGAACTTATACTAATGGGTGTAACAGTTCTATTGTCCCTGAGCAGAGAAATAAAGAAGACAAGACCAATATTGTCCCTGGAAAGAAGACCATGTTGTGTCATCAAAGACTGGGACATATTGGAGAAAAGGGCCTTCGAACACTACACGGTAAAGGTATGGTTGAAGGTATGTCTAATTGCACTCTGGATTTTGATTTCTGTGAACATTGCATATATGGTAAACATAATCGAGTAAGATTCCCATCTAGTGCTACAAGAGCAAAGGGGATATTAGAGTTGATACACAATGATGTGTCTGGACCTGTTCCCATTCCATCAATAGGTAAGTCTGTGTATTATGTTTCACTCATAACTAATTTATTAAGGAACACATGGATTTATTTTCTTAGAAATAAATGTGAGGTATTTGATAAATTTAAAGAGTTTAAGGATCTGGTAGAAAATTAGACAAAGAAGAAAATAAAGGTATTGAGAACAGATAATGGTGGATAATTATGCGGAAATGAATTTGAAGAATTCTGTAAGAAGTGTGGTATAGCAAGGTAGAATACTGCTCCATACACTCCTCAATAGAATAGACTTGCAGAAAGGATGAATAGGACACTGATGGAAAAAGCAAGGAGCATGCTCAGCGGTGTCAAGTTAGGACATGAATTTTGGGCAGAGGCAGTGGGTACATCATGTTACCTGGTCAATCAATCACTTTCATAAGTGTTGGATGAAAAAACTCCACATGAGGTATGGACTAAAAAGAAACCCTCTCTTCAACATCTTAGAGTGTTTGGTTGTGATGCTTATGTACATGTTCCAAAGGAAAATAGGAGTAAGTTGGATAAATAAGATGAAAAGTGTATCTTTATTGGTTATAAAGATGGTGTGAAAGGTTATAAGCTTTGGAACCTAGAAAATAAGAAGAATTTTTACAGTCGGGATGTTGTTTTTAGAGAGGTAAAAGATGTGTCCAAACGGGAATTCCTACCAAGGCAAGATGAACATGAGAAAATAGAGCTAGAGTTGGATGATGCAAAATCTGAATCATATGAAGAAGATGAAGCAAAAGAAGAAGAAGAACCTCATACCCCAGTATTGAGGAGATTAGATAGAGAAAGAAGGAAACCAGAAAGGTATAGTCCACATGATTTCCATTCCAATTTTTATTTATCTATTACTGATGATGATCCTAGAACTGTCAGGGAAGCAGTGAACTCAGAGGATAGTAAACTATGGAAGAAGGCCATGGTTGAATAAATGGATGCCTTGGATAAGAATGAGGCATGGGATATAGTTGAGTTGCTATATGGAAGAAAACATGTTGGTAGAAAATGGTTGTTTAAGAAGAATTTTAATGCAGAAGGAAAAGTGGAGAAATACAAAGCTCCGTTAGTAGCAAAAGGTTATTCCCAAGTAGAGGGAATTGACTTTGGTGAGATTTTTTCTCCTGTTTCTAATTTAACTTCTATTATATTTGTTTGATCTATTGTTGTTGCTTTTGATCTTGAAGTGGAACAAATGGATGTGAAGACAACATTCCTACATGGGGATCTGGAAGAAGAAATCTACATGAAGCAACCAGAAGGATTTGTAGTAAAGGGAAAGAAAGAGCTGGTTTGTAAGCTAAATAAGTCACTATATGGTCTGAAGCAATCACCTAGGATGTGGTACCAAAAGTTTGACACATACATTCTTGGATTGGAATTTGTGAGAAGCAGGGCTGATCACTGCGTATATTCCAAGCAGGTTGGTAATCACTTCATTTATGTAGGGCTGTATGTTGATGACATGTTGTTGGTAGGAAATAACATGGATGTTATCAAGGATGTGAAATCACGGCTATCCTCCAAATTTGACATGAAGGATCTCAATGTTGCTAACTTCATTATGGGAATGGAAATTAAAATAGATCGTGCAAATAGGAAACTATGGTTGAATAAGAGAAAATATGTTGAGATGATATTGCAGAGGTTTAATATGTATGGAAGTAAACCAGTCAATGTTCCTATTCCTATAGGTGTAAAGTTATTTGCAGATCAGTGTCCCAAGACACAGGAAGAAGAAGAGGACATGTCCCATGTTCCACATGTGAGTGCAGTTGGCAGTTTGATGTATGCAGTGGTTTGTACTAGACCGGACATTGCACATGCAGTGGGAGTTTTGAGCAGGTATATGTCAAAACAAAGGTAGGAGCATTGGACAACAATAAAGAGGGTCTTCAGGTATTTTCATGACACTACCAATTATGGATTGTGCTATGAAGGAAGACCAAGATTGGACAAAGTGGTGGACATACATGGATTTTTTGATGCAGACTAGGCTGGGGATCTGGATCATAGAAGATCTAAAAGTGGGTATGTGTTTAACCTATTTGGAGGAGAAATCAGTTGGTTGAGAAAAAGACAGGTTGTAGTGGCACTCTCAACTACAAAAGATGAATACATGGCAACCACTCATGCAAGAAAGGAAGTAGTATGGTTACACAGATTGTGTTCAGGTATTGGGTTGGTACAACAAGTAGTGAGATTAGATTGTGACAGTCAAAGTGCAATCTTCCTGGAAAAGAACCCAGCTTATCATTCGAAGAAAAAGCATATTGATGTTTAGTATCACTTTGTGAGAGACATGGTTGAGGAAAAGAAGGTGTTGCTGGAAAAGGTTGACACTTTGAAGAATGTTGCAGATTTATTGACAAAGTATATGAGCACATAATTTTTTTCCCGGTGTAGAGTAACAATGGGCATTGCTGCCCTGGATTGTTGACTATATAATCCTGTGGACCCCTAGATGCAAAGAAAACAACAAGTGGGAGAATGTTGGGTATATGTTATATTATTTACATGTGTGTGTTTGTGGGTGCATCAGATTCGACAACTGTGTTTGGTGATCCCTCTAGTAGTTCCCTTTGTGTCGTGTGCACTAGGCATGGCCTCCCCTGGTTACTCACAGCGTTCGGGGCAATGCCCCGATTTTGTTTTTGCGTGGTTTTCTAAATTAATCCGGGATTAATGGATTAGGGTTTTGGTATCTACGAAATACTTAAAAACATTGTATATATTGTATGGTGAATGGTGAAATTCGATATAATGAAAATAAGAAAGGTTTTCCCTAGTTGAGGGTTTTCGGTATAATTCTTTGTGTACTATGTGTATGAACTATTGATTAATTTCTATTTTGCTTAAAAATCTATATGCATTGCTTTACTTCACAGGTTTAAAAATTACATGTACGAATCTAGCCATGTGATTATAAGTGTTGAAGTCGAACATGGTAGAAACCACTTGATTACCAGTCATTAATGAGACCATTAACAAGTGCGAGGGAAATCACCATTGATGTTAATGAATCCCAAGGTACTCTAGTACAATCCAAAAAATGTGAATGAATGAGTTGAAGTTGAACACTCGGTGGAATCTTCCAATCAGGGGCCAATGATGTGAACCCACTGTTGAAAATGAGGAAACCTACCATTGACTTATGTAGGCTCCAAGGTAATAATGTGATTTCTAAGTCTTGTTCCCGGATAATGAGTTGAAGTCGTGTTGGCAGCCAACTCATTTTTTTAAATTACTAGAAAAATGTTGCCTACACCTCTTGTCTTCTAAACGACAAATCATCGTCGCATTGAGCTTCAAGACATTTGTTTTATTTTCGCGACAAGTGCAATTTGATTTCGTTTTGATTTTTCACAACTGAAAGT
>ML788033.1:13585-36447 GCA_009831015.1 Picea engelmannii | reverse complement strand
CGCGCTTGAGCCAGAGGCGTCTTGGGATGGGTGACCACCTGGGAAGTCCTGGTTACCGGGTGCAAGCCCCAGAAGTGATGATTGATGCTATGTGATTCATTTCGTTGGCTTCAATCCCATTTCTTCACCCCTGTGAGCATCACTCGATGCAATGAGTGCTAAGTGGACTATTCAAATCATGAGAATTATTGGTCAGTTGAGACTAATACACATGAATATGGGTCATAGATTAATGACTTACACTACGCAGTTAATCCCAAAAATAATATCTAATATCTTGCACTGCAGAAGCCCCTATATACTTAAGGTATTTATTCTCAAAATACCTCTTAAACTCCTTCCAAGTGACCTCTTTCTCTCTGATGTGTTGCACCTGCACAAGCTGATCCCACCACATGGATGCTTTTCCTTTCAGTTGATACATTGCAATTCTTCCTTCTGCATGGGCGGAATAATTCTATAGTTGGAAGTATTTCCTCATGCCAAGCAACCATGTCTCGGCATCTTCCTCCTTCTTATGTTCTCCATCAAATATTGGAGGATTAATCCTTTTCATCTCCCCTTTCGATTCATCCTTTCTAGATTTTCGGTGCTTTCTAGTAGGGGACGAGCTTGAACTACTGTGTGTTTCCTTACCAAAATGCTTCTGGGAGAGATGGTAATGTCTGTTACCACTCCTCGATCTTCTTCTCCTCTCAGGGGTTCTAACACTTCTTGATCTGCTTGTGTCACTCTCTTTTTCCAATTTCTTTTCTATTCCTTCTAAGCTCTTTAACATTTTTAAGTTGAATTCACCCTATCGATCCCTGATTTTCATGAGCTTTCGGCTATCAACTAGGCGAGCCTAAGCATCTTTCTACAATCTTTCGATGAGTTTCATCATATGTTCTTCCTTATCCATCTCTTTTCCGTGCCCATTGGAGTTCGATCCTTCCACTTCCACATTGACATCCTTTCCTTCTCGTTCGTCCTTTGTTTCAGGGGCAATCTGCACTTTTTCCCAATCCATACTCGGCGTTGGTTAACTGGAATTCTAACTCTTGTTGAACTCTGCACATGCCCTGTGCAATTCAATTCGAAGTTTTTCAGGCCATTAAAACTTCACGAATAATCCACAACATTTATAAGCCAACGCGAACAAGAACAAAAGACGTTTCGATTCAAATAAGTTTTCTGAGCTCTTGTTCGGCTCTGCAAATTCCATGCGATGTGGGTATGGCTCCCTCCTCGCTAGCTTCTTCTACGCATGACCGTATTCTAGGGATAAGTGCTAGCACTACTTCGCTACTCGCACCTTCGCGAGTTGTGGCATCCAACCCTGGCACCTCCCTTTCACGAAACCTTGAGAAGCGATGTTGACTTTTCTCGTCGTGTTCTCGTTACTTGCGGCTTTGCGAGTTTCAATGTTGAGCTCCCGTGCTCTTATCTCGTGAATCTCCAAAATCATGAATTACTTTATTCTACGAGCCCACAACACAGCTATCACCCTTCACCACCGTGGCACATGGTACATTCAGTAGGATCCACATCACCTTCGGTGACGTCATCAGGTCCCACCACTCTCACCTGTCTTCTCGACTCACTGACAGGTGGTACGCATTCACACACCCACGTCCATTACAAGCAAGGAATCCAACGGTCAGATCCCCTCCTCAAATCAATGGCATAGATCTTTTCGGCATTTTGGGGTTTCAGAGGTGTTCACCTCTCCTCACTTCCTATCTCTCGAAATGACAATTTCTTCCTGGACAATCAACGGTCCAGATCTCGCTTAGATCGACAGTTGTGATCCAAACGTGAATTCACGTTTCGTGAATCTTCACGAACTCACCATTTGACCATTTCAAGTTACGAGTCAGCGAAAGGCTGATCGCCCTCCACGCATTCTCTTTGATGTACGGTCCTGACTAATTCATAATTTTGCGTATCACGATTTCCACACTCCTGTGCAACTCCAAACGGCTTTAAACCCCGCACACACTTCCCAAATCTGACGGTCATGAGGGTTCACCTTCCCTCCCGGACAGATCCTAAGGTTCTAACACTATTGGTGTGGAGACCTATCCCCCTGTGGCCATAGACCACACCAACTGCGGTTTCACACGCCGCTAAACCTCCTGAACTTAAAAACTCGTCAAGTAACTCCTTGACACTTCGAAGCAAACCAAGGTCCAAAATTGTCTTTTCAGACCCAATTTCCCTTGCACTCTCGGTCCAAAGACCGTTCCACTGGCCCATCTAGGCTCCGTGTCGAAACCTTGGCTCTGATACCAAATTGTAGAGCACCCTTTTCTGGCTACCAAGGCTTAAACGCTCTTGAAAGAAATCTATAACACCACTTTGTACATAACTCATAAAGGTATTATATAATCCACATGAATTTAAACAAATAAACACATTTAAGCTCAGAGTAAAACATATTATTTACTATTATAATTTAGCAATCAATAGAGTTTCATATTAATTCATATACAAAGCGGAAATCATGATAACATAAGCACCAGAGTCATGCAAAACATGATTGAAGCATAATCATATACTTATCTTTTAACAGTGGTAGAATCCACCAACCAAGTGTAGGCCTTCCACGAACCTCCCAGCCTTAGACCACACTGCTCATCATCTCAACAGTGGGTCACCCCCGAGCTGGGACTAAACTCCACCCCAAGGCAAGGAATCCTAGGCTAGGATGAGGTTACAGGGAAAACAACACATAAAATCTTTAAGGAATTCTTCCTACGATGCCATCTTACGTCCACTACTACCAAACTCTCATTCCCCACATGTCTGTTCTGCCCGGGAGTATACACCTTCACAAGCACAGTCCATCAATCCTAACCTCCCTCTTTGGGTCTTGGCAACAGGCCGGATCAGGAAGTCTCAGAGCCTAAAGCTGGTGCTGGAAACTCTCTGGAAGAAACCTCTTCCAACAACAACCACCTCTCTCACCTAGAGAGATCACACACAGGCTCAATCACAACTCGCACTAGCCATCAAGCCACACATAGTCCAGCTCTACGTGTTCACCTTAGCCAACCAGGAATACAAACACAACCTCTCAAACATGCTCAACAATGGCTCGAGGCCTCAAAGTGGTGGTTCATAGGAATGCATGATGAGTAATTCCTGTAGGGGTCAACACAGACTCCACGGCTCAGAACGGAGGTGAAACCGGCTCTTCAGAAACAAACATAGGCTTCTTGGCTCATAGAATAGAGGTGTACACAGATTTACAGAGCCAAACACATGCTTTCCAACTGGTTCAACAATGGCGGAATGGTTCAGGGTCACGGCTTCGGGACAGAGCCTCCACGCACGGGTTCGATCAATCGGAATGAGGATGCACACGGATTATCAAAGACAACACATGATTTTTGACTCTCAGAAACGCACGAGGATTTCTCTGTAGGGGTCGGGTTGGTCGTATTATCCAGGGCTCCGTACGTGTTTAGGCAATCGGGTAGAATGGGGGAGGAACCCTTCTCACGACTCACCCTGGCCATTTTATTCGCATGCACCAGGGTTGACACTGATCACCCATGGAATTGCATGCATTCCACCAGCACACATCACCCTTGTACGTCCTCTCCTTCCCAGAAACTTAGGATAAAACATAAAATGCACATGTCTTTTTGGAATAATATTTAAATATTATTCCCAAGCTTAAACCCCCTAGGCTTAGGCCCTAGGATCAACACTTAGCCCCTTTCCCACCTTCCAGCCCCTAATTGCTTGCCTTCTTTGTGGAAGCTCAGTCCCCCTTCACTCATTCATCGTGGTCAGTCTGCACCTGGTGGTGTTTACAATTTTATTAAATGTTCTGCATACATACAAGTACAAAATCAGGCCCTTGGCCTCCAACCCTTAGGCTCCCTGGCCTAACAAACACATAAGCCACCAACTTATAAAAACTTGGCTCACCAGCCTATAAAACATAATTACAATTTCTTTTAGAATATGGTTTGCAATGGGGCTCGGCTTTGGGGACACTACAATCCCCCTCCCCTTATTTTTTCACTATCCTCAGTGCAACTTACACTGTCTTTGCAAGCCTTTCAAAATTTTCAAAAAGATGTGGATACTCTACCTGCATAACCTCTTCATGCTCCCATGTCGCATCCTCAGGACCGTACCAGGTCCACTGGACCTTTACAAGCTCTATGGTTCGATTCTAGATCTGTTTGTTTTTCCTGTCCAATATGCGCATAGGATGCACTTGCATGACACCTTTTGGTTCCACTTGAACCACATTCCTCTCGATAACATGATTAGCATCAGGTACATATTTCTTAAGAAGTGAAACATGAAACACATTATGTACAGTCATAGATGCAAGTAATGCAAGCATGTATGCAACTTGCCCAATCCTTTCCAGGATCTCAAATGGCCCTCAAAATCTTGCTGCCAATTTGGTGCAACTTCCCAACCTCAGGGAACTTCTGTTAGTTTTCACTTTCAGGAAAACATGGTCACCCACTTTGAATTCTTTATGGGTTCTGTTACTGTCAACGTAACTTTTCTGCCTATCCTGGGCAGCTTTTAGATTCCTTTTAATTTTTATCATTTGATATTCCATCTCTTTGAGCAGTTCAGGCCCAATGACTACTCTATTAGTTGGGTTATCCCAGCTCACTGGAGTGTTGCACTTTCTTCCATAAAGTGCTTCGAATGGGCTCATATTCAACGATGCATGATACCCATTATTGTAGGAAAATTCTACCAAATGCAGGTAGTCTTCCCACCTTGATGGTTTATCCATCACATACATTCTCAGTATGTCTTCTATTACCTTGTTCACCCTCTCTGTCTGACTATCAGACTCAGGATGATACGTTGTACTAAAGTTTAGATTCGTTCTTAATCATTTGAACAGTCCTTTCCAGAAATTCGAGGTGAATTTTGGGTCCCTATCAGACACAATTGTCTGAGGAATTCCATGCAAGCGTGGCACTTCTTTTAAGAAGATATCAACAACATCTGCTTCCTTGTGAGTGGTTTTCAGTGGAATGAAATGGGTGGATTTAGTAAGCTTGTCCACCACCACCATGATTGAATCATGTTGCTTGCGTGTTCTGGGCAATCCTGTGATAAAATCCATTGTTACCACATCCCATTTCCATTCAGGAATGGGTAAAGGCTGCAACAACCCTGTTGGGTGCCTATGCTTAGCCTTAACCTTCTGGCACTCTATACATCTAGTGATGTATTCAACGATTTTCTTCTTCATACCCGACCAAAAATAATGGTTTTTGACTGCTGCCACAGTCATCAGATATCCAGGATGTCCAACATAAGCCACGTTATGCATCTCCTTTAGAATTGCCAGCTTCAATTCTTAGACATTGGGTACATACACTCTGTTTTTATACAGAAGTAAACCATCAGTTCCCAAGGTGTAACTTTCCTTGGTCTGTGGTCTCTCACATTGCTGTAGCTTTGCTACAAGACCTCTGTACTGCAAATCAGTATTTGCAGCTTCCAAAATTCTGTCTTTCATCTCAGATCGGTACATGCTAATGGCTATAGCATGTAATTCGTGCAATTTTCTGTTGAGTGCATCAACCACCTTATTTTCCTTCCCTTTGATATGCTTGATATCAAAGTCATATTCGCACAGAAACTCTAGCCATCTGATTTTCCTGGCATTTAAAGTCAGCTGATCAAATAAATACTTTAGACCATTATGGTTTGTTCTCAACTTGAATCTTTTGCCCATGAGGTAATGTCTCCATTTCCTCAAGGCGTGGACGATTGCTTCTAGCTCTAAATCGTGAGTGGCATAATTCCTTTCAGCATCTTTCAGCTTTTAGAACTCATAACAAATTACAAATCCCTCTTGGATGAGAACTCCTCCTAGCCCATCCTTACATGCATCGGTGCACACTACGTAATCCTTATTTGGATCTGCAATCTTCAGGATTGGAGCACTGGTTAGCAGTTGCTTCAATCGCTGGAAGCTGCTCTCACATTCTTCAGTCCACTGGAACTTCTTCTCCTTCATTTGCAAGGAAGTGATAGGGTGAGCTATCTTTGAGAATCCGGCTATAAACCTTCTGTAGTATCCTGCCAGACACATAAAAGATATAAATTTTGCCACATTCCTTGGCGTTGGCCATTCTCGAATGGCCTCTACCTTTTCAAGATCCACAACGATCCCTTCTTCAAATATATTGTGTTCCAAGTAATGAATCTGCCTTTGATAAAATGAGCACTTGCTCAGTTTTGCGTACAACTGGTGTTCTGTCAACACCTGCAGCACCATTCTCAGGTGTTTCTCGTGTTCTTCCTCTGTCTTGGAATACACCAGGATATCGTCTAGGAAGACTATGGCAAACTTGTCCAAATAATCTTTGAACACTCCATTCATTAAGCACATGAAAACAACAGGCGCGTTTCACAATCCAAATGGCACCACCGTGAACTCATAATGACTGTACCTTGTTCTAAAGGCGGTCTTGCTGATGTCCTCATCATTTATTCTCACTTGGTGATATCCAGATCTGAGGTCTACTTTTGAGAATATTTTCGCATCCTTCAACTGATCAAAAAGATCATCGATCCTTGGCAGAGGATACTTGTTCTTGACAGTTACCTTATTCAACTGTCGAAAATCAATGCACAATCTCAGCATCCCATCTTTCTTCTTCATGAATAGGACCGGGGCTCCCCAAGGTGACATGCTGGGGTGAATTTATCCCTTCTTTAGTAGCTCTTCGAGCTGCAATTGCAACTCTTTAAGCTCTGGCGTACTCATTCTATAAGGAGCCTTCAAAACTGGAGTTGCTCTTGTCATCAAATTTATAGAAAAATCGATGTCCCTCTTCGGAGGTAGTCCAGGTACCTCCTGAAATACATCCTTAAACTCTTTGAGTACCTCATGGTCTTCCAGATTCGAGACTACATCTCAGAATGATTCTTCTACTCGAGCTGCAAATAATTGACATCCCTTCCGGTAACATTTCTTCAACTACATGGCTGAGATTTCCCTAACAGCCACGGCTCTGGGAATTCCTTGGACTATTACCTGATTTCCCTCTTCGTCCAGACATGTAAATCTCTTGTTATGGCAGTCCAAAAGGGCATGGTGTTGGTCCAACCAATCCATCCCAATTAAGCAATCGTATGAGCCTAAAGGCCGAATGTTCAATTCAGCCTTAGTGCTCATTCCTTTCATGTCTATTGAATAGGACGTAACCAATTCAGTGACCTTCCTCTTGGTCCCTGTGGCTAACTGCACTAACCAAGATTTCTCATGTTTGCTTCTCGTTAGATGCAAACTATCCACCACTCTAGGATCTACATAACTATGGCTATCCCCTGAATCAATTAAAATAACAAGTGGTCGGTTGTTAATCATACCTTCCACTTCAATCATGTGCGATTGAAATTATGCTTGCTTGTTGTCCAGGGCTACGTAGATCCTCGACATTCTGCTGCCCATATCTTCCACTATTTCAGCTTGCTTAACAGTATGAATAGTCCTCACTTTAACATTTTTATGGGGACAATCTCTATAATTGTGGTTTCCTTGACAGCCCCAACAATGACTGGGCATCTATCTTTGTCTTTTTGCCCCCTCTTCAGTCATTCTTGGCTCTCTAAATGATGGCTATCCTTGAAGACTATTTCTGAAAAAGGGAGGCATGTTTCCCTTATGCCTCTGTTCTTTCTTAAACCTCTTCTGGTCATCCCAAGCCTTTCGAAAGGTAGGATTTTCTCTTTCCTGTTAGTATAGAAATTTCTCCCTTCTTATGGTTTCTTCCATAGTCTTAGGATCGTCATACTGAATCTTGTCACCAATGGAAGGTGGAATTCCACTCAGATACCTCTAAATTTTGACAGCCTTGTCTTTGATGAATGGAACATACTTTAGTAGTTCCAGAAAACTTCGTTCATACTCATCAATGGTCATGCTTCCCAACTTGAGTTCGAAGAACTCCTTCATCTTTCTGTCATAATACCTTTTAGTCAGGTATTTCTTCTCGAAATACCTCTTAAACTCCTTCCAAGTGACCTCTTTCTCTCTGATGTGTTTCACCTGGACAAACTGATCCCACCACATGAATGCTTTTCCTTTCAGTTGATACATTGCAATTCTTCCTTCTGCATGGGCGGAATAATTCTACAGCTGGAAGTATTTCCTCATGCCAAGCAACCATGTCTCGGCACATTCCTCCTTCTTATGTTCTCCATCAAATGTTGGAGGCTTAATCTTGTTCATCTCCCCTTTCAATTCATCCTTTCCATATTTTCGGTGCTTTCTGGTAGGGGACGAGCTTGAACTACTATGTGTTTCCTTGCCAAAATGCTTCGGGGAGAGACGGTAATGTCTGTTACCACTCCTCGATCTTCTTCTCCTCTCAGGGGTTCTGACACTTCTTGATCTGCTTGTGTCACTCTCTTTTTCCAATTTATTTTCTATTCTTTCTAGGCTCTTCAACATTTTTAAGTTGAATTCACCCTGTCGATCCCTGATTTTCATGAGCTTTCAGCTATCAGCTAGGCGAGCTTGAGCATCTTTCTGCAATCTTTCGACGAGTTTCATCATATGTTCTTCCTTATCTATCTCTTTTTCGTGCCCATTGGAGTTCGATCCTTCCACTTCCACATTGACATCCTTTCCTTCTCGTTCGTCCTCTGTTTTGGGGGCAATCTGCACTTTTTCCCACTCCATACTCGGCGTTGGTTAGCTGGAATTCTGACTCTCGTTGAACTCTGCACATGCACTGTGCAATTCAATTCGAAGTTTGTTAGGCCATTAAAACTTCACAAACAATCCACAACATTTATAAGACAATACGAACAAGAACAAAAGACGTTTTGATTCAAATAAGTTTTCTGAGCTCTTGTTCGGCTCTGCAAATTCCATGCGATGCAGGTATAGCTCCCTCCTCTCCAGTGTCTGCTACGCATGAGCGTAGTCTAGGGATAAGTGCTAGCACTCCTTCGCTACTCGCACCTTCGCGAGTTGTGGCGTCCAACCCTAGCACCTCCCTTTCACGAATCCCCGAGAAGCGATGTTGACTTTTCTCCTCATGTTCTCGCTACTCGTGGCTTCACGAGTTTCAATGTCAAGCTCCCGTGCTCTTATCTCGTGAATCCCTAAAATTGTGAGTTACTTTATTCTCCGAGCCCACAGCATAGTTGTCGCCCTTCACCACCGTGGCACATGGTATGTTCAAGAGGATCCACGTCGCCTTCGGTGACATCATCAGGTCCCACCACTCTCACCTGTCTTCTCAAATCACTGGCACGTGGTACACATTCATGCACCCACGTCCATTCCAAGCAAGCAATCCAACAGTGAGATCCCCTCCTCAGATCAACGACACAGATATTTTCGGCATTTCGGGGTTTTGAAGGTGTTCACCTCTCCTCACTTCCCATCTCCCGAAATAACGATTTCTTCTTGGACAATCAACGGTCCAGATCTCACTTAGATCGACAGTTGTGATCCAAATGTGAATTCGTGTTTCATGAATCTTCACGAACTCACCCTTTAACCATTTCAAGTTACGAGTCAGCGAAAGGCTGATCGCCCTCCACACATTCTCTCTGATGTACGGTCCTGACTAATTCAGAATTTCACGTATTGCGATTTCCACACTCCTGTGCAACTCCAAAGGGCTTTAAACCCTGTGCACACTTCCCAGATCTGACAGTCATGAGGGTTCACCTTCCCTCCTGAACAAATCCTAAGTTTCTAACACTATTGGTGTGGAGACCTATCTCCCCATGGCCATAGACCACACCAACTGCGGTTTCACACGCCGCTAAACATCCTAAGCTTAAAAACTCATCAAGTAACTCCTTGACACTTTGGAGCAAACCAAGGTCCAAAATTGGCTTTTCAGACCCAATTTCCCTCGCACTCTCGGTCCAAAGACCGCTCCACTAGCCCATCTAGGCTCAGTGTCGAAACCTTGGCTCTGATACCAAACTATAGCGCACCCTTTTTTGGATACCAAGGGTTAAACGCTCTTAAAAGAAATCTATAACACCACTTTGTACATAACTCATACATGTATTATATAATCCACATGCATTTAAACAAATAAACACATTTAAGCTCAGAGTAAAACATATTATTTACTGCTATAATTTAACAATCAATAGCGTTTCATATTAATTCATATACACAACGGAAATCATGATAACATATGCAGCAGAGTCATGCAAAACATGATTGAAGCATAATCAGATACTTATCTTTTAACAATGGTAGAATCCACCAACCAAGTGCAGGCCTTCCACGAACCTCCCAGCCTTAGACCGCACTGCTCATTAGCTCAGTAGTGGGTCACCCCCGAGATGGGACTAAGCTCCACCCCAAGGCAAGGAATCCTAGGCTAGGTTGAGGTTACAGGGAAAACAACACATAAAATCTGGAAGGAATTCTTCCCAAGATGCCATCTTATGCCCACTACTACCAGACTCTCATTCCCCACATGCCTGTTCCGCCCGAGAGTATACACCTTCACAAGCACAGTCCATCGGTGCTAACCTCCCTCTCTGGGTCTCAGCAACAGACCGGATCAGGAAGTCTTAAAGCCCAAAGCTAGTGCTAGAAACTCTCTAGAAGAAACCTCTTCCAACAAAAACCACCTCTCTCACCTAGAGAGATCACACACAGGCTCAATCACAACTTGCGCTGGCCATAAAGCCACACGCAGTCCAGCTCTGCGTGGTCACCTTAGCCAACTGGGAATACAAACACAACCTGTCAAACAGGCTCAACAATGGCTTGAGGCCTCACAGTGATGGTTCACAGGAATGCATGATGAGTAATTCCCGTAGGGGTCAACACAGACTCCACGACTCAGAACGGAGGTGAAGCCGGCTCTTAAGAAACAAACACAGGCTTCTCGGCTCACAGAATAGAGGTGTACACGGATTTATAGAGCCAACACAGGCTTTCCAATTGGTTCAACAATGGTGAAATGGTTCAAGGTAATGGCTTTGAGACAGAGCCTCCACGCATGGGTTTGATCAGTCGGACTGAGGATGCACACGAATTATCAAAGACAACACGGGATTTTCGACTCTCAGGAACGCATGAGGATTTCTCTGCAGGGGTCAAGTTGGTCGTACTATCCAGGGCTCTGTACGCATTCAGACAATTAGGTAGAATGGAGGAGGAACCCTTCTCACGGCTCACCCTGGTCATTTTATTCGCATGCGCCAGGGTTGACACTTGTCACCCATGGAAATGCATGCATTCCACCAGCATGCATCACCCTTGTACATCCTCTCCTTGCCAGAAACTTAGGATAAAACATAAAATGCACATGTCTTTTTGGAATAATATTAAAATATTATTCCCAGGCTTAAACCCCCTAGGCTTAGCCCCTAGGCTCAACACTTAGCCCCTTTCCCACTTTCCAACCCCTAATTCCTTGCCTTCTCTGTGGAAGCTCAGCCCCCCTTCACTCATTCATCGTGGTCGGTCTGCACCTGGTGGTGTTTACAATTTTATTAAATGTTTTGCATACATACAAGTACCAAAATCAGGCCCTTGGCCTCCAACCCTTAGGCTCCCTGGCCTAACAAACACATAAGCCACTAGCTTATAAAAACTTGGCTTACAAGCCTATAAAACATAATTACAATTTCTTTCAGAACATGGTTTGCAACGGGGCTCGGCCTTGGGGACACTACAGTTGGAGTATCTAGTCCACATGCGAGATGTAAATGAACAAGCCTTTCACGTGGGTGTGCATACACTCACCTTGGATATATATGACATTTAATTTCTGATAGGTTTATCTCACCGAGCCTCTCAGGTATCACTATCGGTAAGCAGGGGTGGAGGAGAACCCATGGAATACTATGTTGCACACCACTGCATGCCAGGTACGTAAAAACATAGTGGCAAGGTTGTCATTAAGGATGTTCGAGATTTACCATTGAGAACCATCACCTATACTATCACCCAGATGGAAGGGAGTGTGGCTCCCCACATGGATTTGTAAAGCCACTTTCAGTACACCATAGAGTGTATGGAGCCCTGAGTCTTCAATTAGTGAAAGGATATATTGAAGAATATGAAGAAGCAACTGATAAAGTGTCTAAATGGCTGGTTGAAACAGTTTGGTTATGGATCCATTTTAGTATCCTTTTTCTGGAGAGGGTCCCCGTATTACGTCTACAGGTGGAGTGGGGCATAACCATTCCACAAACAGGGATGATTTTAAGGATGGAAAGTTATTTTAAAATGTAGAAACCTTGACCAATCTTACTAATCCTTCATATGTCAACTATAAATGTTTGGCGATATTTTTGTAAAAATATTCAAATTTCTAAGTATTTTATATAGTTTTTATAAAATTTTGGCGATTTTTAAGGTAAAATAATTTTATCCAATAGAATTTGGGTGAATCATTTTTAAAATAGTGAATCTTGTTTTTGGAAAACCATGGAAAATTAGCCCATGAGCAAAATTTAGCCCCTAAAATCATCCCTGTCCATAAGATCCACAGATGAAAAGATGGTTGGATTTAATGGCTTGTCACGGTGGCATGCCTATCGTCAAGTATGATGAAGATTTCTTCTAGTGGCTAAGAGGTCAACTAATCATGGTGGAGGACTATGCTTATGCTGGGATGGAATTCTGTGGGAATCCTAACTTAGCTCTTCTTGAGGGATCTCAATGGGGAGACATAGGTAAGAAGAAAATTTTCATTATATGATTTTTTTGATATTTTAATTATATAAAATGTTTTTTTCATTTATGCAAGACTAATCAAGTGCTCTCAATAATGCATATGTGGTGCCTTATCATCCTCCAATATCATCACCCATTTAGAGGTGAGGATACATAGGTGTTGTGGAAGGTCGAGGAGTGGTTGCCGAGGATCTCAAGGAGATCGAGCATAACCTAGAGGGATTAACCATGAACATCCCTGATATCACGGTGGACGAACTAACTCGGTGCTACCAACGCCATACAGTTGACGTATTAGTATCTATTGGTCGAATTCTCCATAGAGTGGCATGGGCAGTCATTTGTTACAACAAGAAACATCCTTGATTCTTTTGTATATGAAGCCATGAGCTTCACTATTTTGATATTTTGGTCCTTGGGCAAACACTTTTTGTAGCTTTTCACGTGATAATATAAAGTTCCTACCGAATTCTTGTCTTTTAAAAATGTGTGTTTGGATTTATAAATGTCACAAATGTTTGTCTAACACATAATTATCCAATGTGTATGTCAATGTGTTCGGACATCTAGGAATATGTTGATACTTGATATAATCAAAATGTCTTTCCAAGAGGCAAATTCTTAAGTATACACGTAACAATGTAGGACTTTGGATGGATAAAATATTACTCAATTGCAACACTACTAAATGTGAATCAAGTCATACAATAAGATGACAGATTCTAAATGAAATGGCGTTAGTTAATAATTCGATAAATGCACTGTATTCCACGATATTATTAGTTGTACGACAAAGGAAAACATTGTGTAGACTGATCAACTCACCCGTAGGTGCATAGATTTCCCATGCAACAGATGCTAGTTTTTTAGTATTGCGACTAACAGGATCAACAAAGACGATATAGGAAGTGAATACATCAACATCTAGAAACCAATCACAATGCAAGGTAAGTAGTTGAAAGGCGAAACAAAAACGAAAAAAGCATACTAGAGTATGATACACTAAAAATACAAAGCACTCATGAAAAAATAGTTTAAACATAGTACTTCTTCAAGTAAAGCCCATTTTTGGGTTCACTCAAAGGAATTCCATCATAATCTACCAGCTCATAATCCCCTTTCTCCAACACTCGTTTCACAATATAAGGGCCACGCCATATACACTCAAATTTACCGACCCCTAATAAGTCACGATCCTATTCGTAAAGGAAAACTAAATCACCCTCAGAAAAAAACATGTGGTTTGACATGCTTGTCATATTAATATTTGACACATTTCTTCCGAGTTTCAATGACTAAGGCTGCATAATAGTGAGTCTCATCTAATTGCATTAAATACAAGAGATGTTTCTCTTCTGCTGAGGTGTTAGGGAGAAGTTCGACAACTAGTTTCAAAGATGGGATTTCACATTCAATCGACATAATAGCTTCGATACCATATACTAACTAGAAAGGTGTGAACCCAATGGAAGATTTAATGGATGTCTGATAGGCCCATAATGTCGAGAAGAGAGTCGTGTTCCAGCTTGACCTGTGAATTCCTATCATCCGTCGAAACATAATAGTAAGAACTTTGTTAATTGCTTCAACCTGGCCATTGATCTATAGATAGTAAGGTGTTTAGTTTTCATGTCGAAGACCCAACTTCTCAATAAGTTCAAACATCATGAAATTATGAAAATGATTACCATGGTCAGTGACGATGGCTTGAGGGATACCAAATCAAGTAACAATATGATTGAATATGAACAATGTTGCAGTTTTCCCGATGTTATCAAATGTAGGCATCCCCTTGGCCCATTTAGTGAAATAATCCACGGCTATGATGACATGTCCATGCCCTCTGGTCGAATGAGGGTTACATGTCATGAATTCAATGCCCCATTTAGCGAATGGACCAATGTAAACTACAGGGTAACGAGGAGCAAGATGAGATCAAATATTATTGTTTTATGTTTGACAAGCGTGGAATTTTTGGACGATAGTAATGAAATCCTTAAACAACGAAGGCCAAAAGTAACCAGCGCATAAGATCTTTTGGACAGTGGCATACCTAGACATATGACCGCCACATGCTCCAGAATGACAATCATTCAAATCTTTCGCAGCTTCATCATAGATTGGACATCATTGAAATATGGAATCAATACCATGGCGTTAAAGGGTATCACCAAGGATAATGTATTGACAGGCTTGATACCAAATATGATGACAATCTACACTAGAAATACCGGGCTGAAAACTTTGGGTTTGGAGATAAATGATAATGTCTCCATGCCATATGTCGTTAGAACTGATCAGAAAGAGAGACTCATTAAGAAAGGAATCCTCTGCCAAAGTTTTTGTCTCAGTAGAGGGAAGGTCACATATCAACTTGGAAAAAACCAAAGACTTCTTTGATTTGGCTCGCTCAAACTCCAAATAAAACTCTTGGAGAATCACTATCCATTTGGAGTATTTCCCCCCCATCAATTGTCGAGTAAGGATATGTTGAATAGGGTTGCAATCAGAAATGACTATGGTTCTGCGTAATAAGATATAATGACGAAAACGTTGAACAACTTGAACAATTGCCAAGGATAATTTCTCCACATGAAAATATTTGGTTTCGATGGTCGTGAGACTCCGAATCAAATATTAGATAACATGTTCATTATGTGAATCATCCTCTTGGACTAGAACCATAACTATGGTGGAGTTCGAAGCAACTAAGTATAAGAAATAATCTCGACTATAATCAGGTGGAAATAAGAGTGGTGTACGAGTTAAGGAAAGTTTCAAATCTTTAAAGTCTTTGTTGGAAGTCTCATTTTATACAAAATCATGATCCTTCTTAATAAGTCGAATAAAACCTTTCGTTAATTCAACATAATTGGGGATTAATCGACGTAAAAAAATTTCCTTCCCTTGAAAACTTTGGAGCTGGCATAAGATAGAGGGAGGAGGAAAATTGAGAATAGCTTCAACCTTCAGAGGGTCCACCCTAATCCCATGTGTAGAAACGATAAAACCAAGAAGTTGTCTAGACTCCACACAAAAAACGCATTTATGTGGATTCAATTGTATGCGATAATAGAGACAATGTATGAAAATGGCCCGTAAATGTGCCGAGTGATCTTTCTTATATAGATATTTTTGGATCTTGTTGACCCCAACATGCATGGTGTCGGTAGCAGTGGCGCTAGACACATGCCACAGGGTCCAGACATAGGCCCTTGTAAACCTTCGTGGACACAACTATTCATATCTCCACCTTCCACACCATTAGGTGGGAGCCATGAAACACACATTGAGGAAGCGACCACATAGGTAGGCTCTGGAGGTGGTGACAAAGATGAGGCTGATGATTTGAACAACTCTATGGTTTTTTTTCCTAAAGCAAGATGTGTGAGAAACACAAGGACCTTTAAGGGAATATTTATTGTCAACGAGGAAGGGATTCCTATTGATTAATTGGGTTGGTTTTCATTGATGTCAACCCTTGAAGAAAGTTCGATAGCTAATTCTGGTAGCACAAAGTTTTGGGTAATGGACCCAAGTTTGTTTGATTTATAATGGTATGATTTTTAATATATTTGAAGGTAAGACTATTCTATATGGATAGTACATGTCATGCCATTTCCAGTGGTATGTAGAACATCACATAAATCCTCACGGTTAGAGATTTATGGCCATGTGAAGTTGGAGAACCCTCACGAGTCATCTAGAAGCCCCAAAAAGTCAAAGTAGTCAAAGTGGTTGCAAAGAATAAATTATTTAAGTAATCAAGTGAAGTGATGAGTGTACTACAAGTCAAAGTGGATACAAAATAAATTGTTTAAATAATAAAGTTAATGGAGAAATTACTAAGTGGACAAGTGGTTAGAAGTGGGTTATCCCTAAAATAAGGAAAGTGGTTTAAGATGGTTAGAAGGTAACCCTCGAGGAAGCTACATAAAAGTATAAATAAGAGGAAAGAGTATCTCATTTTATTTACACTTGAGCATATTGAATATATACAAGTGATTGAAGTTTACCAAAGGATATCTAAGGCAAATTTCAGAGGGAAGGTGAAGTAAAGAAGGCTGAAATTCAAGGGAGGATAAATTATTTTGATGATGCTTTCTAAGATATGCTATTTATAGGTCATCTCACCATTTTCGCAATAACTATTTTTATAGAATGATTTAAACTGCGAAATATGGAGGCCATTGAGGAAATATATCCAAGTAGTTGTGATAAAAATTTCATCTTGTGGGTCATTTTATTTTTGGAGTTACATTCCGTGGAAAATAGGGTTGTGGCTAGTCCTGAAACTAGTCTAAAACATGTGTTTCAGGTAAAAACATCATAACTTCTTCATAACATAACCAAATTCAGTAAGACTGAATGTATTGGTTAGAGTACAATCTTTAGTATTCTTTGTACCATTTTCAGATCCATACAACAAATATTCCTTGTGGGGCACGCTCTACAAGTTCACTCTCTAGAATAAGCCTGAATTCAACAAGGTATGCCATTTTTTCTATAACTCTTTTTCTTAGAGGTTCCAAGTAGAGAAACCTGGAGGAATTGCATAAAAGACACTTAATTTTTTTTTTTTACTATTTTCAGTTCTTTATTCATTACAGGTACATAGTTATGATTATTTCAAGTTAGGGTTGTTGACTAATCCAAAATTAGTCACGTGAGACTAAATTAAAGTTTGATGAAAATGCTAGTCTCTTGTTGTTAAAGTTAAGGAAGGTTTGTAGGTATATGATCATATACACTAGGTCTATTATAGAGTTACAAATCAGATTTGAATGATGAAATTTATGATGGATTTTGGTTGAGGTACATGTTGGGTACATGGTTGAGACAAGTAGTTGATGAGTTGGCACATACATGAGGTGTATATTTGATGATGTTTGTACATATTGATGAGTCATAGTTTATGCATATTTGATGCATGATTAGTACATATTTGGTGCAAGGTTGATGCAATCATTGATGGTATAGGTTGAGGTACATGTTGGGTACATGGTTGAGACAAGTAGTTGATGAGTTGGAACATACATGAGGTGTATAGTTGATTATGTTGGTACATATTTATGAGTCATAGTTTATGTGTATTTGATGCATGATTGGTACATATTTGGTGCATGGTTGATGCACTTGTTGATGGTACAGGTTGAGGTACAGGTTGGTGCATGGTTGATGCACTTTTTTATGGTACAAGTTGATTACAGGTTGTTTGGTATAGGTTATTATAGGTTGTTTGGTGCAGGTTGATTGGTACAAGTTTACAACATTATATCCCACAGTGATAGTGCGTTAGTGGTTCCATCATTCTACTTCTATGACATGGAGGTTGGATGGGGCAAGGAAAGGTGGGTGTAGCCACCTTCTGGTTGTAGCTGAAGATTATAGGGGGTTGTATCCTCCTTCTGGTTGTAGCCAGAGAATTGGGGAGTTGGAGATTCCCTGAGGTTGTAGCCTGAGAAACTAGGGGTTGGAGCCTCCTTGCAATTTCTACTGGAAAACAAAGGAAGTTGGTGCTTCCAATGAATATAATTCTTAAAGACATATAAGAAAAAAAAAATTGTGGTTTTCTCCCACTTTGGGTTTCCATGTAAAAACACTGGTGTAGTGTGTATGTGTATGATTTCTCATTTGTTCGTTGTTTATTTACTCTGCAACTATTGGATGATAATGCTACATTATTATAACACTTTCATTTTATGGTTAAAAGGATTATATTTCTCTATTACTGATTCACCCCCCCTCTCAGTAATCCAACAATTGGTATCAAAGTAGGTTCCTTCAGAAATCAATTTAACCACTGGAAGGAGATCGTGGATTATTATGAGAATGGAGTACCACTGTTTAATGGTCATAATGGGTTAAAGTATGAGATATGGAGTAGAATAATGAAATTATTTTTACAGGCACAAGGGAATTATATTTGGCTATCATTCATTACAAGATATGATAGTTCAAAAAGGGAAAAGATTGCAGCCAAGAAGGAATTGAAGAAGAATAAAAAAATAGAAATGGATTTCATCTGGGAAGGATTACCTAACCGATCAGTAAGAGAAAAGGTTGGTAAATGTTCATCAACCAAAGAAATTTGGGATAAGTTACATGAAATATGTTCTTCACCCATCGCAGATTCAGAAAATTTCAAAGAAGATGCAGGTACAAATCAAGAAGAAATATGTTCACCATGTCAAACAGATTCAGAAGATGAATACTACACAATGAACAGAGGTATGTTGTTTTGATTTAATTGTGATAAACACAAACATATTGAAATAGAATTGCATGAAGGAAATGAGACAGAAAAACTAATTAAAAAAGAAGACAATTATGAAGCAGAATTGATTATTTCTTTAGATGAACTAAGAAAAGAAAGAGAAGAAAACAAGTCACTCAAGAAAGAATTGATGAAACAAAAGGAAATTGTTCACATTTTTTAAGAAGCTCAATAGGTCATCGAGAACTTAAGAACTCAACTAGACGAATTCAGAAAGATCGAAGAAAATATTGAATATCAAAAGAAGCATTTGGAAGCCAACATAGCAGCACAGAAGGAAGAAGCAGAAATGAGAGAGAAGATATTGACAGAACATCATAAGGAAAGAACAACGATATAAACCAACTTGAGGTAGATTTTGGTCAAGAAGAGAAAGGACTTGAAGAAGAAATAGTCACATTAAAAATCCATCTTGAAGAAACGAAAAGAACAGAAGAAGTCATGAAGTCTCAAATAATAAAGAAAGAAGAAGAGGTTGAAAAGCTTGAAGAAGAAGTTGTCACATTGAGAAGTAAAATCGTCAAGCTCAACAAGAACGTTGAAGAGACAAAAACATCCACATCGGTTATAGAGAATGAAGAGAATCACTCTAAGTTGCTAGAAAAGAAGAATGAAGAAAATAGAAAGAGTTATGCAGAAGTACTCAAAGGAAGGAATCATGGTCAACCAGAATCTAAGAAAACTATTGAGGATACATATTCAAGAAGACCATCCATGTACAAGCCAAAAAGAAGCTTCAATCATGATCATGATCATTCAAGGAAGAAATTCAGAAGGACTACACCAAAAAGAAGATCATTCACTCCCAGGTATGCAAATTTCTTTTATGGTCATTGTTTTTATTGTACTAATTTTGGACATAAGGTTGTAGATTGCAGGGATTATAAAAGAAATGTTCAAGCAATAAATGCCTATGTGGCCCCATGTGACATTGAATGTTACAAATTTCATAACTATGGACACATAGCTAGTGATTGTAGAAGCATGATCGATACTTCCATGAAAGAGAAAATTGATATCAGATATAAGAAAGTATGGATAAGAAATCATGAAGAATAGGTGAACAGAGACCAGGTCCCAGAGATTGCAAGAATGGCAATAAAACGAGATGAATAAAATTCTACAGAGAAAAGGAAAGGGGGGTAGGTTATCTACATGTGAGCAAATTGTTGTTTGCAAATATTTGTGTCACACTAGAAAGGAACTATCATTTTCACTTTTGATTAGGGATTGAGAGTGGGATGAGCTATATTTTTGAGGTGGACCTCAATGCCCAATTTTATTTTATTTTCTGTTGAAAAAAGAAAAATTCATGGCCCAAATGAACTTGCAAAAATATACAATGATAAATTCAAACATGCTTATCATTGTTTGGAATTGTTATATTTGAATGGTTATCTCATGGGGAGGGGGATTAGGCCCTCCTTGCTTGGGGGTTTAGGGGAAAAGCCCCCCGAAAAAAGAATTGGTTTGTTTTTGGTATATGTTTTGCCTACTTTGTGTTTTTCGGCGAATGGTTTTTCATCCCATTGTAATGTAATTTTGGTTAAGGAATTAGGGTTGTAATCTAATTTGGGTTAATGGGTTAGGGTTTTGGATGTCGCAAAATACCTATATGTTGCATTGTGAATGGTGAAGTTAATACAATAAGAAATAGAAGTGTGGCTCTTAGGTTTGTTGGTTTTCCCATTTAAGAGTTTCTAGAGTAAATATTTGTGTATTGTGTGTGTTATTATTGTTGTTTCTATTTTGCTTAAGAATCTGTATGCATTGTTTCATTGCAAAGGTTTAAAACTTACAATCACAATATGATGCTTAAAAATTTGAACAAGAAAAATTGTTCACATATGACTATTTGATGCTTGGTGCACCCTAAGATAAAGTTGCATATAATGGTTTTTCTTTCTACATTCCTCATGTGTCTAACTTTTGTTATAGCAAGTTTTTCTTCACCCTATGCAATATTGCACAGAGGGCATTATTCCATTTCCCTATGCAGGCTTATCTTCCATGTTGATAAAATCCAGAGACAAAAATAAAAAAAATTCTGCTTGTACGCATCTTTCACACTATACAACAAGTGTATACGCAGGCTGCTCCACTACAGCCCGCATACATCGGGATTTGTGCCAGAAAATGAAAATTAAATGTCGGGTTTCCATGTCACGATAGGAGATCTCTGATCCTTGGCCTTCCATATACTGGAAAATTTCTGACTCGGCCCTTTAGTTCCATTTTAAAGGCTATAAATGGGCCAATTCTGAGCTATGGAAAAGAGGAAGAGAATTCAACTTTGAGAGAAAAGTTACTCTGGAGAAATTATTTACTTCATATTGAGACTACATCCCTTTGTCCTTTAATTCTAAACATAGTGTTCATCCCCCAAGCTCTTCCCTTATTGATTGAGAACCTCATTATTTCTCTCTTATGAGCTTGCCTTTGGTGGAGGATTGAAGTGGTGGAGGCCCAGCTGGAAGGAACTTAGTTTCTCGGTTTCGAACTATGCTGACATAGAAGTCTATAATATTTTTTCTTCTGTTGATCATTTATTAATAGAAATACTCCTTTCTCGTCCAATTCATATCTTGAAAATATATGAGTTATTATCCATGCGCGTATTTGTTATGTTTATTGATGGATTATGCTATCTAATGTGCTAACCTTTTATATTATCACCATATGCTTGCTTTGTTTGTTTGTTGAGAACTAGTTGCAGGTATATAGCTTTGGGTTCAAGTGCTCAACGGTGGACTTCATCGAACATTTGGATGAGGTAGGCCTCTTTATTATCTCACTTACATATTGGTTTATGTAGCATATGTTTGGGATAGAGTTGATTTTTGCAGTCATTTCCATATGGTGTGGTTTACCCTAGCCATAGAGAGATTTTCCTCGTAACAAAATTGGCGACTATACTGGGGATTGAATCTTCTTTCTTATGGTTTGAATTACATTTCTCGTTAGATTTCTCTTGTTTATATTGTGGTTCTTTTCATGTCATTTCTTGACAACTCTTGTTCACTCTGGGTTTGAGTTTTCAGCCTTTCTCCCTTTCCTGGCCTTGTTTTAAAGCATATATGTTCCTTTTTCCTTGACAGACACGTATACATGTGGGTCGTCTCACTGAAAGTTGTGTATATACGCTATGTTTGCCTGAACAATCATGTACATCAGTTTTCATTTCCTTTTTGCTTGGTCTGATGGTTGTTGGGTGGGATTCGATGTTTGTTGAGTCTTCTTAGTGTTGGATTACTGAGAGGGGGGGGGTGAATCAGTAATAGCATAATTATAATCCTTTTTCTTCAAATGTTATATCAATGTAGAATTATTATCCAATAATGAGCAGTAAGAAATAAACAATCACACACATGCACAGTACACCAATGTTTTACGTGGAAACCCAAATCGGGAGAAAACCACGAAATGGTTTTTCTTATATGTCTTGAAGAATTACATTCATTGAAAGCACCAACTTCCTTTGTTTTCCAGCTGCAACTGGAAGGAGGCTCCAACCCCCTAGTTTCTTAGGCTACAACCTGAGGGACGCTCCAACTCCCCAACTCTCTGGCTACAGCTAGAAGGAGGCTACAACCCCCAATGTTCTCTGGCTACAACCACCTATCCTTGCCTCATCCTGCTACCCTGAAGTAGAAGTAGAATGATGGAACCACTGTCACACTATCACTATGAGATATACCATTGTAAACCTATACCAATAAATCTAAACCATGCATCAACCATTCATCAACCTATACCTCAAGTTGTAATCAACATGTACCATAAACAAGTGCATCAACCATGCACCAACCTGTAATCAACCTGTACCATAAACAAGTGCATCCACCATGCACCAACCTGTAATCAACCTGTACCATAAACAAGTGCATCCAACCATGTAACAAGTATGTACCAATCATGTGT
>ML788033.1:0-13179 GCA_009831015.1 Picea engelmannii | reverse complement strand
TTTAGTCTCACATGCCTAGTTTTGGATTAGTCAACAACCCTAACTTGAAGTAATCATAACTTTGAACCTGTAATGTATAAAGATATGAAAATGATAAAAAAAAATCTTCAGTGTGTTTTATGCAATTCCTCCAAGTGTCACTACTTGGAACCTCTCAGAAAAGGAGTTATAGCAAAAATGCCATACCTTTTTGAATTGTGGCTTATTCTAGAGAGCGACCTTGTAGAGCATGCCCCACACAAAATGTTTGATGAATTGATCTAAAACTGTTACACATCATACTTCAGACTATACCCTAACCAACACATTTGGTATCACTAAATTTTGATCTGTTATGAAGTTATGACATGTTTACCCGAAACACCTGATTTTGACTAGTTTCAGGACTGCCCACAAACCCTATTTTCCACGGAGTATACCTCCCAAAATACAATGACCCAAAAGTTGATTTTTTTACCACAGATACTTGGATATGGTTTATCACTTGCATAGAAATTTCACAGGCTGAATCATTATAGAAAAAATGTTATAGCGAAAATGGTGAGATGACCTGTAAATAACATACCTTAGAAAGCACCATCAAAAGAATTTATCCTTCCTTGCATTTCATCTTTCTTTTCTTCACCTTCACTCAGAATTCTGGTTTAGATATCCTTGGTTACCTCAGAAACATATAGATATTCAATATGCTCAAGTGTGATTCAAATGAGAGAGTCTTGCCTCTTATTTATACTCTCCAAGTAGCTTCCTTAAAAACATCTTCTAGGTCACTTGGTCCACTTTCCTTATTTTAGGGTTGGGTCCACTTCTAATTTCTCCATTAAATTTATGATTGAAATAATTTATTTTGCATTCAATTTGAATTATAATACACTCATCACTTCACTTTATTATTTACCTTTTAAAATCTCTTAAACCTCTTTGACTACTTTGACCTTTTGGGGCTTCTAGATGACATATGAGGGTCCTCCAACTTTGTAAGGCCATAACTCTCAAACTGTGAGGAGTTATGTGATGTTATACATACCACCAAAAATGGCATGAAATGTACTATCCATATAAAATAATATTATCTAAAAATATATCATAACTCATACCGTTACACATCAAACAAACTTGGGTCCATTACCCAAACCTGGGGTCTCCAACTTCTCATGGCCATAACTCTCTAACCGTGAGGAATTATGTGATGTTCCACATACCACCGGAAATGACATGACAAGCACTATCCATCTAGGATATATTCCCTAACAAGTTCACTTTCCTTCATCTCATTATTCCACAATTAAGCATGGGTTCTCTTACTCCAGAAAGCATCTTCCCGTGAGGGCTTTCACCATAAGGGGACCACTTTGGAGTTCATCCATATTTACTTCTTATCAACCATGACAAAACAATAATGAGTCATATTTACATCAAACAATATTGGGTCCATTACCCAAACATTTTTTCTATGGGGCTTTCTTCAAGGGTTGACATCAATGACAACCAACCTTAATCAACACTTAGGTCTCTATAGTGCCTGTTGAGTGCTTGTGGGATGACAAGAAACCCTCTTTTGGTTGAATTTCTAGGAGGAGTCTTTCTCGCCATCTTTTCATTTTTTATTGTCCTTGTACACTGGGTTGGGTGTTTTGTTGCTTGGTATCCTGCTTAAGTTATATCTTTTTATACACAGTAAGTTTATATATCCAGTTTCTTTTCAGTCCGTGCATTTTCAGTTTTGTTATATTGAAAATACAAAAAAATAGGCATTTTTCATTGCTTAGATTTTTGTATTTTGGAGTCTTTTTCATTAGCTTAGTGCATATAGTGAAATATTGCATTTTACTTCAAAATTACAGAGTTGAATTTGAAAATAGCATTGGTTTTTAGAAGCATATCATTCATTAAAAGTTAAAGTTAGGACTTTGCATTATTTTCATATTTACTTTTCTTGAAGAGTCATAACACCATGAGTTTCACTACCATACCTTTTTGAGTAATCACGACCATTAAAATTAACGCTATAATTTAAAATTGATTAGTCACAATTTTATTTTCTAGGGTGCACAGAGTAGCCTAGGATTTAGTGCCTTGGGATAGGATTTTGTGAGTAAACTTATCCAAGGTAATTAAATCAACATATGTGTCTGAGTTAGGGAGTGGAGAAATCCATTGTATAATTGGTAAGATCAGGAGGCTCTACTCACATCGGAGTTAATCACGAGGTCGCGCGAAGTTGGTTGAAGGAATATCCCCCTGATACCTTCCTAGCATTAGAGATATTTGTCGGGATCTATTCGTATGTGGAGATCTTGCTAGTGCATTTACCTCTGTGAGAGGTGGTACTTTCAATATTTCGGGCTTTTCTACCTTACCCATATGGTAGACCTGACTTACGACTGCTCGCATGTGCATCGGTTATACAATGGTTTATTAGTTGCTTGACTTAGGTGTCTCATAGGTTACTTGCAGGGGTACAACCTTTATGGAGTATTACCTCTCCGGGGGGATCTGATCAACTGGTTGTTAATCCCACGAGGGCCTTTATAACTGATTTTATTACCTCTGATATTTAGCAGGGAGTCTCAGGCCCCTCTTGGGTGAGACATACCTTCTTTAGGGAGGGAGGCCACTCAGCCACTTTACCCCGTTTGTATTCATATTGGTCATTTGACTTTTGGTGTGCTCTTTGACTAGTAGTTGGCCTTAAGATATATTTTTTATCTTTAGAGTCTTAAGTCATCATGGAGTAGGACCAGCCCACCTGTCGGTCCCGTCCCTTGTTACAATTACCACCAGATTTCAATTCTTTGCCTTCTAAAAGGTGTAGAGTTATTAGGCAGGGTACACACACATCTATTGTTCAGACTTGTGATTCTACAAAGATGAGTATTGAAACTAGTCTTCAGAATACTGGGAGCCCTTCGACTCCTATACCTACTATAGTTAATGGCACCCCTCCGACTCCTGCAGCCTCCATGGTTGTAGTGTCAGAGGAATCTATCATTATTATGGCCTGGCCTATAGTGAATGCTCAAGCTATCGCCTCGAACCCTTTTGGGTCTCTTGGCCACTCACCAAGATACAATGTTCAATCCATTCCTATGCCTTCTAGTCCCTTTTCTTATGGTATGCCCAACTTTACTTTGCAGTTTTCGAACTCCATCCTAGCTGCTGGCCTTAATGCTATCATTGGGCTTCGAGGCACCCCACCTCCTTACACTCCTTTTTCATTTGGAGGATCTCAAATCCCTCAAATGAATCCTAATATGGGAGGCATGCCTGATTTTAACCCTGGGTCCAATTCTCCTACTTCTGGGTGGAATAGTCAACCTAGTGGATAAGCTTTGGCTCAAGTTCCATCCTAAAACCCTACCTCCTTGGTGCAGGTTTCAACCAATACTTTTGGCATGATGAATCCGCCTTTATCCTTCAGATTCCCAACCGGAGGAGGTCAGTTTCACGCTTTAGGCAACCCCCAACCCGGATTCAATCTGGATGGGGTCAATTTCTATAACCCTCAACAGAACATTCATGCTAGAATGATGCCCAAACAACCCTATATGAATCATCCTGGAGGAGGGCCTTATAATCCCGGATAGGGCCATGGTTTTTACCAGAACCTTGGATGGCCTGTAGTTCCACAAGCACAATATTTCCCGGGAGTTTGGGACCAGATGTCGCAACGTCGTCTCCCTTTTCTGGCGACGCTTAATCTACTAGATTTGTCTAAGTTAATGAACGACCCTGTGAGTCATGATCCTACTATTGACGATTGAAAATGTCAATGTACTTTTTCCCACAAAGTGTTGCTAAAGCCTTTTATTATATAAGACTAAATAATGCTAGTAGGTGGGACCCCCTTGAACTTTTGAAGATCAGATCTGTTCATTTTCAATGTTATGATGAGGTGCTACAAAGGTTTACGTGGTTGATGAGAATATGGTCGTCATTGATATGATTTAAGCCTTGAGATGTTGTTCCTTCATGATACTACAACCTGCAATTCATTTATGGTATTTGTTCTTCTCGCACCTGCACAATAAAAATGTTAGCAAAAATTGCAGAAAGGCATTTGAGAAAAAGCAAAATACTATATCTAATGCAAAAGAGACCTAGCTCTGCGATACTATATGTGTGAAAATAATTGTTGATAGTGGTTAAGTCCTAGATAACAAGAAGATGGCTATGAAAAATTATTAAATTACATTTTATATATGTATACATATGGTGTAAAGTTTAGTGGCACATTCTTGGCAAGTGATAATACATGGGTTATGCGTTGATTGATGCAATCAGTAGCCGATATGCATATGTTATAAACCTTGGTGGCTTATGGAAGTAATGGCTCTGCAATTTTTTATGGTGGCTGTGCTATTGGTGATGATTTTGTTGTATAGTGGTGAAGCGATTCATTTGAATTATAGCATAGGTGGCGCATGTGGCAAGGTAATGACACAAATGGTTGTGTAGAACTTGGATTATGCTATCATTTAATGAGTTGATATTCTCAATGCATTGGTTGATTAATAGTGTTAATGAAGGTCCATTGGTATGTACTATGGAGTAAATGTGATATTCATGGAGGCGACGTGCATTTACTACACGTCACCTTTACCCTTCTTGTCGGTTGCCACCCTCATCGGACGATTGTTTGATCTAGATGTTGTGTTCACGCTCCAGATTTTCAGCGGTGAAACTGCTCGACTGTTTCTTGTCTTAAGGTTTTTGATTGACATGTATGTCTCTTTTGGCCATTCTTGACTTCAATCTAGTTATGAAATGTTTTTGGCTCAGTTGTATGGGTTTGTGTTGTCTCGAGTGTTGCAATTGTGTGTTTTTGGCTTTGAATGGAAAATCGATGCTTCTGTGTATAATTGTTGTGAGTTTATCAAAGTTGGTGGTCTTCCTAGGTGGTAGTTTTGTTACCACTGCATTTTTTCAAGGGTTTTTCTTTAAAAGGTTGACTGGATGATTATCTTTGCGATTCCTGGGTTTAATTAGAACCATGTTCAACTCTGTCAAGGAAATGCCTCATGTTCATGAGCATCATGGTCTTCCTTGAGTGCATGCCTTTAGCCCCGGAGTTCCCCCATATTTGGTGCCCCCTCCCTCCTGAGATGGATACTATGCAAACCCTTACATCCTCTAGAATGGAGTTACATAAGAAGTCTGTCGAGCATGCTAAGATTAATGTGGCCTGTTACTTCGAATGCGGTCTCACCCATTATTCGTAAAGAAGTCGTGTTAGTATGGATTTTGGCCAATACCTCTATGAAAATGGCATGAGCCCTGCATTGTCAATTGCACTTCTAAAAGGTTCACAGGTGCCAGCCTGTTGTCAAAAATCAGCTTTTTTTTGTTATGAAAGGGCCTCTGTCGTCTTCGTTTTGGTTCGTGAGTATACACAATTATCACGCTTGTTTGGTAGACTATTTTCCCTTAACATGGTGCCGAATTGTTGCTTATTATACAGCCTTTAGAGTGGTGCTTATGATGTTTGGATAATGGTTGGCATTGGTCACAGGGGTTTGGTGTTGTTCACACATGTCGCGTCCTATAGGTGATTTTTTTTTAAATTAGAATATTGGATTGGATATTTCCACTGCATCTTTTGTCGTTGGGAGAATACACTTGAATGTGTGTGGCCTGGTCACTCACAGGAGACTTAACAAATAGCTCAGAATGAGTTTTTTGAGTTATATAGTGGTTATATTGTTGTGCGGTTATGGGAATTATTACACCGTGAAATTCTCTCAGTTGTGCACCGCGTATAATATGGATGGCTTGTTTTGTATACCCAATAATACCCCCTGATTTCTAAGTGCATTTATCTTTTGCAAATTGATCACTGTAGATGAAAGTTGTGTGGGATGTTTGGCTCAGTTTTAAATCGCACTGATATACTTGTTTTACAGTGGCATGGTTACATGGTTTCAGAAATTTGCTCCTGCATAGCCTGTGTCTAAATGATGACTGTTGGTTATAGTCAATTGCCTTTTCAATTGTGGCATGTGAGTTCTTGATTATTTTGATCTTTCTACTGCATATATATGTATGGAAATGAATATCATTACAAATCTTGATTGGCTCTATTAACAAAAGTAGAGACTTCATTATTATTTTTTGGAAACACTACTTTAAAATATAGACGTGGATTGGGGAAATGTATGGCAATGGGGGATGTTAATGGTTATAGATTGAGTGTTGTTCTTCATTGTTATAACATATAGAATGTATGAATAAAAGGAACATAACCTATTACAAATTGTGTGAAGTACTTATGCTTTGTAACGACACTGTGTTGGATATTAATGGACAATGAAATTAAACAAATACACAGGAATTATTACTCAGTCATCTGATTGTTGATCGATGCATATTTTTTACTGCAAAATATGTTATGGATTGCTTGATTAATCTCATGAACAGTAAACGTTTTTTCCCCCCCTCATTGTCTCATTTTCCACTAATTATAAACCCCTCACATATCCCATATTCATTTTTTTCACCCCCTGTTCTAATATTGATCACAGCTAATGAAAATTTTGTGTTATATTGGATAGAAGTGGCAGGATTCTGTGTGGATTGCAGTGAAGTTTATTGGTTTGCTTACAGTTGATTGTTGTTATAATTGAGCAGTGATCATACCTCTCCCCTTTCATTATATCATATTTTCACTAATTACAAACCCCCCATGTATCCCTGAACATTTTTTCCACCCCCCTACTCATTGATTAACATTAGAACAATTTGTATGGATTGGATTGCATGAGCCTGATACATTCTGAGCCAAAACTATTTCGTATTTTTAAGGAGTTGTAATGCATGGTTATTTAAAAGACTATTTTCTAATTGTTAACATATGGAGGATGATTTTTTTCAGTCGGGGAATCCATGGCCGAGGAAACAGAGGTAGAGGTAACTGGAATTGAGGCCCAAGGAGGCCTAGGTTCTCAATACATTTTGATGTTGATTCTAAAGAGATTGGCCAATTGTTCCATGCTAGGTTCTTTAATTGGATTGGATAGGGAATAGTCCAAACGAGGCCTAAAAGGCCTCCCTTCCAAGCCCCTCAAGCCCCCGATATACCTGTGCCTCCTCATGTCTCTTTATAGCCTGAAGTCCCAAAAAACAATGGGTGGCAAGAGATTTTTCACCCGATAGTCTCCCAACACCGTGGATGGCCAAAATTAACCTTCCGTTTTCCCCCAAATTTGAACCTCATTGCCCAAGCTGCCCCTAACCACTCACCAGTGCAATCCTCCCATGCCAGCAAGAGATTGAATATTGAATCCCACCATGCATTTGATAAAGGAAAAGTTGTTGTTGCCCCTTCCTCACCCTCTTATGACTCTGACAAATCTGTTTCTTCACATATTCATTTGAGGGATGATTGTTCCCACGTGATCAGTGAGATAAAGCGTAAAGGATCTGCTCATCTCAAGGCAATTTCAGGGAAATCGGGAGGTGAAAGCAACAACCAAGGAAGGGTTTCTTCACAGACTGGAAAATATGGTTTTTAAATTTTATGTTATTTATTGTTTTATGAAAGTGGACTCCATGGATTTTGGACAACATATTTTATTTTGGATATATGAGTATTAGTTTGAAATATTTTCAAGTTTATGAGCTAAAATTGTCAAAGGAAAATATGTTTTGAAGGGAGGCACAAGGGGTGTGTTTTCTTAACAAATGGATTATGTTATGATGTGATGATTGTTATCACTAAAGGAGTCACAAGAGGGTCCCACCTATTAATTATTATTTAATTATGACCCTATTATGATTATTACTCCCCCCCCCCCGCCTTAACTAAAGTTAGTTAAAGCCTTATGTTATCTTAACTAATAAGTTAGTTCAACTACTCTAACCAATTCTAAATTGTTAAAAGATGAACTAAGGGGAGGAACAAGAGGAGGATAGAAGCACAAAGCATGCTAAGGTTTTCTCTTTGAGTTTATGTTGAGATAGTTCATTTTTCTTTCATTCATATATTCATCACAACCTAATTCTCTTTTGTGATAGTAGGGTCTTATTGTAGACATCAATATTCAGGGTTGAATCAAATCATTCAAACACTTGTTCTTCAGAGGTGTTGATCTATCTTTGATAGTCTATGTAGACTTGTTTGTTTATGAATTAATTTTCATGACAGATAAAGGCTATTGTGCAGAGTCGAGTGGGAAACAATCTGTGGCAAGGTGATTCATCTTTTAGAGTTCAGTTTTGGTTTTCTATCAGAGGTCCTTTTGTATGTTCCATCGGGGATTTCTAAGTTTCACTTTGGTCCAAGATTTCTATGTGAATTTTTGTAAAGACAATGACTCTTTGGTGAATTGGAATGAAATAAAGGATTGCTTTATGTCTCGTATATCTTGAATATCATCTTGGTGTCTTTACTTATGTTCTTACATTTATTTCAACAACTGATATGTTCAGAAAAATACATAAAAAGTGAATTTCCAGCAAGCTTTTGTCGATAAAAGACTATCCTAATCACTTGTAATTAATACTTGTGAGTTAGGATATATATTTTTGTTGGCTATAAACATAGGGTGATATTCCTGTCTACTTTAATTTAGCCAAGTAAAGTCTGAAAATGCTTGAGTAAGATCAATTCATATCTTTTCCTTAACATTTATTTGGCGACCATACTGGGGATATCTTCGATATCTCTTCGGTTAATTTTTATATTCGATTTTCATCGATACATCTTTCTTTTTCTGTTTTTGACTCTTGGACTGTTTGCTATTAATGATTGTTCATGTCGCAAGGCAACCCAATCTTGAGCCCTATCTACAAGACTAGACCAGCATTGCTTTGAACCTATTTCATACCATTTTAGAGACTACTAGGACCTATGTTGAGCTTAGCCATTCTTAGGCAGCAATTGAGAGAGATATTAGAGTCCAAGAACAATTGGAAGCTAGTCATAGGCATCCCAAAAATCAACAATAACCTTTTGTTTCTTCAGTTTTGGCCTTTCTTTCATGTCCTTAGATTCTCGTTCTTCTATAAGAAGAAGAGGCTTGTCACCTAAAATCAATCCTATTGTTGAAATAGGAAGGAGAAATGTTGTGTTATCTGCCCAACAAAGTGCTCTAAGGAGAAATTTATCTGATTCATCGAGCTCGTCCTTCTTTCCCTCATCTATCATCCACAAAATGACATCTAGTGGTGGCTCTGGTGGCACTGGAAGTGCTCCATATTCCCAATCTTCATCATCATTAGTGATTGGTAGCTTGTACAACCACCATATCTATGTCCAATCTACTATAAACCCCACCAAATTCATTAAAAAGTATGGCCTTTTTTAGTTTGAAGAAGATGCCACGACCACACCATGGCATGTGTCCTCCCTCATAACCTAGCACCTACTACTCACTCGCTTCTGAAGTTTAAAGAGAATTTTCCTAAGTTTTCAAGAAATAACACTGTCAATACTAATGAACACCTAGTGGCATTTTCAAATGTTTGTCATAATATAGGGGCTAAAGACAATGACACTTGCATGTGCTTCTTCATCAATTCCTTGGAAGGAAAGGCTATGGCCGACTTCTTTGACCTTCCTCCTAAGATCCTGTCTACTTGGGATACCAAGATACCAAGCTAAGAAATATACTATCATCGGTGAAACTTTGTATCGCTGAGGAATAGAAAAATATATCTTGCGTCATTGTTTAAATCATGGAGAGGTCGAGTCTGTCTTGAACGATTGCCACAATGGGGCCTATGGTGGTCATCTATTCGAGCTTGCGACAGCCCAAAACATTTTGCGACCCGATTATTTCTAGCCTACTATTTTTAAAGATTATATTGAAGTGGTTAAGAAGTGTCACCCATGCCAGGTGTTCGCTCGGAAAATGCGCTCGCATCTAGCCCCTCTTCGCCCAGTCATTACCGTCGGTCCCTTCACCAAGTGGGGGGTGGACTTCATGGATTGCAACCCAACTTCGACTAGGGGTCATCACCAAATTATCATGGACATCGAATAATTCACTAAGTGGGATGAGGCCATTCCTATTGTTAAGTCCGATGGGAAAACTGCAACCTTATTCGTATTCAATCAAATTATTGCTTGGTTCGATATCCAGAGTGATATTCTCACTGATCATGGAAATCACTTTCAGAATGAGATGATGGAAGAACTAGCAGCTAAGTTGGGGTTTAGAGATGGCCATTCTTCTCCTTATTACCCCCAGGAAAATGGAAAAGTAGATGTCGTCAACAAGTCTCTCAAGACCATTTTGCAAAAAATTGTCAATCAGAGAAAGTCTAAATGACACATCATGTTATATCTTGCACTCTGGGCATACCAAACCTCGATCAAGACTGCCACCGGATTTTCCCCTTTCCAGTTAGTACATGGTGTGGAGTTGATTTTACCTATTGAATGCAAAATCCCTTCTCTTAAGTCGGCATTTGTGCTCCTACCTGACACTTATGATCTCGAGCGATGCCTTGTACACCTAGAGAGTCTTGATGAGCAGTGTCGAGACGCCTCTACGACTATCGAGGAAAATAAAAGACGTGCCAATGTCCAGTATGATAAGTCTAACTGTCCTTGGTTGTACATTGAGGGTGACTTGGTCCTCTTGTATGATCAAGCCAAATAACCACTAGGGGCAGGCAAGTTTAAACCCATGTGGCACGGTCCTTATATCCTGCGACGTGTTCTAGAAAAAGGAGCCTATGAGTTAGAATATTATGAAGGAAATAAGTTGGTTGAGCCCAGAAATGGGCTCTACTTGAAAAGATAATACATTTGAGCCCCAGGCTTGAGTGGAACTCTTTGTATACTAATGTAATTTAGTGTATATATCTTTCCCCCTTTCTTTTCGTCTTTGCCTTGCTTATCGAGTTTTCCCTTTGTTGGTAGATGTCAATGGAGTCTTCAGTTTACCTAGGATTCACAGATGGAGTCAGTTGTCATACACAGAACTTGGCTTCCGTCGCTTGGGTGGTTTATTCACTCCAAGGTCTACTGGTATCTTCAGGTGGCATATGCCTAGGTCCATCCATGAACAATGTGGTCGAATATAGCGTCATTATAGAAATTTTGTGCGATGCTATCTCACATGGTATTCGTTATTTAGAAGTTCTCCTAGATTCCAGTTAGTAGTTTGTTAGTTGAACGACAATTACCATGTGCATGATCCTACTTTACTCGGACGATTCCTATGGGTACGTATTTTAGAACGACAATTTGATTTTATTACATATTATCATATTCCTAGGAGTTCTAATCATGTATCCAATGCTTATGCTAATTTCATTTTAGATTGGCATTTGTCACATCATTAAAGCAAAGAAAACCATCTCATCGATGTACACATAGTAAAATATAAGTAAAGTTGAAGATCCCATTTTATATATTTCAAAACAATATGGTGTTTATAGTACAAAATTGGGGCTAATACCCTCAATACACCTATACAGTCGATATTACAATATCCCATGACATCTACTCCTGTGGCACCGGATGTGTGTCATGGCAGCAAACCACGGCATTTGAAAGACATCGAAAGAGTCCCACCCATGCTCTGGGTACACCAACCACCTGTCATTGCATGGCTTCAAGAAAATCCTCTACCTCAACCATGGGAATTCTGTGAGTCAAACGCGACAAGTTTCCCTGCACATTTTGTAGCACTCTCTCTGCATCTCTTCACGCTGCCTCCTATCCCCGGTTCCTTCTTCTATGTCGAGGAAACCCCTTAGCCCACCGCGAACCCATGTCTTCGATACACAAAGTGTCAAGTTAATACTTAAGCGACCTCCAAAAATATTGTTGTTCTATTATACAAAAAATACAAAAAAATTGAAATATTTAAAAGCATTTGACATACCTATGTCACTGTAGGCGAACCCTGGTGGAAATGGCATGTCTGGATCTCCTTGGAAGTCTATCCCTACATAGGGATAGTCATCTAGGAAAATGACCTATCACTTCCACCAGTAGAAGAAATCCTCATTGTAGGGTGTCGGCACCCTACCACCCCCCTACTGCCTCATTACCTCAGTCCAACGTGCCATGGCTGGATCGCGAGGTCCTCTAAGAAGAATCTCGACTCTAGGTCCCAAACCTGGAACTCACTCAAAAAATAAATTGTATAGGATAGAGGCAAACCCAAAATTTCTCTTACTTCTCTGTTTGCACTATGTCAACTGGCTCTTGATGTTTTCCAGTAGTGAGGTGTACCAATCATATATTGTGGTTCTCACACACTGCACTGCATAGAAAATGAGCAGTCTCGATGTCTGGTGCAACAAGGTCGAACCTATGATCTGGGTCAATACTAGGACAATAATCTTCAGACTGGGATTGTTTATTGATCGGATAGGGAGTTGACTCCCCACCTTAGGATTCCCTGTTACACAATGGGTGTCAATGTACTCCTCTATTTTCATTCCTCTCTATGGTCCCCATGATTTGAATTTTACAACCTCTCCTCGATGTGATAGACCAGTCAAAAAGTAAATGTCCTCTACTTCAATTCTTAATGGTTGTCCATCGAGATTGAATCTCTCACTCTCAGGGTCCTAGTAACCCACAATCATCTCAAGAAACCTCACTTGGGCTCTCATTGCTTTGAGCCCAAAATTTTTATAAGACACATCTCTTTAAAGTCATTTTGGCCCCCGGATATCAATCTATAGCAGCATCAACCTCCTTGTGCTCTCTTTCTCTCCATTCAAGAACCATCTTGCCAAGGACAAATAAAAAATTGAGTTAGAACCCTTTAAAAATTTTGTTTGTGTGCCTGTACGCGGCCTACTTCAATTACAGTCGTGTGTAGGGCTTGATATACGCTCCATGTAGTTTACACAAGGGCATTTACCTCATCGTATATGTGACTAGATTGAAGACAACCCGCCTATATTGAAAATCACATTTTGTCCCCTCAATAACTAAAAATTTAGAACCTAATTCAAAAATTTAATCCACTGAAATTGAAGAGGAAGAGGACAAGAATTACCTGATCCAGATGGTTTGTGATTTCGTTTCCTGATGCTCCTGCAATCATCGTTTGAACCTCAGAGGTATTTTTGGTCCAATTTGCACTAGTTGGGTAAAAAATCAAAATGGTATAGTAATTTTTTATTTTGTTACTATTTATAAATTATTTTTACCCACTTTCTATAGTTTTAAGCCATATTGTCACCTAATGGACTAATACAAAGGTGGAT
>ML788032.1:445711-470985 GCA_009831015.1 Picea engelmannii | reverse complement strand
ATTATTAATTTATTTTAATATTTGTTTTTATAATAATAATAATTTAATTTTAAGGTTAGGATGACACTACATTGATGTATGAGATTTCCTTGTTTGTGAGATAATGGACTTTCTTCATGCAACAATTTCATAGCTAAATTTTATTAGATATGTTTAGTATATAAGGCTTACATTTGTAATAAAGTCACTTATGACTTTAAGTTATAGTATATGCTTTTGTTTACTTTGTGTAAAGCAATCTATCCCATATTCATAAGTGGAAATAGTTTGCTTAGTGAGCAATGATATATAAGGAGGTAAACTCCATTATAAAAGATTTACCAATTTCTATTGATAATACCATATTGTGTTATTGTGAGTATCTTTGTGAATATGGTAAAGTGTTGTAAGAAGGTTATGAAGTAGCTGAGCTTGATATTGAGCTCGATGCTGGGCTTGTATGTTGTGTGGCTTGTTACATAGACTTGTGGGACTGCTAACTTGACTCGAGAGTTGGCCTATGGTTTCAAATCGTCAGAAAATCCATGAAGAACTAGAATGGATAAGACATTGGCCATAAAAATAACAAGTAAAAATGAGAGGGATATGAACAAACTTTCAAAAATACTGTTAGTCTCTAATTTTGTCTTGATTTAGTGAGAAACCCTAATCCTAAACCCTTCCTACCTGCACTTTATTATCTGCTTTCATTTGATTTTAATCATTGTTTTTAGTGTCTTATGGTTTGCATTTCATTTTTTTGAATAATTTATTTAAGTTTGGAGTTGTAAGACATGGTTTTAAATGATGTGTCACTTTATATGCTTGTTTGAACTTTACAAATTCAAATTATGCTAAGTCATTAATAGCGCTACGGGAATAGCCTTATTCCTGTAGCACAAAGATAATCATGCCTTGATATGCGCCCGTCACCCAGATTTCGTTATGATGACACAGATCGTGGTTTGAGAGTTCGCATGTGTCCCACAATAGCTTTGGAATCATTTTGTGATTCAAACCATTACATGATCGGATCGCTCTGTACCCACAAAGGAATCATTTCAAATCATTCAATTCCCTAAGATCATTATCTAAACCCACCACTTATCAATCTGATTGTGTTGAATTATAAGAACAAGTATTTTTCTCAGAAGAACTGTTATATGTTAACAATTGAAGTTTGTAAATTCAGAATCTGATCAGTGCCTGTTGTAGCATTGTGTTTCATGGCACCTAAGAGAAGCGGGTAAGTGGTTAGATTGGAACCTGAGGGCGTCGAGCTTCTTGAGGCATATCCACAGATGGCGCAGAGATTTAGAGATGTTGGTTGGTTTGAATTCCTCACTACCTTCCAAGGTCACGACGAATAGGTCTCCATGGAGTTTGCACTGAACTTTGATGGTCACGAGGTGGAGATCGGGAAGATGTTGATGCTGGTGACATAAAAAACAATTGCTAAAGCTTGCAGATTGGTGGTTGGAGGAGAAAGATGGTGGAAGAAAGAGCATGTGGTTACAGAGTTTGTCAATCAATTCCTGCTTCCAGATAAGCAAAATCCGAATTGGAGAAGGGGAGTTCCTCACAGCTGGATTAGACCTGAATGACACACTACTCTGATCGTTATCCACAGGTATATCACCTGCGAAGGTAGATTTTCACTAGTCTATATCTACCACATTAGGATATTAATGCATCTAAATGGCGATTATCCCTTAAATCTGCCTTACTTTCTACTCAAAAGCTTGACAAATATGTCAAAGAGAGTGCAATCACTCTCCACCAATGCAAAGAGAAGTCTGTTTCATCAAGTCTTAATTAAGAATTTAGTTATGTCTGCTTTGAGAGAATTATAGAAGCCCTGGAGTTGTCTCATGCAGTCTTTAAACCCTAACACACAGTCCAACAAACAAAAGAAAGGCAAAGGAAAAAAGACTGTTACACATAAACAAAATATTTCAATTGATGAAACCCCTGTTAAAGAAGAAATGGTTGATATCAGGGTGACGAGGATCAACAGAGGTAAGAGACCCAAATGAGAAACACACAAAGAAATTCTTCCTGAAGGCAGATTTAAAAACAAAAGAAGACCATTCTGAAGATGCTAAAGTCAAACGAAAGACAAGAATGTCCCCAGTACATAAAGAATCATTAAAAGAAGATAAGAAAGTTGTTATATTCTCTACAAGACCTGTAACAAGAGAAACCACTAGATCATCAAAAGCTCAAGCAGTGTTTTCTGATGACAAAGGCTATTATTTTGCAGAACCAAAAAAGCTACAGGAAATACTCTGTTTTTTACCTGTTATAGTCTTTATCTTCAAGAGAGGTTACAGAACAACTGGAGAGGAATTTGTTGAAACCAAAAGAGGTTTTTGTTGGGAACATGCCCCTTCACAAAAACCTCTCTCAGTTTTTACACAACAATCACATTTTAAGATATTTGAATTGATCTTTGAGGCCTAATTTTCTGATAAAGCTACAAGAAATACTCTGTTATTTTTACTTGTTTTAGTCTTTTTCTTCAAGAGAGGTTACATAACAGATGGAGAGGAATTTGTTGAAACCAAAAGAGGTTTTTGTTTGGAACATGCCCCTTCACAAAAACCTCTCTTTTTTTTACACAACAATCACATTTTAAGAGATTTGAATTGATCTTTGAGGCCTAATTTTCTGATAAAGCTACAAGAAATACTCTGTTATTTTTACCTGTTTTAGTCTTTTTCTTCAAGAGAAGTTGCAGAACAGATATAGATGAATTTGTTGAAACCAAAAGAGGTTTTTGATGGGAACGAGTCCCTTCACAAAAACCTCTCTCAGGTTTTACACAGCTATCACAATTTAAGAGATACTAAGAGATTGTTGGACCCTATTTTCCAGGAATTTACCAGATTTGTTTTCCTGAAAAATCTCATGGACAACAGTTTACAAACCACCTCATCAATTCAAATTAGAGATCACATTGGATCTTCTCCTTGATTATTTGAAGCAAGAAAATAAATATAGATGAGGAGGTTTTCAGATCCATTTCTTTTGTATCTTGATAATTATGTATTGTTTCTATATAAACTCTATAGAATGAGAAGTTAAGGAGGGGGGAAATTGGAGATCTAAAGGACTTATTCTGAAACTCCTTGTAAGGCATTAGTATTCTATCTGACACTTAATAGAAAAGGCATATGGATGGTTAGACACTCTTTTCTACTTTGTTTTCTTTCTTCATGCTTGATCTCATTATTCAAACTGCAATGCATTTGTTTTCTTGATTATTGATTAATACAGTAAAGAATTTGTTGTGGTGATTATTTTCAAGTTTTGATTTCAGGTTGATGGTCTTATTTCTTAATGATATTTTGAGATAAGAATTTCTGTGAAGTTGACAAATTGAAAACATCATTTTCTATTTTTCTTATTTGTTTAATCCATCTATGTGACTACCTTTTAACCAGTCAATGGGATATTTTATGTTCTTATTATGATTTTCTCATTTATTTATTTACCTTGAGCCAGTTTTCAACCACCTTATTCAAAAACCAAACCATAAAAACTCTCAAAACACTTTTGCAATAACTCGATGATGCCCTAGCTTTCCCTCTCACAGTCAAGTGCAACTTTAGGGACTAACAAATACCATTACATTTTTTGTTGCTAACAGATTCCTCTCTCCATGAACCTAGCCCTTTAGTTAGAGAGATTGTTGTGGACCAGACCTCAAGAGAGAAATGACTTCCAACTTGTTACACCTCATATTGTATGAGGTTCCACTTTTTTATTTTCATTACAATGATGGATATTTACAATTGGTACATTTTGAGCATTAGATTGATTTGGGGGGATACATAGTCATGGAGCCCCTTCTCTTCATGGAATTGGATTATTTTATGGAGGTATTTGATTGGGGAAACTCACTTCTCCTTGGTTGGATGATTATGCTTTCTTGTTTGGTGGTCTTCTCACATGTACTTGCCTTGTTGATAACTCATTGGTTGCATATTTGATGGTTATGGAACATGCTATCTCATCATGGTGTGGTTTTGGTATACTTTTTTTTTTTTTAATCTTGGAGGTGTTGCATCTTGTTCATGGATGATGGTTCTAGTCCCCCAAGGGGTTATATGATGGTTTTAGGGGGTATATGTTTCATGATATTGTTGGAGTTTCCTAGTGACTATATATGATGATTTTGTGTTATCTGTGTGACGAGGAGGGGTGTTCTACATGATCTTATGGTGTTGGATGTGTGGTGGGGACATACATGATGATTGAATGGGTTAGCATTTTCTATTGTCCCCTTCTCCTATGATGTTGATATGGTTGGATAATGCATGTTGTGGTAGTGCACTTTGCCTTGGTTGGATTTCCCTAGGTAATATGACTTAACATTGTAACACTTTTTGGGCCTCACCTAGGTGGAATGTTTTTGATGATATTAGTACCCTTTTTGATGTAAATTTACCTACTTTGGAGTTATATTGGGGGGTACTACATGCATATTTGGTGATAAATCCCTTTCTTAATGTTTGATAAGGTATTTATCATGTTATAGTCCTTCAGTGGCGTGACCTAGGTTCAATCCAAGGTTGAGCTTCTATTTTATCATTATGTTGTTATCATGGTGGGATTATTGCTAGGGGGAACAAATTATTTGCATGGGACAATACTTGTTGGAGTGCACCACCCCTTTTTGGAAGACATGTCCATTTTGATTTAATTATTTGGTGGATATTGGGAGGTTGGAATATGGTTTTATTAGAACAATAACCTTCACACACACATGTTGATATTGATTTAACCTTTCAATGGTTAATTTAATCCATTTTATTCAAATCAAGGTTAATTTTTTGAGCACCCTATTTCATGTTCACACTTAGAAGGGGTTTATTTGGAGGAGACTCAGGGTTTTAATGGAGCACTCCTCTCTTGATCACAATGGTCAAGGTTTTCATGCATTATTTTATCATTATTGGAGAGGTTGACATGCTTCTTCCTAGGGCGCACTTCGTATGGAGATTATTTTATTGATTGTGGGTGGTTGAGGTACTTACATGGCATCGTTTTCTAGGGTGAACCTCTCCTAGGTGCTCTCTTATCATTATTTTATGGATATTTTAGCTACAATTGGCATCTTGTTGAATTCTATTGGAGAGCACCCTCACCTCTTTTCCTTGGCACATATATTATTTTGTTGTAAGTTTCTATGGAGTAGTTTTATTGAGGAGTCTGTGAGAAATTAGGAGTTCCATTTGTGTGTGACTTTGCATGCTCTTGCTTTGTCTTCTTTTTATTATTGGAGCATTATCTTGGAAGGTGCACTTGTGGAGAGAGTCCACTTAGTATATTTTTGGGGTTGATCACTTCCTTTCTTATGGAGCACTATATCTAGTTGGTACTTTGCACATTCATTCATGGAGTTGGTTTCCTTGGGATTCACATATGTGGATTGGTTACATGCATCTTGTGGACCACTTACTAATTTTTTATGGTTGTTATGGAGCATTTTCCTGGGAGGATTACTTTATTGTTTTAACACTCTTGCATCTAGGAGGGTGCACTTAGTGAGCTCTTCAAGGTGGAACTTGGAGCACATCCTCCTGTATTGGAGTTAATTTATTATATTTTTTCATGCATGCATCTTCAAGGTTTCATTCTATGTGGACCTTTTGCATGTTGATTTGGTTATCATGCTTATTTTTGGTATTACACCCTCTCTTGGAGATCTTCATTATATTTTTCTTCCTATTTTTGGATGAGGGAGAGTTCTCCTAGAAAGGATATTTTCCACATATATTGACATAGTCAACCATGGATTGAGGAGGGTTCTAACTATATTTGTATTTTATTTATTTGACTTTCCATGGAGTTAGTTAACAAATAACAATTTTTCATTGTAAGAGAGAAGATACTTCCTATATAAAGAGGAGCTTTATTTCCATTTTGATGGTTGTTGAGACTTTAGGGATTGAGGAGCTCTCCTCTTAGGCTAAATTTGTACATCATATGCTTGGAGCTTTATGGAAGATTGGAAATATAACATTTTTTATATGTGAGGCTTCATGCTTGCATATTTTCTAATTTTTTATGAAGGCCTTGTAATGAACCATGTGTCATTTAGATAATGTTATGTAAGGATATAATCCCTCTTATCTTTATTGTTGCCATGTTAAGCTTACACCTAACAAACTTAGTTGCTACTAGCATAGTATGGCATCACCTTCATGGCAATATTTTAGAATGACACCCCTATTTTTCCAAGGTTTATTTTTTGCAATAATTTTCAATAAGTTAAGGATGATTTGTGGCATGCATAACAACACTTATTGACTTACATCTCATGCATTCTCCCTCTTGGATTAATTTTTCCTTCAATCCATTTTGCCGAAGGTTTGATTAGGCACTTGGTCTTGGGGTTTTTCACCTTCATCTTTTTTTTTCACACCATTTACTTATCCATCCATACTACAACCATTTATTTTACTTAGGCTTACTCTTCAATAAATCACCTTGTGCCTCCACTCTATAGCCTTAGTAATCCTATATTTAGAGAAGCCCCTGTGAGTTGGATAAGATCCAACCAAATGTGAGAGGAATATTTATTGTGATGACAATGAGTAGACTTCCCGAGTTGCACTAGATTATCTCCTTGATGCTTGGGACTTTATATCATATAGGAGTGTTAGATTTTGTTGTCACATTTTGGTGCCATTTCTAGGGACATAGTCCATTTTCCTAAAGATATTTTTAGATAAGTTACATTATTTGAAGAGGATGTCTATTGGAAGAACTTATTCTCATATTGGTGACTCCATTGGAGAAATGAAACCCTTGTTCCTTGCATATTTTGAAGATTTGTTGTTTGTAGGGGTGAAGCAAGCAAAAATGTGAAGTCATTGAAGATTCATCTTGGTGATTCCACTTTCTTTTGTATGAGGCATGGAGGTATGCATTTGTAGATTTCATGTTCATATTTGAAGATTTAAAAGTGAGGAGTCATGGAATTAGCTCCATGGTTGGGTGATTTTTATGCTCCATTTGATTTCTTGGTCATTTTGGGATTTCCAAATGAAGGTTATGATCAATATTTGTTTGATCACATTGGGTTATTTCATGGGTATCATGATTCATGGTTTTTACATGTTGCATCCTTCATTGAAGTTATGAAATATTTTCATATTCTTCATGAGGATGTTAGGATCATGACTTTTGTATGTAGATTTGAGAATGAGGCATCAAAATGGTATGAAAATCTTGGTAGGAAATTAATTTATTCACTTTTCTATTTTATAAAAGTGTTTCTCAAACATTGGGATCCTCATTATGAATAAGGAGAGTGTGTGAAGGTTTTTGAGGATCTTAAGATAACCGCAAGTGAAGAAGACATTGATGTTGAAGCATCCATGATGCAGACCTATCGGCCCTCGGGACTGAGATCTGCTCACAGGATCGTTCTTTAACCCCTTTGAGCCGGATCGGCTCTTTCGGCTCCTCGCTGGAATCTGTAATTTATCAGCCCACTGGTCCTTTCTCACAGCTCGCAATCTCACGAGTTCGCGAGTCGTGACTCCCGACTCTTCCTTCTCAAATCCACGATACCCGAGATCGCAAAATGGTTATGGCCCTTTCTTCCGTCAGCGCCCTCCTTGCATGACCGCCGGCTAGGCTAAGCGCTAGCACTTTTTTCCTCTCGCGCCTTCGCGAGTTCAAATGTCGAGCCTTGGCACCTTTCTTTCCCGAACCCCCGAGAGGCGAGGTTGACTTTTCTTCTCTCGTTCTCGCTACTTGTGACTTCACGAGTCGAAGGCTCGAACTTTCGTTCCTTTATCTCCCGAGTCCCCGAGATGCGAGAGGTCAATGAGGTGTTGAATCCTCCAAGTGTGTGACGTGTGTCCGCCGGTCTACTTCCCAGGCCCACTTTGTGGTTCTGCCATGTGTCTCTTATGCGCAACCTTGGTACATCGCGACTTCACTTCTCGCAACTTAGAGCACCCAAACTTTGGGCTCTCACTCGGTGAACCTCTGAGTTCGCGAGATCCCTAGATCTCTGCCACCTGTCCTCCTCCTAACGGATGGCTATGATTTTCTTCGCAGCTTCGCCACTCGCGAAGTTGAATGACTTCTCTCTCTGACCTCCAATGCCCGAAACCCCGATATGGGTGATTTTGCGACACATATCCTCCTTCTAACTGATGGTCCAGATTCCTTCGTGATTTTGTGACTTCGCCTTTCGTGATCTCGTGAGTCTTGATGCGAAGGTTTCGACCTTTCAACTCCCGAAGCCCCAAAATGAATTCCGCGAGTGATCCAATTGTCTGACTTCTCCCGACCGTAACTTCCCTACTCCTCTGTAAGATCTGACGATTCTCGGAACCTCATGAATTCTCCACAGAGAATTCTGACTGTTCAATTCTCCTTGACGATTCATGCGAAATGAACATAGTGTTCTTTCGCAAAACTTGTCCACCCGCGAAATGATATCCCTGTGCCTCCTTTCAACGTTTTAAGGCACAAATTCCTTTGAGATTTTCTTCAACAACTCGAGTCTTCAAGAAGACTCCTGCATGCACTCCTTGCGGCAACTCTTCAATACTTCCAAGTATTTAACTCTTCGACTCTGCGCACTCCCTGCGACAACAGTCTTCCAGCAATTTCGCTCAGGTTGCAAACCCTTAGGCTCTTCTCAGCCAACGCACACTTTGCACGGCTTCCGTGCTTGACTTGCACTTCTGCGAGAATGAGAACAATGTTATCTCTCCTGAGCTTGTAGAGACAAACTCTTCTGTCAACGCACACCTTGCAGACAATTTCGCTGCACTCCTTGCAGGAAAACTCTGGCTCAGAAAAAGAAACAATTGAAACTCATTCTTTACTCTCCCTCTCTTCATATTTCAAACATTAAATATGAAATCAAACATTCATGCATCAAAGCAAATGCATAACAGAGAGTAAACAATCATGGGAATAACATTCAATCACACATACTCAGAAAGTATTTAAACACCATGATTCTGAATCAAACTTCATATATTAATCTCAGAACTCTGTACATGGGGTTTCTACACAGCTCTCTGCTTCTACTCGCCTATGCTCTCTTCTCATGCTGCTAATGTTACAATGATACAAGTGAGGGTGTCTATATCCATTTTCCCTCCAACTCCTAAAACTATCTAATCTAGGAATTCAATTCTACCTACTTACATTCATTAACATAAATGCCTTCACCTAATACAGACGAGAGCGGGACACTCAAGGTCTGTTACAATATGGAAGTACACCCTTCCTTAATTGTTACATTTAAGTTTGGTGCATCCAACTTCAAAAGATTTTAAACAATTCATCATGTGCCCAAAATACGTTGGTGTGTGCCCCATGCTCGCTTGACGTTGGTGATGCTTGACATTGGCGATGCTCTTGCATCATACTCCCTTGCTTGAAAATTTTCATGGGCTCCTGTCCATGAGCTCTTGCACGGTCTGTCCATGCTTTTGAATCTCTGCTTCATTTTCCCAGCTGGCATCTTCAATTGGATGTCCCTTCCACTTGACCAAGTATTTAAAGTATTCTTTTCTCCTGGTCCTCTTGCTAACTCTTTTGTCTAGTATGCCTTCCATCTGTGGCTTCGCTGCAACTGGCATCTGTTTAGTCCACTAAACCTCTGGTTGTTCATCACTTGTTCTTGCTTCCTCAGCTTTGTATGGGTACAAATATGAGACAATGAATATCATAGAAATTCCGATCCCATCGGGTAATTCAATCTCATAAGCATTTGCCCCAAATTTCTTCAAGACCTTACATGGTCCGATCTTCTTCATCTTCAATTTGTTATATATCCCCTTCGAGAACCTTTCTTTTCTCAGATGTGCCAGAATCAAATCACCAACCTCAAATTGAAGTTGTCTCCTGTGTTGATATGCTCTGCGCTTATACTCTTGGCTCGAGTTTTTCAATTGCTCCTTCACCTGGCTGTGAAGTTCCTTCATCGCTTCTGCGAAATCCTCTGCACTAGCACTCCTAGTTGCATTATGTTCTGAATCTCTCAATTCAGATACTCCTCATGGCTGCATCCCATAAACAATCTGGAATGGACTCTGCCCTATGCTTCTGTTGATTGAATCATTATAAGAAAATTCTGCATGTGGCAGAATATTGTCCCACTGACTGTGGTGTTCTGTCACCAAGCTCCTCAGCAAGTCTCCCAAACTTCTGTTCACAACTTCTGTCTGTCCATCCGTCTGAGGATGATAAGCTGAACCGAACGATAAGTTTGTTCCCAACTTTTTCCATAAGGTTCTCCAGAAGTGTCCCATGAACTTGGTGTCTCGATCCGAAACTATGCTCCTTGGTAAGCCATGAAGTCGAATGACCTCTTTGAAAAACAGATTCACAATGTGAGTTGCATCACTGGTTTTATGACACGGTATAAAGTGTGCCATCTTACACAATCTGTCTACCACCACAAAGATTGAATCAAACCCTCTTTGTGTTCTTGGCAGCCCCAATATGAAGTCCATGCTGACCACATCCCACGACCTGTCAGGTATGGGTAACGATTGATAAAAACCTGCATTCTGCCTCTTTCCTTTTGAATGCTGACAAATTCTGCATCTGTCCACGAATCTTTTGATGTCTTCTCTCATTCCTGGCCAAAAATATGACTCATTTAACTTTGAGAACGTCTTGTCATGATCGAAATGTCCGACCAATCCTCCACTATGTTTCTCCTTCAACAAATTCTCCCTCATGTAGCATTTTGGAATACAAAGTTGATTACCCTTAAAGAGTAATCCTTCCTGGATCATGTATTCTGTCCATTGACTTCTGTCCCTGAGAATTGGATTCTCAGCTACTTCATACACTTCTTTAAAATCTAGATCATCTCTGTACATGTCCCTAAGATCATCAAAACCCAGTGTTTTGACTCTGAACTCCTGCAACAACAAACATTTCCTGCTCAAAGCATCAACAACTTTGTTAGCAGTTCCAGAAATATGCTTAATTACAAAAGTAAAGTTCTGCATGTATTCAACCCACTTAACATGTCTTTGATTCAACTTCTCTTGTTGAGTCACAAATTGCAAAGCATGATTGTCACTGTATAGGACAAACTCCTTCGGGATTAAGTAATGTCTCCATTTCTTCAATGCCTGAATAATAGCATAGGACTCCTTATCATACGTAGAGTACTTCACTTTCGCTTCATTCAGCTTCTCGCTGAAGTATTCTATCGGCCTGTCTTCTTGGCTCAAGACTGCCCCTATTGCAAATCCACTTGCATCACATTTTACCTGAAATGTCTTTTTAAAATCCGGCAACACCAGAATTGGTTGTTCCATGATTTTCCTTTTCAACAAATTGAAGCTTTTCTCAGCCTCTTCTGTCCACTGAAAAGACTTTTGTCTCTTCTTCACTATGTCCATCATCGGTGCACTAATTCCACTGAAATTCTTGATGAACTTCCAGTAGAAACTAGCCAATCCATGAAAACTTCTCACCTCAAATATACTCTTTGGTGATGGCCAATTCTTAATTACTTCCACCTTAACTGGATCCATCCTCAACTTATCTGTAGAAATAACAAAACTCAAATAAATGAGTTCTGTCTTCATGAATGAGGATTTATTCATATTTATCAGCAACTTCTCTTGCTGTAGTCTCTTCATGATTGTAGCCAAATGTTTCAGATGCTCTGCCTCTGTTTTACTGAAAATCAGTATGTCATCAAGATACACAATGACAAATTTTCTGATGAACTCCTTTAGGACTTCGTTCATCAACCTCATGAAAGTACTTGGCACATTTGTTAAGCCAAACAACATAACAAGCCATTCATACAACCCTTCATTAGTCTTGAAGGCTGTCTTCCATTCATCACCTTCTCTCATACGAATCTAGTGATAACCACTTTTCAAATCAATCTTTGAATTTTTTTTGGCTCCACTCAAGCAATCCATCAAATCATCCATCCTTGGCAATGGAAATCTATACCTGATGGTTATCTTGTTGATTTCCCTCGAGTTAGTACACATCCTCCAGCCTCTGTCTTTCTTTGGACTGAGTACTGTCAGAACAACACATGGACTCAAGCTTTCTCTCACCAACCCCTTGTCCATTAAATCCTGGACCTATCTTTTGACTTCTTCATTCTCCTGCGGTGTCAATCTGTACGCTGCTTTGTTTGGTAAACTAGCTCCAGGTATGAGATCAATATGATGGCTCACACTTCTGATCGGTGGCAACGAACTAGGTAGTTCGTCCACTACTATGTCAACAAACTCTTCCAACAGTTTCTGAACCTCTTCTGGTAAATCATCTACCCTTGTACTGGTTAAAACAATTTTTGGCTTCCCGACCACAATGAATTGTGGTTCCTCCTTCTTCTTAACCTCTGTAAGAAGTTCCTTCCCACTCATGAGAAGTACAGTGTTGCTTATTTAAGGTTTTACTTCCTTGTCCTTAATCAGCAACAACATGTGAGTTCTCCCATTCTTCTCTAGGGTGTATGTGTTCTTCCTCCCATCATGAATCACATTTCTATCATATTGCCACGGTCTACCCAGTAATAAATGACAAACATCCATGGGAATAACATCACAGAGTATTTCATATTTATACCCTCCTATCTTAAATTCAACTAAACATTGTTTAGTGACATTTAACTGATGTCCTTTTTGTAGCCATGAAACTCTGTATGGACTTGGATGTTCAATAGTCTCTAGCTCCAAATTTTCTACCATCTCTGTAGAAACTAGATTATCTGTGCTACCACTATCCATAATGACCTTGCATACCCTGTCCTTGGTTTTACAAGCAGTTCGAAAAAGACTGTTCCTTTTCACTAGATTCTCCACCTCCTTCTCTGGCGTTAAGAGAACTTTTCGCATCACCAACGATCTTCTGCCTTCAGCATCCTCTACCTCAACATTCCGCCTCTGTGCTTCGATGATGTGAGTTTCACCACCCTCTTTCTTTTTGTTTTTTGTTTGGATAGCCATAAGACTTGTGTCCATTCTTTCCACATGTGAAGCATTTTACCACTCCACCTCTTCCTCTTCCTCTACCTCTGGTACGAGGAGAAATGTTTCCATCAACATACCGACCTTTATGTTCGGTGTGATGCCCTCTCTACGAGCTTCCACCTCTCTCATTTTGAGTTTGAGGTTCTTCCAGTCTTCCTTTGGTTTTTGATTTCTATCCTGGGCAACTGATTTGCCTCTGGGATGACTTCTGCCTCGACCTCTTTGACCTTGTTTTCGTCTCAGCTTCTCTTCAGTCTTTAGAGCCATCTGATAAGAATCTTCCACTATTCGGATGGTCATCAAGCTCATCTCATCCTGAATGTCCTATCTCAGACCATTCATGTACTTGACAACCTTTTCATCATCACTTTCATGATGACCTACCCTAATGTTCAGCCTGTAAAATTCTTCAGTATATTCCTTCACTGTCATCAGCTTCTGTCTCAAATTTTGCATTCTTCAAAACAAAGTAATTTGGTAATCCTTGGGAATGAATTTTGCCTTCATCTTTGTGATCATCCTGTCCCAATTCTTGATCTTCTGCTTGCCTTTGTAGCGTCTTTCATCTTGTAGCTCATCCCACCACAATGCTACATGTCCTTTCAATCTTGTGACAACATGTTTGACCTTTTTGTCTTCCTCGACATCTTCATAGTCAAAATATCTGTTCAGATCTCTAATCCAGTCTAGAAGCTCTTTGGCATCCAGGTTTCCTTCATATACTAGAATATCCATTTTTTCCTTAGCACCCATCCTTGCAACAACCCTGATCAGGCGTTCATTTGATGCATCTTCTGCTATGACTTCTTCTCTTTCATGTCCAGCTTCATCTTCACTTTCAGAATCACTGACATCTCTAACACCAGCTGTGCGCCTCTATACTGTCTCCATGTCTTCAAGTCTGGCGCGTATGTCACGCATCTCTCTCTCCATGGCTGGATTTGGCACCTGCCTACCCCTTCCTCTTGGCATTTCCATATCCTCTGGAGGATCGGGTGTTTGTTTGTCTCTTCTTCTCGGCGGCATGGTGAATCTTTCTCGCTTTCCCTGTCTAAAGTATACAAACAGAGTCAAGGTCTGATACCACTTGACGCAGACCTATCGGCCCTCGGGACCAAGATCCGCTCACAGGATTGTTCTTTAACCCCTCCGAGCTGGATCAGCTCTTTCGGCTCCTCGCTGGAATCTACAATTTATCAACGCACTGGTCCTTTCTCGCAGCTCGCAATCTCTCGATTTCGTGAGTCGTGACTCTCGACTCTTCCTTCTCAATTCCGCGATACCCGAGATCGCGAAATGGTTATGGCCCTTTCTTCCGTCAGCGCCCTCCTTGTGTGACCGCCAACTAGGCTAAGCGCTAGCACTTTTCGCCTCTTGCGCCTTCGCGAGTTCAAACGTCGAGCCTTGGCACCTTTCTTTCCCAAACCCCCGAGAGGCGAGGTTGAATTTTCTTCTCTCGTTCTCGCTACTCGCGACTTCGCGATTCGAAGGCTCAAACTTTCGTTCCTTTATCTCCCGAGTCCCTAAGACGCGAGAGGTCAACGGGGTGTTGACTCCTCCAAGTGTGTGACGTGTGTCCGCCAGTCTACTTCCCGGGCCCACTTCGTGGTTCTGCCACGTGTCTCTTATGCGCAACCTTGGTACGTCGCAACTTTGCTTCTTGCAACTTGGAGCACCCAAACTTTGGGCTCTCACCCAGCAAACCTCCGAGTTCGCGAGATCCCTAGATATCTGCCACCTGTCCTCCTCCTAACGGACGACTGTGATTTTCTTCACATCTTCGCCACTCGCGAAGTTGAATGACTTCTCTCTCCGACCTCCAATGCCCAAAAACCCGATACGGGTGATTTTGCGACACATATCCTCCTTCTAACTGATGGCCCAGATTCCTTCGCGATTTCACGACTTCTCCTTTCGCGATCTCCCGAGTCTTGATGCGAAGGTTTCGACCTTTCAACTCCCAAAGCCCTGAAATGAATTCCGTGAGTGATCCAACGGTCCGATTTCTCCCGACTGTAACTTCCCTGCTCCTCTGTAAGATTTGATGGTTCTTGAAACCTTGTGAATTCTCCATAGAGAATTCCGACCGTTCAATTCTCCTTGACGATTCCTGTGAAATGAACAAAGTGTTCTTTCACAAAACTTGTCCACTCGTGAAACGATATCCCTACGCCTCCTTTCAACATTTTAAGGCACAAATTCCTTTGAGCTTTTCTTCGACAACTCGAGTCTACAAGAAGACTCCTGCACGCACTCCTTGCAGCAACTCTTCAATACTTCCAAGTATTTAACTCTTTGGCTCTACGCACTCCCTGCGACAGCAGTCTTCCAGTAGTTTCGCTCAGGTTGCAAACCCTGAGGCTCTTCTCGGCCAACGCACACTTTGCACGGCTCCTGTGCTTGACTTGCACTTCTGCGAGAATGAGAACAATGTTATCTCTCTTGAGCTTGCAGAGACGAACTCTGACTTCTGTCAACGCACACCTTGCGGACAATTTCGCTACACTCCTTGCAGGAAAACTCTGGCTCAGACAGAGAAACAATTGAAACTCATTCTTTACTCTCCCTCTCTTCAAATTTCAGACATTAAATATGAAATCAAACATTCATGCATCAAAGAAAATGCATAACAGAGAGTAAACAATCATGAGCATAACATTCAATCACACATACACAGAAAGTATTTAAACGCCATGATTCTGAATCAAACTTCATATATTAATCTCAGAACTCTGTACATGGGGTTTCTACACAGTTCTCTGCTTCTACTCGCCTATGCTCTCTTCTCATGCTGCTAATGTTACAATGATACAAGTGAGGGTGTCTATATCCATTTTCCCTCCGGCTCCTAAAACTGTCTAATCTAGGAATTCAATTCTACCTACTTACATTCATTAACATAAATGCCTTCACCTAATACAGACGAGAGCAGGACGCTCAAGGTATGTTACAATATGGAAGTATGCCCTTCCTTAATTTTTACATTTAAGTTTGGTGCATCCAACTTCAAAATATTTTAAACAATTCATCATGTGCCCAAAATACGTTGGTGTGTGCCCCATGCTCGCTTGACGTTGGCGATGCTCCTGCATCAATCCACCTCATCCCCTATGGAAGATCAAGAACATGAAGAAGCCCCTTATGTTTCCATTGAAGATATACACTAGGAGGACATTTTTAGTGATGGAGCATCCACTTCATCCATTCAATAAGTTAAGGGTTTGGAAAGCCCTGATACTTCTCAAAATTTTGATTTTGATGGAGTATTTTCTTATGATTTTGAGCAAAGCAATTTAGAAGACAAACGTTTGGAAGAAGAATATTGTTTAGATTTGTTTAAAGGAACTCATGTAGAGTAAATTTTCCCTATTAATAATCATACCGGGGATGATGATTGTTGGGTTTTTTTATGGAGACCCCATATATGATACTAGTAGTGAAAATTTTGAGGATGATAATGCATATTTTGGGGAATTTTGATAGCCTTATGTTATGGGTGAGTTGGTTGAAAATGAGGTGGTAAAGTCAGAAATTTGGCAGCCTTATTTTTCCATGCATACTTTAGATTTATTTAATCCTTTGAACAATGTTTATGACAATGACAATTCTTAATTTTTTCATCCATTTTTTACATACATAGTTCATAATTTTTTCAAATTTTGGATGATGAAAGTGCTAGAAGTTTTCTTCCTTAGATTTGTGTGAATTTACTAGTGATTTTTCAGTTGGAAGGTGTGTTGTTGGTGCTATAAAGTTTTTGGTGTAGCAAGATATCAAATATTGATTTTATTACAATCTTTTCTAGGCATCAAATAACATTCATAAATTTATTTCTAGATCTGAAATTTCATTCCCTACCCCACCCTTATGCTTGGTAGAAGACATTTCACTGTTAAAGCAACCCACATCCTCTTTTCTTGAGGGTGTTAATATTTTTTTTTATTATAGATAAACATTTTAAGAGGCACATATTGTACAATTTGGAAGTTGATGATGGAATACCATGTGCTTTTTTCAGACCTCATTTCATCCCTCTTCAACATTGGATTGAGTTAGCATGTGCTGGAACATGCTACCATTGTTCAATTTTTTGTATTGGCTACCATATTTGTAATGTAATTTCATTTTGTAGCCATGATGTATTAGAGATTCCAACATATATTCATTTGAATTTTTATGGAGCTTTGTTTTGGATCATTACCAAACACAAGGGTAGAGTCCATCGTCTTGAGAAGTTGTTAGGATGATTTCATTTGCTATTTGATTTCACTTAGCCTCTTGTTTCATCCTAGGGTAGAGTAGTGTATGATGAATAAGCTCAATACACGTGAGCATTAATTTAGTTTCATGTTATGTTTTTGACATTATTGAAGATGAATTTTGAACTCAGTTTTATGTATTAGAAAAAAGAAAAAAAAAAGAAAAAAAGAATAAGTATGTGGTGTTTGTGGATGTTGATTTGTATCCATCCCACCACATGGTATCGCCTCTTATTTCTTCTTGACATGTCTGAATATATATTTATGGGGTTCTCATGCATTCCCAAGAAGAGTACATGCCCCCAACTTGGAGCTTATTATTATACCTCATATTGTACGAGGTTCCACTTTGTGATTTCATCAAAGTGATGAAAATTTGCAACTAGTACCTTTTGATAATTGGATCGACTTGGGGGGATACACCTTCATGGAGCCCCTTCTCTTCATGGCATTGGATTATTTTATGGAGGTATTTGGATGAGAGAGTCTCACTTATCCTTGGTTGGATGATTATGCTTTCTATTTTGGTTGTCTTCTCACTTGTGCTTGCCTTGTTAATCACCCCTTGGTTGTATTCTTGATGGTTATGGAGCATGCTATCTCATCATGGTGTGGATTTTGTATAATTTTTTTTATCTTGGAGGTGCTACATATTGTTCATGGATGATGGTTCTATCCCCCCATGGGGTTAACTGATGGTGTTAGGAGCTAGCTGTTTCATGATATTGTTGGATTTTCCTAGTGACTATATGTGATGATATTGTATTATTTGTGTCACTAGAAGGGGTGTTATACATGGTCCTCTTATGTTGGATGTGTGTTGGGGACATACTTGATGATTGGATGGGTTAGAATTTTCTATTGTCCCCTTCTCTTATGATGTTGATATGGTTGAATGATGCATGTTTTGTTGTGCACTTTTCCTTGACATGATTTCCCTTGGTGATATGACTTAACATTGTAACATTTTCTAGGCATCACCTAGGCAGGATTTGTTTGATAATGTTAATACCCTTGTTGATGTACTTTTTCATAAGTTGTAGTTAGAAAGTGGGGTACTACATGTATGTTTGGTGATCAATCCATTTCCTAAGGTTTGATGTGGTATTTATCATGTTATATTTGTTGGAGAAATTTCTATTTTCGACACACTAGTTCAGTGGGAGTAACACTAGTTCATTGGGAGTTAACTGAATAGTTCTATTTTAGACTTTATAATCTTAGACCATCACTTTTATGCATGCATTCCTAATTATAGGATGTCATTGCCTATATGAGTGAAGAATACTCACTCATTGATATGATCATAATATACATTGATTCTCATTATTCATTGTGTATCTCTCTTCCTTTTCTTGATAAGATTTGTTTGTGTATGCTTTAGCTAGGTCTCCTGTGCAGGTTTCCATGAAACACTGACTTGGTATCAAAGCTGAGCTGCTTGAAGAAACCCAGACAAGCTAGAGAAGAGAGAAAGAGTCCTTGAGTAAACCTAGATTATGCAATTTCCGCGGCTTATCCCTATCGAAAGGTGTGACAATTGGAATCTCCGCGACCTATCCCTATTGAAGGATGCGATGGTCACTCTCAGACTTACAGAATTTTATTTTTTCTGGCATTGCCACAACCTATACACAACCCAGGTGCGACATCGCCACGCAGTTTTCTTCATTTGGGGTGCGTCAATTCAATGTTTTCACAATCGCCACACTTAAATCCTACAATAGGGTGCAACGATTTGACATCTCCGCATTGTAGCCTTCTTTAAGGGTGCGGCGATTCAACAACATCCAAAAATTAGGGTTTCTACAGTAAAATAGCCATATCTCAAAATCCATGATTTGGGTCAGGCTGAAATTTTTACCAGAGACGTATAACATAGGGAAACTCATGCTCACCAAAGATCTCCAAAACCCACATCATATTTTAGGAAATATATCTGTTTTATCATATCTGTAGCTGCCATAGAACCACCAATCATATCTCAGAATCCATGATCTGGGTTTTCAAGATCCTTTCAAAATCAATAACAGGGATGGAGATGATGAAACTTCTTGAATCAAGTTTGGTGATAATCCTCATGCTGTACAACTATTTTGAATGGAATTCGAAGGCCACATTCCAACTCGAAAGAAAAGGACTGTATAATTTGACGATGGCAACAAAAACATAACCTACATCAACGCTTGAGAAGACTAGATGGGCGAACCGTAAGGATGAGGCCACAAGACTACTTATTGAGTTAATATCCACCGATTTATGGTTTCATGTTGCTGCATGCAAGACTCTAAACGAGATCTGGACCACCTTGGAAGGACTCTTTAGAAAGCAGGATGAGATGCGAGGTCATATGCTTGAGGTAGAGTTGAATACCTTAGACCCTAAACGTTTTGATAATATACATGATTTGTTTACTAAATTTAAATCCTTGATTTTGAGCTGGGGTGAATGTGGTATTGAAAAGTCTACACAAGAGAAACAACTTATTCTAACAATCTTGGCCAAGCTAGGACCAGAATATGTTTTATATGTTTCCAATTTCCATTCTGGGAGATGTCTTTTGGGCACCAATTGGAAAATTCCTACAATAGTTCAGTTCAATGAATCTCTCACACAAGAGTAGAAAAAACTCATACAAATGGGCCTCATGAAAGATCCCAAAGCACATGCACTCACCATGCATGATGGAAAAGGGTCATTCAATAAAAAATCGAAGCAGAAACGAAAGGAGCTATTACATCCAGAGTCAAAGAAGGAGGGATATTCCAAACCCTTCAAGGATTCTTTAGGTTCCAAAGATTCTTCAAATTCCAAAGGGAAGAAGAAGAAGGGAAAGCAGTGCACATATTGCAATAAACCGAATCATGAATAATCCACATGCATGAAGAAGCATATTGATCTTATGACACAGGTACTTCAGAAAAATAACCTTGGAGACTTCATTCTTGAAGGAGCCAAGAAGAAGAAGGAAGAATACCATGCGCCTAAGAAAGGTAATCATCATGCTCTGCTTGCAATTAATTCCTCATCCGATTCATGGATTGTAGATTCTGGTGCATCACATCATATGGCAGCTAAAGAGGAAGTTTTTACTTCTTTGAGTTCATACTCTGGACCTCCTATTCTCACGGGGGATGATACTCCAATAGCAGTTGAAGGAGAGGGAAGAGTGGAACTCCGCAATGTAAGTTTTGAGAATGTCTTACATGTTCCAAAGCTTTCTATAAATATGCTCTCAGTTTATCAGATCACTCAAATAGGTAAAAGGGTTAAATTTACATCAGATTCAATTACTGTACTTGACATGCATGATAGTTCCATTATTGTAGTTGGTGAGGTAGATCACAAATCATGGTTGTATAAGTTCACTAAGTTTATTGAACTTTGGTCATTTAAACTTTAGGTAGATGCAATGACTTTCGAAGCAAGGAATGGTCAAAGGCTTGCCAGACATTCAATTTTTTGAAGGGGTTTGTGAAGGATGCATTCTTGGCAAGCATCCTGAAGAGATGTTTGAAAAGGGGAAGGAAAAGAGAGCCTCCTCTTCCTTGTAGCTTGTTCACAGTGATCTTATGGGTCCATTTCCACATCTTTCCATCAACAAAACAAGGTATGTTCTTACATTTATTGATGATTACTCACACTATACTTGGGTTTATTTTCTTAGACAAAAGTTTGAAGTTTTTGAGCATCTCAAAGACTTCAAATCTCTAGTAGAGACACAAACTGGGAAGAAAATCAAGATCCTCCATACAGACAATGGGGGGGAGTATATCAACAAATATGTTAAGAATATTTTTCATGAAGCTAGTATCTAGTTGCAGCACACAGTTCCATACACTCCACAACAAAATGGAGTTGCTGAAAGGAAGAACATGTCTCTCAAGGAGATGACCAGTTGCATGTTGCATGCAAGATCCTTCCAAGCTTTGGGCTGAGGCACTTAACTGTGCTACTTACATATAGAAAATATCACCTCACAGATCTGTTGAGGATATGACACACTTTGAGGCTTGGACATGTAACAAACCAGATGTCACACACTTCCGCATCTTTGGATCTAGAGCATGGGACCATATTCCTTCTGAAAAGAGGAAAGCCTTAGATCCACAGAGAACACATTGCATCTTTGTGGGATATTCAGATGATGTGAAGGGGTACATATTGATTGATCCCTCTACAAACTGGCTCATCATTGAGCACACTATTCAGTTTGATGAGAGTCCTTTGCATGCACCTCCAATGCAACATGCAGAGACTCTTGTGCTTCGATCAGTTCCAGACATTCGATATGATGAGTCCACACACTCAGATGCTACATATTTAGACACAAATTCAGAGTCTTTTGTATCTCACCCACACCCGTCCAGATATCTCATATGCGGTAGGATCAATTTATAGATACATGCAGTAACCCCATGATTTTCACTAGAAGGCTACCAAGCGCATCCTCAGATATGTTTAGGACACCATGAGTTATGGGATTCATTGTGAAGATGGTTGTGCATTAGATCTCATAAGCTTCAAAGATTCAGATTGGGTTGGTGATAGCACAGATTGCAAGTCCACGTCCGGGTACACTCTCAGTTTGGGGTCAGGCCCAATTTGTTGGTCAAGTAAGAAGCAATCAACCATTGCTTTATCTTCCACAAAGGCCGAGTACAAAGGAGTAGTCAACTGTTTCATTCAAACACTTTGTCTTCATCACTTCCTTGCCGAGCTTGGTATCCAGTTTCACTGTTCGACTATCATATGGTGCGACAATCAGAGTACACTGAGATTTTGTAGAGATCCAGTACAATGCCAGCGAACCAAACACATTGAGGTCCACATGCATTTCATTAGAGATTTAGTACATGACAGAAAAAATGATTTGTAGTTCTTTCCTTCCTCTAAACAGACTGCTGACATATTCACCAAGACATTCACTGAGTAGAAGTTTCAGACTTTGCGAGATCGTCTTGCAGTGAAGAACATAGTTTCTTAGCAACTTCCTTTTCTTCTTTTGATACATTGTCCTTTGAGGGGGGTTTTGTTCCCACGTGGTTTTCCCTCTTTCCTCGTTTTTATTCAGTGTTCATTAGTTGCATTGTACATGAGTACCTAAAATGGCCTAGTAGTTGGTACTCATTTTTTACTCTATAGTGATGTTCAGGGGGGGTGTTGGAGAAATTTCTATTTTAAACACACTAGTTCAGTGGGAGTAACACTAGTTCATTGGGAGTTAACTGACTAGTTCTATTTTAGACTTTCTAATCTTAGACCATCACTATTATGCATGCATTCCTAATTATAGGATGTCATTGCCTATATGAGTGAAGATCACTCACTCATTGATATGATCATAATATACATTGATTCTCATTATTCATTGTGTATCTCTCTTCCTTTTCTTGATAAGCTTTGTTTGTGTATGCTTTAGCTAGGTCTCCTATGCAGGTTTCCATGAAACACTGACAATATTCCTTTGGTGATGTGCTTTAGGTTAAAAATTTTCTAGGGATAACAACTTATTTTCATGGTACAACACTTGTTGGAGTGTACCCCCCCACTCCCTTTTGGCACACATGTTCGTGATGATTTAATTAGTTGGCAACTATTGGGAGGTTGGAATATCATTTTATTAGAGAATTAACCTTTGTTCACACATGTTGAGGTTGCTTTAACCATTCAATTTTTAATTTAATCCATTTTATCTAGATTAAGGTTAATTTCTTGAGCGCCCTACTTCACTTGGTATCTATTCACACTTGGAGGGGTTTATTTGGAGGAGACATAAGGTTTTGATGGAGCTCTTCTCTCTTAGGCACAACTATCATGGTTTGCATGCATTATTTTATCATTATTGGAGAGTTTGGCACACTTCTTCCTAGGCCACACTTCATATGGAGATTATTTTATTGATTGTGGGTGGTTGAGGTAGTTACATAGTGCAATATTTTAGGGAATACCTTTCCTAGGTGCTCTCTCATCATTGTTACATGGATATTTTAGCTACACTAAGCATATTTTGACTTCTATTGGAGAGAGCCCTCATGTCTTTGACTTGGCACATATATTATTTCATTGGAGGTGGTTATGGAGTGGTTTTAATGAGGAGCATGTGGAATATTGGGAGGGCTACATGTCTCTCACTTTGCATGCTTTTTCTTGCTCTTATTTATATTCTTAGAGCATTATCTTGGAGGGTTCATTTGTGGAGATAGTCTACTTATTATTTTTGGGGTTGACCACTTCCTTTCCTTTGGAGTGCTCCATCTAATTATCACTTTGCATATTCATCCATCTATTTTTGTTTCCTTGGGGTTCACACAAGTGGATTGGTTGTGTGCATCTTGTGGACCACCTGATATTTTTGGATGGTTTTTATGGAGCATTATCCTATGATGATTATTTTGTTTTTTTATCACCCATGCATCTTGGAGGTAACACTAAGTGAGCTCTTATAGGTGGACCTTGGATCACATCCTCCTATGTTGAATTTATATTATTATATTTTTGCATGCATGCATCTTAGAGGGAACATTATATGTGGAACTTTTGCATGTTGACTTGGTTATCATGCCTATTTTTGGTAGTATGCCCTCTCTTGGAGATCTTCATTGTATTTTTCTTCGTATTTTTGGATGAGGGCGAGTTCTCTTAGAGAGGTTAATGTCCACATATATTGACATGGTCAACCATGGATTGAGGAGGGATCTAAATACATTTTTATATTATTTATTTGACTTTTTATGGAGTTAGTTAGCAAATACTTATTTTTTATTGGAAGAGATAAGAGACTCCTCTATAAAGAGGATCTTTCTTTTCATTTTTATGGTTGTTGAGAATTTCGGGATTAAGGAGATATCCATTTGGGATACATTCATACATCATATGCTTGGATATTTATGGAAGATTGGAGGTATAAAATCTTTTGTATGTGAGGCTTCATGTTTTCATATTTTCATATGTTGTTTATTGTTATAGTAAACCTTAGTAATTTGTTATGAAGGCCTTCTAATGAACCACATGTCCTTAGATAATGTAATGTGAGGATATAATCCTTATTATTTTTATTGTTTCCATTTTAAGCTTAAACCTAAAAAACTTAGTTGCTACTAGCATAATATGGCATCAACTTTATAACAATATTTTAGAATGCAACCTCTAGATTCCCAATTTCTATTTTTATGCAATAGTTTTCAACAAGTTAAAGGTAATTTGTGGCATGCATATCATCCCTTATTGCCTCACATCCTCAAGCTCTCATTCTCTTGGATCCACTTTTCCTTAACTCCATTTTTCCTAAGGTTTGATTAGGCACTTGGTCTTGGGGTTTTTCACCTTCATCTTTTGTTCTCACACTATTTACTTATCCATCCATACTACAATCATTTGTTTTTCTTAGGCTCACTCTTTAGGAAATCACCTTGTGCCTCCACTCTGTAGCCTTAACAATCATTATGTAGGAAATTCCCCCTAGAGTTGTAGAAGATCCAACCAAAAGTGAGAGGAAGAGATACTGTGGTGGCAATGGGTAGCCTTCATGAGTTTCACACAACCAACTCTTTGATGCTTGGGACTTTACATCATATGGGGATGCTAAATTTTGTTGTAATACAATCAACATGTGAAACATGGACTCTAAGGATTCTTTGCACATTGGGCACCAACAAGGACCTCCAAAGGAGTGTTTTTTAAAGGTTTTCCCATGTAAGTATTTTGTTTGAGAGTGTCATCCAAAGAAGAAGTTTGCATTTGAGAGGAGCCCCTACCCTCTAGACCTTATTCCACTGGCAAAGAGAGTTAAGATTCATATTTTTGGAGAAAATGGTCTCATAACCTAGCTTAGTCAACTAGTAACCACTCATATGTTTTTTATATCCCAAAATATATTTTCTTCCTTCTCTCTCAATAAAATATTGTTGGTGATGAATTTCCAATTGTAAAAGTCCCACTCCACTGCTTCTAAGTTTTGTAGGCTCAAATATAAATACTTCAACCAACTACCTCCCCATAAAGGAAGGCCCTCCCCATTCTTAAAATC
>ML788032.1:435228-445463 GCA_009831015.1 Picea engelmannii | reverse complement strand
GCAAGGGTCCACTTCTAGTAGCCTTATACTCTTCCCATCTCCAACCTTTCAGGGAAGATGCTTTCCCACCAGAGGGAAATATTTAACCAAATGTTTCCAAATGATTGATGCATTTATATGATTCTTGTTGGGTTTCCTGATCCAGACAAACACATATAATGGGTGTACATATCCAATAAATCATAGACGAGGGGTGTATATATCCAATAAATCATAGATAAGGGGTGAATATATTTTTTAACTAGTAAATTTCATCATATACTTGAGCCTACAATCACATTCCATAAGCTTTTGCCTGCAAGTGTCTTGGAAAAATGGAAAATATTCTTTAGGCCCCACCCCCCTTCCTTCTTTGGCATAGCAAGTCTCTCCTAGCTAACCAAGGCCATTTTCTCCTTTATACAATTTCTTGACCACAGTAAACTAAATATCTTTCTTATAATATTATGCAAGATACCCTTGGGGATATAGGAAAGAGACTACTAGCAGATTGGAATGGATTCTAGCACTTCTTTTACCAATGTTAACCTACCACCCAATGAGAGCCATCTAGTGTACAAAGAAGTAGCCCTATCCTCCATATTATTGTAGATCCATAACCAATGTTGAAATCTACAATCGTTTGGGTTTAAGAGAAAACTATGATACTTAAAATTTCTCTTAAATTCAATATCCTTGAAAGAAAGTACTTTTAAAACGAATCCTTTTTGACCTTCCACTACTCCATAAAACATGATGCAATATTTCTAGAGGGTTGGAAAAAGGGAGAATCAAAACCATTTATCAGTAGAGAGAAAGATATAGAAGAGAAACAACAAATTTCCTAGTGCACAAAATTATAAGAAAACCCAACATGTAACATCATTAATCTAATATAAGACCAATTGACCTTATCAAATTCCTTCGAAAGGTATAATTTGAGAACGACAGAAGAATTCTTTTTTACCTTTATGATGTGGATACCTTCTTTTACTATGCTAATGACTTCATGAATCTATTTTCCAAATATAAATCCAAATTTCTTACTTGAGATAGTAGGGGATAATACTAGCTTGAGTATTTTGGCAATGATTTTGGTGATAATATTATATACATCATTAAAAAGAGAATAAACCTAAGTATTCAATAGTCTCAGGAATATCCTTCTTGGGAATCATAGTTAGGAAAGTGGATTTAAAGGCCCCCAATATCTTTCCATAGCTCGAGGATTCCTCCACAACTAGATGTAAGTGCTTACCCAAAAAATCAAGAAATCCTTCAAAGAATTCAATGGACCAACCATAAGGTCTAGGAATATTATATTACTATAAATAATCCATAACCACTAATAACTCCTCCATGGGGACCTCTTCCATAAGAGCCCTATTTTGGTCATGATCCACAAACCCATGGAAGTAATGTACCATTTTGACTATTGTTGGAATGTTTGATTTGGGTGGATCTTTGAAAATATTGTTGAAGTGGTTTGTTCTCACTTTAGCAATATACCTGAAACCATGAACCATTGAACCTCTCTCATTCTTGATGCTCCAAATAGTGTTTATTTTTTCCTTAGTTTTGCATAACTATGAAAACATCTAGTTTTTTCATCACCTTGAGCAATCCATGTAGCTCTTCTCTTTTGCCTCCATTTTTCTTCTTCCCAATCCATTATATCCTTTTTAGTTCCTTCCTTTAGTTTCATACTCTTCATCTCAACTTCACTAATGATACCATTCATATTTTAATTGAATATGTTTGATATATCCTCCTCTAAAATCCAAATATCCTCTTTAGAGTCTTTGAATTTAACCTTTTCTCAATTAAGAGTTCTACTTTTGATTCTCGTTAGGTTGTCACTAAACTGGAATATAGTTGAGTCCTCCATATGAAAATCATAATGTTTCCATTAAACTTGAACCAAGTATTTGAATTATGGGTCCTTGTTCTAATGATAGTTAAACTTAAATGGACTAGGAGGTTTTGGGGTCATCACCCTCTATTGAAGAAATATTGAAACATGATTTGAAGATCCTCCTTCTATCTAGGATCTGATACTATCAATGCCGTCCACTAAATGATTAACTACTAGAAAATGATCAAGTCTTTTAGAAATAAAACCACCCCCACCCTATTGTTCCTCTAGGTCATTTTCATAGTGAAAGGTTCAATTTCACAACACCATCATCAATATTCTTTAGGAAATAGTTATCGAGTGGTTCCATCCTTCCCACTTCCCTCCTCACTTATCCTTGTCTTAGGACAAAATTAATCTCCTCCCACATTTACAATTTCCTTCCTTAGTTCAAAATTTCCAAAAAAGGAGTCCCAAAAAACTTTTGTAGTAAAGTAAGGCCCATAAACATTGATAATATTTAAGACTAACTCCAAATCTAGAGATTATAACTCCAAACACATGGAATTTTGAATAAAAGAGATAGACATGAAATAGAGAGTCTTGAATCGACCTATCATTATCCTCCTCTAACTAAGAACTTCAAACCTTCACCTATGAAGGGATGAAAATAACAAATATTTGACTTTACCAACCTCCCTAACTGATTCCTTAATCAAAATTACCTTGGGATTAATTGCATCTATGACCCTCTTTAAGGAGTTTCTTTTATAAGAACTACTTAGACCTCTAATATTATATGAGAGCACAATCATTTTGAAACCTTAGAGTGGCCTTTGCTTTCTGAAAGGCCCCCCTTGAATAGTCATTTTTCCTTAAAGAAATAACTTCCCTATCAACATGTTTCTTAGCATGAGTGAGGATATATTTCCTACCATGTTCAATTTGACCTTCCCCATGATCCATGCCTATACCCTCTTAACCCCTTCCCCCTAAAAAAAACAAACATTTCTTTCTGGTTGATCTTAAATGATATTTTATTATTTTAGAGGGAATTCAATATTCATTTGATGAGTAGGATGTACTAATAATATTCGTAGACTCAACTTCTTATTTACGATGGATTCCCCTCCCCACTTTTAGAAACTCCTCCTTCCTAGGTTAAATATGTAGTGGGAGATGAAGGAACGTTAGCCCCCGTCCAAGAAGTCAAGTTTTTTAGAGGAATGTTTTGAACATAGTTACCATGTTAATGAAAAATGTGACCTCAAAATGATAACTCTTACTCTTAAAACCCATATGTTTGTGTCAAAAACACCAAAATCAACCCTTGAATAAAAAAATAGTTCTATTAGTAGAACCTTTTTTTTCTTTCTAGGGTTAAAATTACAACATTTTTCAACCATGGCCTTAAAAGCCCATATTGTTGCTAAGAAAAACTTTAAAATCAACACCTGAATCAAAAAATGGTGCTATCTAGAGCAATTTAAAAAAAAATTAAAATTACAACTTACTTGAAACCATAACATTAACAATTGGTACCATTGTAACCAAAATGTAAAAACAACCTCCAAATTGAAAATAGTGCTACCAATAACACCTTTTTTGTCTAAGCTTAAAATTCAACATTTTAAAACATAAATCTTAACAACATATACCATTGCAACAAAATTGATAACATAAAATTAACAGTGTAAAAGAAAAAAAAGAAAAAGAAAATTTGGAAGAGATGAAAATACATATTTAAAACCAAAAGTAAAAAAAATAAATATTATGTTAAAATATTTTGAAAACAAAACAAAAATATTTTGAAAAAAAAGATAACAACAAAAAAAGACAATAATAATTTGGAAAAAATGAAAAAAAAGAGAACATGATTTAAAAAAAAAAACACTGGGAAAAAGAAACAAAATAAAACACAATTAAATAACATTTAAAAAAGAAATAAGAAATTTTTTTTTTTTTTGGTGGGGTGTGTGTGGGGCAATGGGGAGCTTCCTAATTTGTTTGAGGGAAGGGATTCCTAGAATCTCTATCCCCTCAATGTCCTTTGAAAATATTGGTTGGAGGGGATTGTGGGGATCACCCCTCCACTAGGAGCTCTTTCCCTCCCTCCCCTCCACTTGGTAGGAGAGGCAGCATGGATTATGGGAATCACCCCTCCCACTCGGTCTCCCTTTCTCGCTCCCACCCACTTGATGACCAAGGGCATTGAGTCGAGGGGAGGGAGAAAAAGAGCTTGGGGGAGAGGGGTGATTCCTAAAATCACCCCAATTCACCCCCTCCGTATCTCCAAGTAGGAGAAATGACCGAGGGTGATGAGTGGAGGGGAGGGAGGAAGGGATCCCAAGGGGGAGGGGTGATTCCTAGAATCGTCTCCCCCCCCATCTCCAAGCATAAATTGACGACGATGGGTGGAGGGCAGGTAGGAAGCATCTTAGAGTGGTGTCCAAGGGTGCTAAGTGGAGTGGAAAGAGGGAGTGTCCACTACCTCCCCCCTTCTGTAGGCGCCCACAATAGTCATGGGTACTAATGGGAGGGGAGGGAGGGAGCCCATGTGAAGGGGCGATTGCCAAAATCATCCCCTTATAGTTTTTTTTTATTTTTTCAAAGATTCTTTTCTTTTTATTTATTTATTTTCTTTTAAATAAATTTTTTTAGATTTTTTCCATTTTATTATTGTTTTGTTTTTTATGTTGTTTTTTTTCTTTTCTTTTAAATAAATGTTTTAACATGTATATATTTTATAATTTTTATTGTTTTTTTTCTTTTAAATAAATGTTTTAACATGTATATATTTTATAATTTTTGTTGTTGTTTTTTTCTTTTAAATAAATGATTTAACATGTATATATTTTATAATTTATATTTCTTTCTTTCCCATATTTTGTTTTTATTTTTTATTTTTTTTTAACTTTTTGATTTTGTTGTTTTTTTTATTAAATATATAAAAATTATATATATATATAGTGGGTATACAAATATTTTATTGGACATAGTATTTTAAACAAAAGCCTTTTATGTTTTTCCTTATATCTAATTTTTACATGTATATTTTTTTGCTAAATGTTTAAAAGTAATATTACTTAACTACAACTTTCGACCATGTATTAAATTAAAATTAAACAAGTGTTTAAAAATAATATTTTACATTACATTAAAAATGTGACACCTTAAATTAATTACATTAATAATGTAACATCTTATATATAAGAATTATTAAAAATGACAAATTTTAGGTTTTTGTTTTTTCACATTGTTTTTTTAGAAAAATAAGAAAAAACACTATTGGAAACAAAAATAAAAATAAAAATAAAAATAGACATTTTAGACGAAAAAATAAAAATATTTGAAAAAATAACATTATAAAAAATATGTTATTACTTTACATATAACAAGATTCAAAATGCCAAGAAACTACCTCAATAAAAAATGGTGCTACTAATAGTACCACCTTTTGAAATGGGGTAAAAATAGCCATTAAATGTGACCTCTAAAAACATCTCAGAACTTTCTCATCAAGTTGAAATCTACGATTTTACCTCTCTAGGAAGTTGCCCATAACTTTTAAGACCTCCAATCCATCTATGTTGTCTAACTCCACTAAAGGAGGAGCCTCTTACAAAGGTTTGTTCTTTTTCTTGTGGGACTCCCTCATGTTAATAACATCTACAATATTAAAGGATTTTTTTGAGTTGAGGGATTGGAACCCCTAGGAATCTCTTCTTCATTACATATCTAAACTGATGGATTCTCCCTAACAGTTCTCTTCTTATGACTCAAGGACATATATTTATCTCTAGTTATGTCTTTTAATATTTTTTTCACAATAACATAAGAGGGATTCTCATAGATATATTTACCTTTTAAAGGAGAGAAATTAATGTTCCACCCTTGACCATCCTTAGCTTGAATGGGTGCTTGAACCTCATCCTCCATACGATCTTCAACTTCTTTTACATCATTGAACAAATCCTTCTTTTGTAAAGTACACCTAAGGTGGCCATACATATGAAAAATGGAGCACTATAAGGGAATATTGACATAGTTTATATCTTGGCATTAAGAATGATTCCCACCTTGTATGTCAATTACTTCAAGTAGCTCATGACCCAAGTTCATTTCCACACAAATTTTGGCCATAGAGGTCCTATCTAGTGAGTGCTTTTTCTCGTCTATATCCAACATCCTACCTAGCTCATTGCCAATTAGTGTTAGTTCCCTTTCAATCCATAGATCCAAAGGAAGAGAGTGTAGATTCACCCCAAGTGACTGAATTTCAACCTTCTCTCTCAGAGGGTCAAACAAGGGATTCTAAGGTTTGAGGGATAAGATAGAGCTATCCCAATACCATTTACTTAATAGGATATCATCCTTGTCTATCTTACACTGAAAACTAAAGTTAATCCATCTCCTTTCTAGTAAATGAAAGATAGGGGCAAAGTGTAGCTATTGCTTCCAAAACCTTCCCACCCACATTCTCATATAATTATATAACTTACCTTCCAATTTCAATGCTTGGTATAGCTAAACCTATTCCATAACCACATTCTAGCCTAAGGTTAGATTCATGCCTTCATAACACAGTTTTATACACTTTGGTTTTCTCCTCTTTCTCTTAGCAGCAGGTCTAACTTAGTTCAAAGAGATCCCCCATCGAGATCATCCACCTTTAGAACATTATCAGAGATAAACTTATTCATGCTCACTATACCTTCTTATTCATACTCACTAGACCTTCACCACCCTTGTTATAAATGAAAATAGAGACTAGGACATTAACATCTAAATAAGTAGGGGAAGTATTGCTGTCTATCATGGGTTGAGGTGACAAAGGTGTCACCATTACTATTCCATCATTTGTCATTATTCCCACCTCTACTGGGGACTCCATGTTTCCATAAATACCAGTTTAATCCTAGATAATACAAGGCCCATTTGTGTAATTGATCCCTTTATCATTTCCTAGATGCATATATGATAACTAAAAAATCTCCCTCCACATTACTCTTTTACCCTCTAGTAGATATAACATTGGGTGTTGTAGTTTGATGTGACTACCCCCATATTATTTAATTATTATCAAAACTATTGCCATGATTAAATATTGTGGGAATTTCTTTTCGAGGGAGGACTACAATGAGATCTATACGTAGAAGAAAATCTTCCACTATCACCAAACAAAACTAGAACTAGGGAAACGAAGCATAAACCTATCCCTATTATAATAGAATACTAATCCTTAGGAAGAAGAACATGTAATAATATCACCACCATGATATATCCTCTCAAGATGGAATAAGAAGTGAAAACCGTAACTTCCTTCATGAAATCATAACTCCTCCTCTCTATGGATGACATATGTTACTATATTTTTAATGTTATATATATCAGGAAAAAACTCCAAGAATTTATTCCCATTCTAAGGATTGTACCCAAGGTAAACCTAAGATCTTTCAAGGAACAAGGTCGGGTCTATTACAACAATATACTCATTAAGAGCTCAACATGCCACCTACATGAATTGAACCTTAGTGGGGAGGATAACATTCCTCCTCTCAACCACATGGGGTAGACCTAATTGACACACACACACACACACACACACACACAAAGTTGATATATGGTGAGGATTTTAATTTTTTGATATTCAAAGGATGTAGGAGATAACATTGCAAATGGTCTTTTACAACTATAAGACACTCTCACTATTTTTATACCAACTTAGATCCATCTTAACACTATATCTATTAAGCATTGAGATGATAAAAAATAAATTGAAGTAATAATATATCAACACAGCTCCAAAGATCGAAATTAGATGGATTTAACTAATTTATTTTATTATTATATACTTTTATTATTATTGTTTTTTAATTATTGTATTGTTATTGCACCAACAGTAGAAAGATGCATCTAGAAATCAATAGGAGGGAAATGTTTTCAAGTGGGTAGCACTCACATGCTAGCTTCAAAAGAAAAATAATACTTATAACAAATAATAGTAATACTATATGTTAGCTAAATATAAATACAAACATCAATACAAATTTAAAATAAATAAATAAATAAAATCTCTCTGTATATGAAAGGGAGAGATTTGATATGTACACCTACTATAAAAGATGTTATATATAGAGAGAAAGAGAGATCCATATTTTTACATAAACAAAAAATACATAGATATGATATTTACATAGAAATATTGTTATTATATCCCTCTCTTTGTGTGCACCTAGATCTATCTTAAATGATTTAAAATTTTCACCTCAATAGATTTGATGTCTCTCAGTGCTAATAGATCCATAGTTTTGGATAATAATGCTAGAATCAAGTATTTTGGATAGAAAGGATGCACGACCTAATTTTACAAATGCATTTTTACAATTACAAATGCATTTTTAACTATGAAAGGGATTGAAAATAAATTGACACAAATTGAGGTTGAGATGGATTTTTCGTTCACTGGTAAATTCTATGAGGTATACATACCCTACCTCCCTCTGGATTTGAATGTATGACCTCTTAGGAGGAAACACATGTTCTTAACCATTAGGTCCACTCAAGCTAATATATATATATATATATATATATATATATATATATATATATATATATATATATATATATATANAAAGATCTAAATGTGTATTTTTTCACAGTTAATCATAATTGTCGTAAAACTTTTTAGAAATAAACTATGTGAGAGTTTTGAAATGTTCAACACTCCCACACAATTTATTTCCAAAAAAAAATTACAATAATCTCAAAAGATGTTTTCCCACCTTCATAAACTAATATTTATAGCCTAAAAGAATTCAAATATGTGTTGAAATATAACTAAACAAATATCCAACAACAATTAAAACTACTAATTCAACTAATAACCTCCAAATAACGCTATCTTCATAACTTATGATACATTTTTACCATATGATATAACTATACCAAAACAATGTTTGTGAGAGAAAAAATGTATAACCTAACTATGCAAATGAGAATTCAAGTATGTGTTGAAATATAACAAAACAAATATCCAACAACAATAAAAAGTACCAATTTAACTAATAGCTTCCGAATAACACTATCTTCATAACTTACGATACATTTTTACTATATGATATAACTATACCAAAACAATAGGATATAACTATAGTAAAACAATGTTTGTGAGAGAAAAAATGTATGACCTAACTATGCAAATGCATTTTTACAAGAGTAGGGCACTATCACTATTGCTATATGATAATACTATAATGAGATTGTGATAGAAAGGATGAACATCAAAATCGACCATTGGTATGCAACTTAGATTAAAATAATCCACTCTGATCAATGCCTTATGTGTAATCCCCTTAAATTGTGATGTGATAGATATGTGATACACTAAGCCAAATGAAGTGTCATATGGGGGATGCCTAATGAATTTAAAGGTAGGGTTGGGATATGATGCATTGATAATTACATTTTATAACCACTGGAATGGAATATGTTAGTGATGCATATATATATATATATATATATATATATATATATATATATATATACTAAAATGGAATATGTTAGTGATGCATATTGCTTATGTATTGTATTAAAAAAATAATTTAATTTAGATAACAATAAAGTACGTAGAATTAAGGGAGTTTTTATGTGTAGGTTAATTCTTTTTTCCAAAACGAATAAAGAGTCATTAAATATAGAGTTTAGTTTATAGATGTTTTTGGATTTTTAAGTGTTTAGGTGGATTAAAAAAATTGCTTACACAAAATTTGACAAAAATAATGCATACTAGATTGGAGGTCTAATTACAGTCTTGTTTTGCATCCGAGATAAGATTTATGGGGTGCATGCCTCCCCTCCTATGAATTCTTTTTAATTGAAGAATGCGTTTTGTATGCCCAGAACAATATCCTACCTCATTTTTCCTATACTTTTAGTTGGATTTCTTTAGGTGAGTAGAGGCAAGGTGTGGACACGAGGTCTTCACTTAATGAACTTATGGCATAACATTTGCTTTCATGGAATATTAAATAATATCCCTAATTTCTCTAGATATTGATAAACACCTCCCAAAATCGTTTTGTTGAAACCCCTCCCAATACATCTTTTCAGTAAAAAGAAAAAAAAACTATTTTTACTAGACATCACTTTTTATAACCCCAAAATACTTATAAGCCTCTCGATACCCCGCATCCTCCAATACATACAATATATTGACTTTATTTTTCACATTTTTAAAACCTCCTTTATGAATGAACATGATAAGATGTTGGTCCACAAGGTGAAGTCCCCATGAGTGTATAGGGATGGGGGGTGGGGTTTCAATGTGGCTCTAAGGACTATCCCTTTCTCATTTATTTTACGTTATTCTTTCTCTATTTTGATCACAAATTTTAACTAT
>ML788032.1:424595-435197 GCA_009831015.1 Picea engelmannii | reverse complement strand
TAAACAATTATGCCCATTTTAAACTCTTTACAGAACACTCAATGACGATCACAATAATGCAGGGAAGTAAGCAATAGAATATTCAACATCAATCACACACATGAAATATATAGAGACATATAATTCCTGAGGAAACCCATAAAGGGAAAAACCTCTTCTTCTTGATATGATGAGTAATATTTATTTTCTGTACATTATCATTGTTATGAGCTCCAACTCCTCTTCAGGCTACAACCTTTGTTTTTCAAGAAGCAACTTGCTGAGAGCACTAACTCTCTGGTTTCTCTAACACCCACTAGAAGGAAGCACCAACTCCCTGAGTGTTCCAGCACCAACTGGATGGAAGCACCAACTTCCAGTCACACAGGAACCAACCTATATAACAAAGAACAATAGTTCTCCCTTGCACCACCCTACCGCCCTGGTTTTTCTGGCTGCAACCAAATGGAAGCTACAACTCCCTGTGTTCAAGCACCCACTTGAAACTCTGAGGACAACTTTCCTCCATAGCACCTCCTTGTTAGAATATAGAAGATGGTGTGCTCATTTTACCATTGACGATACCCTCGTCACCTAACCATAGGCCGAAGCAACCCTCCGAGCACCTTAACCTTGACTAAGAATTCCTCCAGAAGAAAACCCTAGGCTAGATATCCAAACAAAGGGAAACACACCTTTCCCCAAGGATAGCACATCACAAAAGACTGATCAGATAGTCCAAACCTTAGCAAAGAGATAGTCCAAGCCAACACTGAAACTACGAGCTGTAGCAGCTGCACCTGCAGCTCTCCTCCACACATGCGAACCAAACTGGGAATTGCAGTGCGCACCACTTGCTGTCTGCAATTCTGAGATGCTATCAAATGAGAACTGGCGCCCTGCATTTATACTGGTTCTGTCAGATTTGCTGGGGCCGAATTCTCCTTCTGGATATGTGTCTATTCAGTATATTATTATTATTTCTGGCTAACTTCTTCTCTTGGAGGCTAATAACCTAATATAAATTATCTTTTTTAGCTGATAATATTTCTAGGGTTATTAGCCAACTCATTAGGGTTTCACTTGCTTTCCGGAGTCTTCTATTCTTGTCAAGTTCACACGTGGAGGTAAATACCTCTCACAGCTACCATAATATTAACACTCCCTCCTAGCTAGGGAGGTATTACAGGTAATGGACTTGAGCACAAAACATACCATTTACATGGTAGCATCAATATAGTCATCTAGACTATTTCATGACTAGGTCATGAGCATCACCATCACCATCACCATCAGTTGCATCATCTCTCGAAACCATACTTCATCTGAGTAATTAGACATGATTCTGGATAAGTCACTCTCACCATAGAGTGATACAAGAGCCACTCTTATAATCTAGAGGAGTAAATGCTCTGAACCAATTTCCATCTGGAAAATCTTTGTTCATCATTTGTCTGGATGGTGATTATTTCCAATAAATTGATGATAGTCTTCAAGGTAGTTAGAACAAAAATAGAACACAACTGTGTCTATCCATAGTAGTACATAACTACAATCCAATGGTTCACTACCACACCAAGTAACACACAAGTACTTGATCAACACCATAAGGTTGCGGACACTGGAACATATCCACCACAGTAGTCCTCATCTACTGTCATACAATCTTCATAACAAACATCTGATAGCAACCTGCATAGAAACAATGTTATGATATATACTAAATAGGGATGATTTTAAGGACGGAAATACATTTTAAAATGTAGAAACCTTGGCGAATCTTACTAATCCTTCATATGCCAACTATAAATGTTTGGTGATATTTTTGTAAAAATATTCAAATTTCTAAGGATTTTATATAGTTTTTATAAAATTTTGGCGATTTTTAAGGTAAAATAATTTTATCCTATAGAATTTGGGCGAGTCATTTTTAAAATAGAGAATCTTTTTTTTGGAAAAACCATGGAAAATTAGCCCATGAGCGAAATTTATCCCCTAAAATCATCCATGATACTGAATTATTTGGACCAATCTTTCACTCACATCTGTGAGCTCTGAAAGAATATCTGCCTCATGAACAATGGACCATATCCACCACAATAGTCTATATCTATTGTCTTCATAACAAACATCTGATAGCAACCTGCACAGAAACAATGTTATGATATAAACTGAATTATTTGGGCCAACCTTTCACTCACATCTGTGAGCTCTGAAAGAATATCCGCCTCAAAATAGTGGAACATATCCACCAAAGTAGTATATCTCTACTGTCTGGAGATAGGTAGTCTCCATAACAATCATCTGATGCCATCCTGCACAGAAAATATTGTTAAAAATAAACTGAATCATCTGGGCCAATCTTTCACTCACGTTTGTGAGATTTGAAAGAATATCTTCCCTCATCAACAATGGGCTATCTGCCATGATCTTCTCAAACAATGAAGAAGGATTGTTTCTGATTTATGAGCATGGACCATTCCTCACCCTGTTCCATTCTTCCTACACTAATCAAAGTGCACCCTGGACAGAATGTATAAACCCTAAGGAATGTTTGAGTCTGGACCATTCCTCACCCTAGGCCATTCCTCCTACACTAATCAAAGTGTGCCCTGGAGAGAATGTATAAACGCTAAGGAATGTCTATCCTAGACCATTCCCCACCCTGGGCCATTCCTCCTACACTAATCAAAGTACACCCTAGAGAGAATGTATAACCCTAAGGAATGTCTGTCCCTGATTGCTGAGCCTGGACCATTCCCCACCCTGGGCCATTCCTCCTACACTAATCAAAGTGCACCCTGGAGAGAATGTGTAAACCTTAAGGAATTACTATCCGAACCATTTCCTCCATTAACCATAAGAGGAAAATATTGTCCTACATCAACCTCCAAAATGGACCATTCCTCACGTTAACCATAATGAGAAATAGTTGTCCGGTGAGGCGGGCCAGTCTTCTCGAGTAACCCTCAAGAAGAGAGACTTCCCTAGACCACTCCCCATGTTAACCATAATGGGTAGTCGCTATCTATGATACATCATCAATCAAACTAATTCCTATGTTAACCACAATAGGAAGTGAGTGTCCGTCAGAAGTCTCAATCCACTTTCCGAATAGGAAAGCATCTGTCCAAGATGGACTATTTTTCAATTTTAAAGATGAATGTCTTCAATAATGTTTTCAGTGCTCCCTCTTGAATTGGAGAGTCATTTCTTCCTTTAATAAGAAGGAAGTTGTTTCCACGAGCTCTAGCTTGAGTGAGAAAACTCTTTTATCTTGGATAGAATTTTTACCAAAATGTCTGCTTATCTGCTCATCTGTGGATATATGTATTGGAGAATCATTTTCTCCTTTCCAGACTTCATCATGGATAATGTAGTGCTTGATTTCAAATTTACTTTAGTCTGGAACACTATGAAGGCTTCATGTAGATCTGAATAATAGAGTATATCATAGTTGGAAAACTGGAACATATCTATGTGGCACTTCTTCTGTCATCATGAGATATGATCTACTGAGTAGTCATCTTGATGTTATAGGAAATCTTCACCACGCTTCTGCTGTGCACTGGAGGTTCTCCACCAAGTTATCTTCTTCTATCTGCATACATGAGTATCTTTCTGGTATGCCTCAAAGTCTTGAGATTTCTCTTCATATGCTCTTTATTCAATTTCTCTGGAGAACATTCTTTGCATTCATCTGATGTAGAATTCCAACTCATGGATGTTGCAGATGATACAATAACTTATGTAGAGATAAGTCTGGTTTACTGGAACAAGTAATCATCATAGTCTTCTCCCTCCATCTGGGAGAACCTCTAGTTTTGGATCTCACAATGCTTTCATTCATAAGTCTTTCATACACTGTTCTTCATCACGACTTTCAGTTTCTCTGCTTGATTGCTTTTATTGAGTTCATATCAGGCTGGTAATCTTTTGATTCTTGATACAGTGGCTGGTTGTTCTGACTTCTCTTTCTTTCTTGGAATCTTCATGTTCTTCCTCGTGTTTATCTCTTGGGACCATGGAGTAGGTTCCATTCCCTAAAGATTCCACTTCTTCCTTTCATCGTAGGATTACGAATCTCAATGGACAATCAAGAATAATTTAAGGCTTCTCTTCGAAGAAGTCTTCTTCCGCGGTTGAACTGAACACGTACTGTCTTTTCATGGCTGCTACCATGGATATATATATATATATATATATATATATATATATATATCATCATCTTCAATGAATCATAGGATTAACTCCCTCCTAATCCTTGCTTCATGTAAGAGTGCATATAATCTGCTCCCTCCGTCTAACAGAGTCCATGCTTCCATATGCATCCTTATTGTTTCTGTAATATATAATAGAGTCCACGCTTCCATATGCATCCTTATTGTTTTCTGCAATATATAATTTTCTCTAGAATCCATGCTTTCATCTTTGTTGTTTTCTACAAAACGTCATAAGTCCTTTTCCAATTTCCTCTCGATTGCTGACTTCTTTCTGTCTTTTCTTCTTCTAAGTCTCTTCATGATTGATTCGGCTTATATTGCAATAGCTCATGATTTGTATTTCATTCTTTTATGTGTATTATCTAATGATATCCATTTCCATATTGTTTGTTCTTCCATAGGTATAGTTCTTCTTGGAACATATTATAGATATGAAAGATATGTACAGAGATGATGTAAACAAGATATGTACAAGGAATAAGAAGAGTGTTGTTACCTTTTTAGAAGAAGAAGTCTCTTCCATCTTGCTTAGTCTTCTTTGTAGGTTCCTTTTCTTTGGAAATCGATGCTTCATGCTTCTCTTTCCTTTTCTTTAGCTCAGGACACTGATTCTTGTAGTGACCATACTTTCGACAGTTGAAGCATTACACTTCTGAAATGTCTTTCTCTTGATTTGGGTTCCTCCTTGAACCAACCTTCCTTTTATTCCTGAAGTTCTTGAATCTTGCTGTGAAGGCTTGATCATCGTACTTCTTCTGGGGTTTCTCTTTTGCATTGATCCTTGATTCTTCTTGAGCACAACAAGTCCAAAGTTCTTCAAATGTCGGATACTCCTTCTTTGTGTTCATGCTTGCGGAAAATGCATCCCATGTCTTGGGAAGACCATTGAGTACTATGTTCACCAATTCCTTTTCTGAAGTGATCTCTTCAATAGCTTGTAGTTGGTATCTTAACTGGGAGATCCTTACAAAGTATGATGTTATGCTATCATCCTCATTCATATTCATGTCACGGAGCTCATTCTTCAGACTCATAACTTGTCCAATGTTTCTGACTGAGAAGAGATTTTTTAGGGCATCGTACATCTTCTTCGATGAGTCAAGATGGGAGATGTAGGGTATCAAGTGGTATTCTATGGAATACACTATGATACTCATGGCATTGATGTCAACATCTTTGAACTTCTCCATAGATGCAACGTTCTACGGTTCCTTCTCTTCTCCTTCTTTAAACTCTGGCTTCACGATATTTCCTTTCACGATATCCAACACATTATTCTTGGCAAGGATGAGGTCAATCCTTGTATTCCACGCTCTGAAGTTAGAGGCTCCATCTAACTTATTCCCAGACTTCATAGAGTTCATCATGGCTTGCTTGACTTGGTCAAACCCTAGATTTGACCAAAAATTCAAACTTCACGTCTTGGCTTGCTGAGAGTATCAGGAGATGCGCTAGGCTAGAGCGCACTGATCTATCCAGAGATTAGGTCAATCCATTCACTTAAGGTGCCTCAAGAAGAGGTTTCGGGTTTCTGCAACTGCTCCTGTTAGTAACCCTAGTGACAGTGTCTTGGGAGTTGCTTCTACTAGTAACGCTAGCGACAGTTCCTCAATGAGCTCAATATCCTAGCGATTATGTTTCCTTCCAGCGTTTTAGACTGAATGAAGGAGGTCTAGGCCCATAACTTGTTAGAATATAGAAGATGGTGTGCTCGTTTTACCATTGATGATACCCTCATCACCCAACCATAGGCCGAAGCCACCCTCCGAGCACCTTAACCTTGACTGAGAATTCCTTCGAAAGCAAACCCTAGGCTGGATAGCCAAACAAAGGGTAGCACACCTTTCCCCAAGGATAGCGCATCACAAAAGACTAATCAGATAGTCCAAACCCTAGCCAAGAGATCGTCCAAGCCAACAATGAAACTGTTAGCTGCAGCAGCTGCACCTGCAGCTCTCCTCCACACGTGCGCACCAAACTGGGAACTGCAGTGCGCACCACTTGCTGTTTGCAATTCTGAGATGCTGTCAAATGAGAACTGGCGCCTTGTATTTATACTGGTTCTGCCAGATTTTTTGGGGCTAACTTCTTCTTTTGGATATGTGTCTGTTCAGTATATTATTATTATTTCTGGCTGACTTCTTCTCTTGGAGGATAATAACCTAATATAAATTATCTTCTTGAGCCGACAAGACTTCTAGGGTTATTAGCCAACTCATTAGGGTTTCTCTTGCTTTTCAGAGTCTTCTATTCTTGTCAGGTTCACACGTGGAGGTAAATACCTCCTGCAGCTACCATAATATTAACACTCCCTACCACCTTGAATATAAAAACTTTGTTCCTGAAACTTATTACAGTGATAAAATGTTTTTCAAAAGGCTTACCAATATCATCACTATTATGTTGCACTGCTCTGCTCTACCTGCATCAGTGTCTTCCTAGTCGCATCTCCCTTAGATTTATGTTCTTCTTCTCTCTCTCTGAATGCACACCTCAACTTTCTTTTCCTATCTCAGATAAGTGTTTATGCTCTATCTCTTTCTTCTGCGCTTTATGCTTTGTGTATTATTTCCATTCAATGAGCTATGCCTCTTCTGTGTGTTTCATCTCTTGCACACAACATGCCTCTACCTGCATGAATAACTCTCAACATAAGCAACCATCTATTTTATGTTCTGCGCATATTTATCATGCCAAGTCCTCTGACAGGGCATACACTGAAGCTCGTCGAATTCTCTTGCAGATATAATCACTCTATTTCTGGCAGTTATAATCAGTCCTTTCCAGCAGTTACAGAGAGAACTTATGCATGCTCGTTCCTTTGGTGCCTTTTCCCTTCCTGAGAAAAATTTTGCAGCATGCGCTAGCTTTTCTTTCTAAGCCCCTTCCTTTCACATGACCATCGATGGTGACCAAATGCCTATTCAAAAAGGTGCTTCCTGATTCCTATCTAGTAAGCACTGGCTCCATTTCACAATATGAACTTGGGCTATGAGCTTCATGTGACCATGTGATTGAGGGCGCGTCCATAAGCGGTTTGAGAGCAACCCGCTTTTTGCCCCATAATTCACTATGATTCTCCACGCATCCTTTCTCCAAAACTCTGGTTTCAATTGTGGCCCGCTCACGAAAAATTAAGACCCAAGCATGTTTTGGCCCCGCAATGGAGCACAACCGTCGATATCACGATCTTGACAGTGCTTCTGAATGGACAGTTCAAATCTATTCTCTCAAGTCTGCGGACCAGATCTCATCTTACTACATCAATGACTGAGATTTACTTCGTGATTGGGGCTCCAGGAGTTTCAAATCTCAAATCTTGTTGCTGCTGATTGGATATCTTCCAGAATGGAAGATCTGCTGACATTTGTCCTCTTCAATTGACGGCTCTACCTTATTTCCTTTTTCCATGCACGATCAGGTGACATGTGTCCCTCCAAACCAACAAATGAGATCGATTTCACCTTTCGGGCTTTGGGAGTTTCGATTCTCAAACTTCGCTTGCTCCCAGAGCATTTCACCCGGATTCCATGATTCAAGGACACATGTCCCTTTCAGATCAACAGTCACGATCCTTTCGCGTCTCCAAAATTCAGAGATTTCAACTTACGCTATCCTTCCACTGGAGTAGATCGACGGATGAGAGTGCTACCGAAGTGATATTTCAGATCAGACATCTCATGTCCACTTCAAGACTTCAGCGTTTGGGACTTCAGATATTTTGTCATTTTCTAGTGGTAAATCTCCCGAAGTAAAACTCCCATAGTGACGTAACTCTTGTGTCACTTGATGACGTATCATGAGCCGAGAAGTTGCCACGTGTCACTCAACTTCGTGATTTCAACTTGACACTTGTCATTATCCGACCGTGCCACATGTCCTTGCTGACATAGAATGATGACATGATCTACTGATGTAGTGTTCTCATGTGGTCTTCTGACCAACAACACTGATCCAACAGTCCTTGTATGTCCTCCAAATCCGATGGTCTTGATTCATTTCGGATTTCTGGGCTTCAGGTTTTTCCAATCTCAAACTTTCCAGAGCGTAACCTCCTCGTATCTTTAAACCCGAACTAAACATTGTTCGTCGATTAGGATCTTAGATCGATGAATTGATATGTCAGCATTGCAACTCTGCTAGCTTATCCTATCCTTCCACTTGAAAGTGATCTGATGACTGACGAGAATTCGCATAATCAAATTCTCATACATTTTCCTCACTCATCCTATCCTTCCACTCAAACTGATCTGATGGCATAGATTAGTCCTCGATCCAACGGTCAATATCTCCTCTTCGCTAACTCAAACTTCACGAGTTCCTGCAACTCTACCTTTGAATTTCCCGATTTGCGAGTCAGCGAAATGATGATCTCCCACCACGTGTCCTTTGGATCCAATGGCTCAAATCTCATCGCGACTTTTCATTTTGCGGAGTTGGAGGACTTCTCACCTGCCTTCTCCCGACTCTAAATTTTCTGAAACCCGCTCCTGATCAAAGGCCTACAGCCTTCTATGATCCAATGACTGTGATGAAATCACGAACTTAGACTTTGCGAATTCTCTCTTCTCATATCTGTGATTTCTCGTTCTACGAGTCCTGATGACTTTGGGTCTCGTTGTTGTTGTTGTTATTTCATTTTGTTCTTTCCATAAATGACAAGCACACTCTACCTGTAAACATGCCAACAATATACCCCTTTGTCATTGATGGCAACCCTGAAAGACTGCACTGTCCTACTTAGACCTCCAACTGTAGCATCCAGACTGCACCTTTTCTCCCCCTTTGACATCAATGTCAAAGAAAACATGCTCCCCCTGAGTTGTTGCAGTATTGTGCAGAGATATCAGATATTCAACCAAAACATACTCCCCCTGACAGGATGGACTCTCTTAGGTTGATAATGGGGTCACGCCCAACTTTTGGCGTAAATTCTCAAACTGAGCTTTGGCAAGCAGTTTAGTGAAGAAATCATCAATCTGATCTTTGGATGGACTATAATGCAAAGAAAAAATAGTGTTGGTCACGTGTTCCCTCAAGAAGTGATACTTGATAGGTATATGCTTGGTCTTGGAGTGAAATACAAGATTCTTTGACACACTGATTGCACTAGTATTATCACAATGAATTGGGATCGGTGTTGTATATTTTACCTTCAAGTTTTCAAGTGTATGAATCATCCATAATACTTGGGTACAACAAGTGGCAACTGCAATGTACTCAACTTCTGTAGTCGATAAGGAAATGGAACCTTGCTTCTTGCTCAACCATGATACAAGGGAATCTCCTAAGATGAATGCACCACCACTCATGCTTTTCCTTTCATCCACACAGTTAGCCTAATCAGCCTTTGAATAGACTGATAGTTGAAAATTCTGATTCCTAGGATACCATAGGCCATAGTCCAATGTTCCTTTCAAGTATCTGAATATTCTTTTTGCAGCTAACAAATGACTCTGTTTAGGTGCAGCTTGATACCTTCCTACCATTCCAACAACATGCATTATGTCTGGATGAGATGCTGTGATGTACGATAGGCTGCCTATCATAGACCTATATGAACTCTGATCAACATCAGGTGAGTCATCATCCTTTCTTAACTTGCATCCAGTGACCATAGGTGTGCTCATAGGTGTGGAATATTCCGTTTGAAACCTTTTCAACATTTCTCTTAGATATTTCTCCCGAGAAAGAAATAATCCTTCAGACCTCTGAGTAATTTGCAGACCAAGAAAAAATGACAGTTCCCCTATCATAGACATTTCAAATTCAGACTCCATGGAAAAATCAAACCATTGTAACAATGAAACATTATTGCTTCTGAATATGATGTCATCTACATAGACCAACACAATGAGCAAATTATTACCCTCTGTTTTGATATATATATTTCTATCAACTGTTCCTCTCTTGAATCCTTTGTCTTGAATATACTTATCCAGTCTATAATACCAGGCATGAGGAGCTTGTTTCAACCCATGTAAGGATTTCTTCAGCTTGCAGACAAAGTCAATGTTATCTGACAGTTGTAAACCCTTTGGTTGTTCCATATAAACTTCTCCTTTTAGATCTCCATTTAGAAAAGATGACTTGACATACATTTGATAGACTTTAAATTGTTTATGCCAAGCACAGGCAAGAAACATTCTAATAACTTCTAATCTTGCTACACGCACAAATGTTTAATCAAAATCTAGTCCTTCTATTTGAGCATATCCTTTGCAGACCAATCTAGCCTTATTTATTACAATATTTCTTTGCTCATTCATCTTATTTTTGTAGACCCATTTTGATCCTATTACATTTTTATTTGCTGGCCTAGGAACGAGTTCCCAAGTGTCATTCTTTTCAATCTGGTCCAGTTCCTCATTCATTGATTTTAACCAATTTACGTCTTTAT
>ML788032.1:269639-419993 GCA_009831015.1 Picea engelmannii | reverse complement strand
TTGAATCAGTTGTTACTGTGCTTAAACAATTATGCCCATTTTAAACTCTTTACAAAACACTCAATGATGATCACAATAATGCAGGGAAGTAAGCAATAGGATATTCAACATCAATCACACACATGAAATATACAGAGATAGATATTTCTTGAGGAAACCCATAAAGGGAAAAAACTCTTCTTATTGATATGATAAGTAATCTTTATTTTCTGTACATTATCATTCTTATGAGATCCAACTCCTCTTCAGGCTACAACCTCTGTTTTTCAAGCAACAACTTGCTAAGAGCCCCAACTCTCTGGTTTCTCTAGCACCCACTAGAAGGAAGCACCAACTCCCTGAGTGTTCCAGCACCAAATTCCATTCACACAGGCACCAACTTGTATAACAGAGAACAATGGTTCTCCCTTGCATCACCTTGCCACCCTAGTTTTTCTAGCTGCAACCAGATGGAAGCTACAACTCCCTGTGTTCAAGCACCCACTTGAAACTCCGAGGAAAAATGTCCTCCCTAACACCTCCCTACCACCCTGAATATAAAAAATTTGTTCTTGAAACTTATTACAGTGATACAATGTTTGTCAAAAGACTTACCAATCTCATCACTTTTTTATTGCACTGCTCTACTCTACCTGCATCAGTGTCTTTCTGCTCGCATCTCCTTGAGATTTATGTTCTTCTTATCTGTCTTTGAATGTGTACCTCAGCTTTCTCTTCCTATCTCAGATAAGAATTTCTGCTCTATCTCTTTCTTCTGCACTTTATGATCTATGTATTATTTCCATTCAGTGAGCTACGCCTCTTCTGTGCATTTCATATTTTGCACACAACATGCTTCTACCTGCATGCATAAATCTCAACAGAAGCAACCATCTCTTCTCCGTTCTGCACGTATTTATCATGCCGAGTCCTTTAGTAGGGAATACACTCAAGCTCGTCAAATTCTCTGGCAGATACAATCACTCAGTTTTTGGCAGTTACAATCTGTCCTTTCTGACAGTTACAGAGAGAAATTTTGTGCGCTCATTCCTTTGGCGCCTTTTCCCTTCCTGAGAAAAACTTCGCAGCAGGTGCTAGATTTTCTTTCTAAGTCCCTTCCTTTCATGTGACCATTGGTGGTGACCAAATGCCTATTCAAAAAGATGCTTCCCGATTCCCATCTAGTGAGCGTTGGCTCTGTTTCATGATATGACTTTGGGCTATAAGCTTCATGTGACCACACGATTGTGGGTGCGTCCATAGGTGTTTTGAGAGAAACCCGCTATTTGCCCCGCAATTCACTACGAGCCTCCACACGTCATTTCTCCAAAACCGTGGTTTCAATTGTGGCCCTCTCACGAAAAATTAAGACCCGAGCATGTTCTGGCCCTGCAATGGAGCACAAACGTCGATCTCACGATCTTGATAGTGCTCCTAAACGGACGATTCATATCTATCCTCTCAAGTTTGTGGACTAGATCTCACTTGCCTACATCAACGACTGAGACTTACTTCATGATTCGGGGTCCGAGAGTTTTAGATCTCAAACCTTGTTGCTGCTGACTGGATATCTTCCGGAATGGAAGATCTGCTGACATCTGTCCTCTTCAATCGATGACTCTTCCTTCTTTCCTTTTTCCACACACGATCCTTAGTATCAACGATCAGGTGACATGTGGCCCTCCAAACCAACGGATGAGATCAATTTCACCTTTTGAGCTTCGAGAGTTTTGATTCTCAAACTCCGCTTGCTCCTAGAGCATTTCACTCAGAGTCCACGATCCAATGACGCGTGTCCCTTTCAGATCAATGGTCATGATCCTTTCGCGTCTTTGGACTTCAGAGATTTCAACTTACGCTATCCTTCCACTGGAGTAGATCGACAGATGAGAGTGCTCCCAAAGTGATCTTTCATATTAGACGTCTCATGTCCACTTCGGGACTTTGACTTTTGGGACTTCGGAAATTTTTTCATTTTCTAGTGGTAAATCTCCCGAAGTAAAACTCTCGGGGTGATGTAAGTCTTGCGTCACTCGATGATGTGTCACAATCCAAGCAGCTGCCATGTGTCACTCAGATTCATGATTTCAACTTGACACTTGTCGTTCTCCAACTATGCCACGTGTCCTTATTGACGTAGATTGTTGATGTGATCTACTGACGTGGTTTGTTGACCAACAAAACTGATCCAACGGTCCTCGTATGTCCTCCAAATCTGATGGTCCTGATTCATTTCGGATTTCCGGGCTTCAGGGTTTTCCAATCTCAAAATTTTCAGAGCGTAACCTCCCCGTATCTTTCAACTTGAAATAAATGTTGTTCATCGATCAGGATCTTAGATCGACGACTTGATCTGTCAGTGTTGTGTCTCTACTAGCTTATCCCGTCCTTCCACTTGAAAGTGATTCGATGGCTGACGGGAATTCGCATAATCGAATTCTCAAACATTTTTCTTGCTTATCCTGTCCTTCCACTCAAACTGATCTGATGGATCAGATTAGTCCTCGATCCAACGATCAAGATCTCCTCTTTGCGAACTTGGACTTCGCGAGTTCCTGCAACTCTGCCTTTGACTTTCCCGATTTGTGAGTCAACGAAATGATGATCTCCCACCACGTGTTCTATGGATCCAACGACTCAAATCTCACCGCGACTTCACATTTCGCGGAGTTGGAGGACTACTCACATGCATTCTCCCGACTCCCAATTTTCCAAAACCTGCTCCAAATCGATGACCTACAGCCTTCTGTGATCCAACGACTGTGATGAAACCGCGAACTCGGATTTCACGAATTCTCACTTCTCCTATCTGTGATTTCCTGATCTGCTAGTCCTGATGACTTTGGGTCTCATTGTTGCTGTCATTCTTGCCTATTTTTCTTTCCATCAATAACAAGCACACTTTTCCTGTAAACATGCCAACACTTCAACTTCTTAAGGGACTGTTGATCCTTTTCCCAAGGTTTCCACTTATGCCTCTCTGTTTTTTTGGTTGATTCACCCCTGTTTCACGGGCTTCTTAGAAGCCTCTAAGTTGCCCATTACTTAGAATTGCTTTAAGCTAAACAGGTTAACCTTGACAACTTTCAATTTTTTTCCTATGCTTTTTACCACTTTTTATTAATGGTACATCATAACAAAATTTGTCCTTCCTTCTTTCTCCTCTAGGATTTTCTATGATTTTAGCACCATATTGAAAGATAATTTGAAGAAGATGTAGGCAAGAAATGCTTTGCAAAATAAGAAGTTGAAAAAATATTTTCAAAATGACCATTTATGTTATAATTGAACAATGTTTATCATGTTATATGTAATCCCATCTTCTCAACAAGTATTTAGGTATAAAACATCTTTTCAAACAATTTGAATATATCATATTGATTCTTGTCCCCCATTAGTCAACATACTTATGTTGATTATTTCACGAATCATATTTAGATTGGAACTTATTCATTATATGTTAAGCAAGGATATGTGCATGCAAATAAAAGTGCAATTCTTTAACAAGTCATTCATACATCAAAGAAACATAATAATAGATGCAAGGGAAATGTTTCACTAGATAGACGTAGAGGAAGCTTTTTAACATTGGTTTAAAAAAAAATATAACATATGTAGATATAAAATGGGGTATTATGTCACTATATACATATTTAATTAGTCACAAATTGTGGGATAGAAGGAATTAGTACACATGGTTGTCACTTTCATGACTAATGGTATCTCATGTTGCTTCATCTATGTCATTTGGAACAATTAGATCTTATTTTTTCATTGTATGAGAAATACTCATTACTTGTTTGAAAAACACTTCACTTTAGTGGGATTATTGTGTAATTTTGTAAAACCCTATTCTAGATATGTCTTCCAAGTTGATTGGTTGGATTCCCTCAACACAAATTTCAAACTCTCTTTCGAGCGTTCTAATGTCATAATTGTAGGGTTTTCCTCATGTCTTTACCTCTATGGAACTATCCCTAGTACTATGTTACCCTATGTTTTTTTCCACTCCCCACCATGGGTTTATTGTGGATCTTAGTTCTAACAATTGTCAATCACATCTTTTTGAGAATCAATGTCGATATATAGCAAAAAATCCAAAAACATAAAAGACTTAAATTTGTTTCAAAAAGACGTCTCATCAATGTTGTCTTGGAAAGTGTCATTCAATGGAACGTGAAGGTTAGGATCACCAGTATAATCCATCCCATCATTGGGATAGTCCTCCAATTTCACTATCTATTATTTCAATGCATCAATGAATCCATGGTCAAATAATCAGCTGAGTTCTCCTCCATCAACATAGAACATGATCTTGTACCATCACACCATGTGAGTCTCTCATGGTCCTCCTACTCTCACTTCCACATGTGGAAAGATCAATGAAACATGCTCAAAAAAGAAGGAACATATGATTTTCCTAAAAACATATGTATTATACCTTGAGTGCCCACATACTCTATATTTTTATTTAGAATCATGCCATTTTGTTTATATGTACTCTATTGATAGTAACTTCATATGAATTCATTAATAGAAATAAACATATTTTCCTCAATAAGATGAGAAGGATTCACCTCCTCAACTTATTGATGAAAACTCGTCAAACAATAATTGTCTTTATTTATCATCTCCAACAAATAACCCCATACTATAAATACACTCTAATTTGGGTCCCACATATAAATGATTATAAATAATAACTTAAAACTTTTTCACATAATTTTGTGGAAAAACATTAGTAATCTCCATCCTAATAACATTGTAATTTGGGTATGTGGAAAAACTTTATTACCTTGCATCCTAATAATAATCCAGTGGCCTCAACATTATGAATACCCATTTCTATAATTTAAGCATGCTCTCTCTCTCTCCAATAAAACCATACCATCTTAACTCGAACAAGAAAATTACCAATTTTAGATATTAATGCAATTTTTCTTAGATTATGGACATGATAGCACTATTACTTGTCCCATTTCCACGTGGCTAGTCCAAAAAAATATTTCACAAACACGTCATTCCACAAGGAAAAATCTTTCATAAACAAATCATTCCACAAGACAAGAAGATGAGGTAAAAACTCCCCAAAATTAATGAGTTTAAATGAAAAACCAAATGGATAAATTGAAGAGAGAGTAATGGGAACCAACCTGTAGTTAACAAAATTGAAACTAGTCTGTGAAATATCTAGAAATCAACATGACATTAAGGGAAATCGTCCAACTCTACCAAGTACACATTCAAATGATTTTGCGTTTTTGGATTAATCTTTCACTTAGCAGGTATTTGGTTGGTTTGGAACCATATGAATTCAAAAGTTTATGTACAATTTCCATTGCAGGTTCTTTTTTGAGCTCTTTTACTTGGTGAGTTTTGTTTCCTATGAGGACACCACTTAGGATGATTTTTTTTTTCACTTAGGAACTATCATGTTGGCCTTTGGATCTTTTTAGGTATCATTTATAGACTATCATTTCAGCTTAGATCTTCCTTAGACACCATTTCAATTGATCCTTCTTGTTATCCTTATTTTCCTTAGCATCCTCCCAATTAAATAGTGTTTTCTTAACCATTGCCATGCATTATTGTTACACTTGTTTGATAATAGAGATTTTATATGATGGGTCACCTTAGTTTATTGCCCCTTTTATGTACCATTTCCATTGTTGGTTTCATTTTTTTGGGTTCTTTCAAGTTTTGGGTTTTGTTTCCTATGAGGGCACCACTTAGGATGGATTTTTTTCACTTGGGAACCACCATGTTGGACTTTGGACTCTTTTAGATATTATTTATAGACTAGCATTTTGGTTTAGGTGTTCCTTAGACATAATTTTAATTGATCCTTCTTGTTACCCTTATTTTCCTTAGCGTCCCCCCAAATGAAAGATGTTGTCTTAACCATTGTGATGCATTATTCTTACACTTATTTGATAGTAGATATTTTATATGATGGTTCAGCTTAGTTTAGTGCCCCTTTTCTTTAGGGCACTTATGTCAGAGTCTTTTCCAATGAGGAGTCCCTCTTTTTGAAATTGATTTTTGAGCCTTATTTTTTATTCTTATTAGTTTTCGGTGACCTCCTATTGAGGTTTCCATGTCTATTTATTTTATAGTGTTTGATGCTTTGATTTTTGTTATGATTTGTGCTATGATCCTTCCTCTACTTATCATCATTCACTTCTTACTTGTTGCTAACATGTTGTGATGTTCCATATTCATGCATGTATTACTATTTGAAAGTAGACACTCATCATAGTTTTCATTCTTTTTACTAGGTGAAAGTAGACACCCACCATAGTTTTCATTCTTTTGTTGTTTATTTGTGAAACCCATTGGGAACTTCCCCTTCTTTCGAGGATGGTACCAAGAGTAAACTGGATTATGTGGAAGCTTGAAGCTTTTTCGTGAAACTTACGGAAACATAAATTGAGTGGGGAGAATAACAGTCCATCACACAACCACTTATACTAACCCAATTGACATTTTCTATGATGTCCTTGCACACTTTGAAATTGAATGCTAACAATTGTTTTATGGTATCCTCTCTTTATCATTAACAATTATTTCATTGTTTTATTCTTTCTAAAAGAGATGAAAATTTTTAGAAAATAGAAAAATGAAAAATCCAAAAAATGGTAAAGGGAAGAGATCTTTGTGAATCCACGAGTTCAAAAACAAGTTTGTGGCACCCTTACCAAAGCATCTAGATTGAGTCACCGATTTTTACCACGACATTCCTTCATGATGGTCCTTTAATTTGGTCTACCCCATTTGCATACCTATATTCTTTCACCTAATTGTCACCATTGAGACTCTTTGGTTGAGTCACTTGTCCTAGTTCTTTGGTTGTGGTTGCTATCTAGGTCCTCCTCATCTTTGCTTTGTGTTAGGAAGTCTTGTCAATCTTTATAGTGTCAAGTTTGTCTCAAGAACTTATTAATGTATTTTATACTTTGTGTTGGTTGAAGTGATTTCATCAATTCCTTTTTTTATTAAATCTAAGTTGATCGATCATAATACATTTTTCTCTGAATTGACCTAGAAGCTAAGTACCTTGGTCCTTAGTCTTAGTCTTTGTTTCATTATTGGAAGTTTACCTCACATCTAGAAGTACTTTCCTTTCCATCATTGAGTGCAAACTATTGGATGGTTTTGAGGATCATACTTACATGTTAGTAGACATTTTCCTCACTATAGTTGGTTACTTTGAGTTTAATAATTATAATCACTATTTTTTTACTAATTTTTTTAGATGATTTTTCCCATAATGGAATTTGATTTTGGTTACTTTGAGTTTAATAATTATCATCATTAATTTTTTAGATGATTTTTGCCATGATGGAATTTGATTCATTATTGTGAAAATTCATACTTGAGGTTGATTGTGTTGCAATTCCAAGTTTCAATGTTATGTACATAAAATACCCTTTGAACAATGCTTTGACTTGTACATATAAAGCCTCCCAATGGCAAAAACTATTTGTTCTAGACTTTGTACCCTAGTTGTATTTTGACATGACTCTTTACGACGATGCCATGGTCTCATTTTCACTCGATACTCCTACGAGCATGGGTATGTTTGACTCCTACAACTTTGCAGCCTCCACAAGCCAAAAACCTACCAGAAGTCAAACGCCCCATAGACTAATCAAATTTAGAATAGTCTAGACATCAAGAGCTTTTACAAAATCAAAACTATATGGCCATGGACAATATTTTTAAAATGAGTTGATTGATATATTTATTTGATTGTTTTTCAACATCTTAATCAACCTCTTAATTGATGATTAAGACTGTTAAATGATTCATATAAATAAAATGATTAAGACTATTAAATTATTCATATAAATAAATAAAAGGATGTGTTTTCAACGAGATTTATTCCATCCTCATCTAACAAATTATTAACTCCTAAATTAACCACATATTAAGTGATTGTGCTTAAACGGAACCACTCTGGTCAAGTGGCTCCTCTGCATGCTGGTCATTTTGTTGGTTAACATATGTTATAAAAGATTATAAATGAGTAGTTTAGTTTTCTAGAAGGTTAGAGGGTTTAAAATCTAAATATAGAGGGTTTAAAATGTAAATATAGTAAGTTAAAAAAAAAAGTTAAATATTTTAATATTTTGATTTTTTTTGTTTGTTTTTTCATCATTAAAATTTACATTTTTTTGTCACAATTATAATTTTAAATTGATAAATTATTATTTTAAATGTAAAAATTAATTCGACTTTCCTTAATATTTCTTTTCATTAAATTATACAATATTAATATTTAATATTTATGATTCCATGAATTTAAAATAATTCTTATAAATTTTAGTTATATTAAAACAACTCATTTAATTTTATTTTAATTTCACTTTATTATAAATTATTGATTAAAAAATAACCCATTTCAGTTAAAATTATTTTGAATAATAAAAAACACATAAATTCGTAACATAACAATATTTACTTTTTCCTATAATTTACCTTACATTCACTTTATTTTAAATTACTGAAACAGATTTCAAAAAAAAACTATTTCCCTTGATGTTTCTTTAAAAAAAAACCAACAACCATAAATTCATAAGATAACACTATTTACTTTTCCTATAATTTGCTTATGCAGTAGTGGCAACCCCATTAGTCTGGTCGGCCATTATGATTCTATTCCTCCATCGACAAACAATCCCAGTCAGCACTATCGGATCAGGTCTTTTTTGATAAAGTTTGGTTTAATACTTCCACAGCATTCCTTCAGCTTTAATGGCTTCCACCTCACACCCATGTCGATACTTTTTTAAATATTACAAGATCTATCCATGGCTGACAGTGACATTGACGTGGACAGAGATGGATAAAGTTTTCAATTTTTGCAAAAATTGACTCTATTAAACAATTAAATATAATTAATGTACATCTACCTTAATCAATAAGCTTGAGAAAACATGGACATAACTCTCACCATATTCCATTTTAGTGCTTCATTCAATTTTAGTGCTATGTGATATACAGCTTGAGTGGGCCTAATGGTTAAGAACACGTGTTTCCTCCTAAGAGGTCACATGTTCAAATCCAGAAAGAGGTAGGGTATGTATATTTCCGTAGACTTTACCAGTCAAATCCCTCAGCGAAGAGGGTCCCTTGTCCCACAAACAAGAGGATCTCATACATCTTATATGTTTATCTTATAGCATATGCTAAATATATTTCTATCAACTAACACATTAATAATATTAATGTTATTGTTTCTAATAAAAAGTAAACACATATATATATATATATATATATATATATATATATATATATATAAGCTTATCAAGGAACACATTAATAATATTAATGTTGTTGTCTCTAGTAAAAAGGGAGCGCATAAACATATACTCTAATAATGAAAAGTTTCTTATTAATTATTTAATAACATTATATTGATGTTAATAACATAATAATATATTAATGTTGTTGTSTCTAGTAAAAAAGGGAGCGCATAAACATATACTCTAATAATGAAAAGTTTCTTATTAATTATTTAATAACATTATATTGATGTTAATAACATAATAATATATTAATGTTGTTGTGTCTAGTAAAAAGGGAGCGCATAAACATATACTCTAATAATGAAAAAGTTTCTTATTAATTATTTAATAACATTATATTGATATTAATAACATAATTATTATATTATAATGTTTTATTATATTAACTAATATAATAGATGGATTAACTTATATTAACAAAGTTTATACATATTTTTAAGAACAAACATATATTAAGATTAATAATAATGATAAACGTTATTGAAATTGAATTTATATAGTGTTCCAACATTTGTATAATTATTATATTAAATATTATATTATTATAACATTTATAAATAAATTATATGACTAAACATATATTCATGACAAGTTTATTATTAATTAATCAATAAAATTATATTCATATTAATAACATAACTATTATATTAACTAAATATATGCATTAACTTATGTTAATAAAGTTTATACATAGATTTAAGAATAAATATATGCATTAATTTATGTTAATAAAGTTTATATATAGTTTTAAGAATATATATATATATATATATATATATATTAAGATTAATGATAATGATAAACATAGATGGAAATGAATTTATATAATGTTCCAACATTTATATAATTATTATATAAATATTATATTTTTATAACATTTAAAAAATTTATATGAAAAATAAATTAGAGTATTATAATATTAATATATTATATTAATTATAATAAAAATTATAATTAATTTAGTTTTAAGAATAAATATATGCATTAATTTATGTTAATAAAGTTTATATATAGTTTTAAGAATAAATATATATTAAGATTAATGATAATGATAAACATTGATGGAAATGAATTTATATAATGTTCCAACATTTATATAATTATTATATTTTTATAACATTTAAAAAATTTATATGAAAAATAAATTAGAGTATTATAATATTACTATATTATATTAATTATAATAAAATTTATTATATTATATTAATTATAACAATATTAATTATATTATATTAATATATTATATTAATAATAACAATATTGTGATGTTTAAAGGTGATCTCACTTTGCGGTAGGTTTTTTCACACTGCAACATTTTTCTTGGGTTATGTTGGATTACAATGTTTGAACATGGTTATGTCACATTGCGACATTCATCTCAACTAACTTTATGCCAAATTGTTGCATTGCTTAATGATTGTTTTGGATTGTGACATTCATCTTGCCACATTATTGCGACATTGCAATGTTCATTAAGGGTTTTGTCACATGTGACATACATGAAATGTGATTTCATAATGTGACATTCATTAAGGGTTTTGTTGCATGTGACATACATGAAATGTGATGTTGCAATGTGACACTCATTAAGGGTTTTGTCACATTGCAATGCTCATCAAAGGTTATGTTGGGTTTGTGACATTCTTCAATAGTTATGTCAAATGGTTTGACCATGGTTCATTAAGTTTCTATATAATTTACTATGTTTAACTATGTTTGACTACAATTGAGCATGGTTTACTATGGTAGAACACTTTTTATAATGGTTGAGCATGTTTCACTATGGTCAACAATGGTTGACCTTGGTCAAGCATGGTATGTTTATGTCAAATTGTTGGACTACTTAATGGTTAATTAGGATTGTGAAATTCATCTTCCCACATCAATGGCTATGTAATATTGTGACATTCCTCAAATGTGATGTCACATTACAATGTTCATGAAGGGTTTTGTCGTATGTGATGTTCATCAAATGTAGTAACACTTTGTGACATTTATTAAGGGTTTTGTCACATTCCAACAATCATGAAGGGTTTTATAGGGCTATGAAATTCTTCAATGTTTATATTAGATTTTAACAATCATTTTGGCTTAATTTATAATATGGATATGTTTGATTATGATGTTCCTCAATGGTTATGTGACCTGAAGAGATTAATATTCGTTGAATTGTGTTGGCTTCCTACATTCATGAATGGTTATGGCACATTGTGGTGTTGATCAAATGTGATGTCACATTGTGACGTTCATTAAGGCTTTTATCACATTTCAATGTTCATCAAGGGTTATGATAGCTATGGCATTATTCAATGGTTATTTCAAATTGAAACATTCATTTTGGCTCACTTTATGTTAAATTGCTATATTCCTTAATATTTATCTTGCATTGCAACGTTTATCAAGGGTAATGTTTCTTATTTCAGATTGTGACATTCATATGGTGGCATCAATGACTATGTCACATTGTGTCATTCATCAAATATCATGTCACATTATGATGTTCATTAAGGGTTTTGTCGCAATGTGACATTAACCAAATGGGATGTCGCATTGAGATGATCATTAAGGGTTTTATTGCATTTCATATTTCATCAAGGGTTATGTTAGGTTGTGACATTCATTGGCTTACTTTATGTTAAATTGCTACATTCCTTAATATTTATTCATCATGTTGCATTGATTTTTGATGACCTAGGTTGGCCATAACTCAGATTCTTCAATAGTTATGTTAAATTACAACATTAATCTTCATTGACTTTCCCAATCCCAAATGGTTATGTTGCATTGTGACGATCATTAAGGATATGTCACTCTAATGTTAGTTGACTTTTGTTGGTCATTGTTCATTATGGTTCACTATGGTGTTTGATTGTGGTTGGACATGGTTAATGGTTTACTAATATTATTTATATTTACGCGTTTATCAAAGATAATGTCGCATTGTGACATTCGTCAAGGGTTTTGTCGCATTGCGACATTCATAAAGGGTTTTGTTGTAGAGTTTATCAAAGTTGTTGTGGCATTGCAACAATCATCGAGGTTTTTATCGCACTATAACATTCTTCTTGGGTTATTTTGAATTACAACATTCCAACATGGTTATGTTGGATTGCGACATACCTTAATGGTTGTTTCAAATTGCAACATGCATATGGTGGCATCAATGGCTATGTCACATTGCAATGTTAATCAAATATCATGTCACATTGCAATGTTCAATAAGTGTTTTTTCGCATTGTGACATTAATGAAATGTGATGTTATATTGTGACGATCATTAAGGGTTTTATCACATTTCAGTTTTCATCAAGGGTTGTGTTAGGTTGTGACATTATTCAATGGTTATGTCAAATTGTGACATTCATTGGGTTATTTTATGTTAAATTTCTACATTCCTTAATATTTATTCACCATGTTGCATTGAAATTTGTTGACCTAGGTTGTCCATAACTCAGATTCCTTAATAGTTATGTTAAATTGCAACATTTATCTTCATTGACTTTCCTAATCCCAAATGGTTATGTTGCATTGTGATGATCATCAAGGCTATTCCACTCTAATGTTAGTTGAATTTGGTTGGCCATTGTTCATTATGGTTCACTATGGTGTATGATTGTGTTTGGCGAGGGTTAATGGTTTAATACTATTATTTATATTTATGAGTTTATCAAAGGTGATGTCACATTGTTACATTCATTAAGGGTTTTGTACAATTGTGACATTCAACAAGGGTTTTGTAGCATTGTGAAATTCATCAAGGGTTTTGTTGGAGATCTTATCAAAGCCGATGTCACATTGCGACAATCATCAAGTTTGTTATCGCATTGCAACATTTTTCTTGGGTTATCTTGGATTACAACATTCCAACATGGTGATGTTGGATTGTGACATTCCTTAATGGTTATTTTAGATTGCAGAATGCATATGGTGGCATCAATGGCTATGTCACATTGCGACGTTCATCAAATGTCATATCACATTGCAATGTTCAATAAGTGTTTTCTCGCAATGTGACGTTAATGAAATGTGATGTCACATTGTGACAATCATTAAGGATTTTATTGCATTTCATCTTTCATAAAGGGGTATGTTAGGTTGTGACATTATTCAATGGTTATGTCAAGTTGTGACATTATTCAATGGTTATGTCAAATTGTGACATTCATTGGAATGTTTTATGTTAAATTGTTACATTCCTTAATATTCATTCATCATGTTGCTTTGAGTTTTGTTGACCTAGGTTGGCCATAACTTAGATTGCTCAATAGTTATGTGAAATTACAATGCTCATCTTCATTGACTTTCCCAATCCCAAATGGTTATGTTGCATTGTGATGGTCATCGAGGCTATGTCACTCTAATGTTAGTTGACTTTGGTTGGCCATTGTTCATTATGGTTCACTATGGTGTTTGATTGTGGTTGGTCAGGGTTAATGGTCTAATAATATTAAATATATTAATGAGTTTATCAAATTTGATGTTGCATTGTGACATTAATCAAGGGTTTTATGACATTGTGACATTCATCAAGGGTTTTATTGTAGAGTTTATAAAAGTTGATGTCGAATTGCGACAATCATCAAGGTTGTTATCACATCACAACATTTTTCTTGGGTTATTTTTCTTTACAACAGTCCAACATGGTTATGTTGGATTGTGACATTCCTTAATGGTTATTTCATATTGCAACATGCATATGGTGGCATCAATGGCTATGTCACATTGTGATGTTCATCAAATGTCATGTCACATTGCAATGTTCAATAAGTGTTTTGTCGTATTGTGACATTAATGAAATGTGATGTCACATTGTGACAATCATTAAGGGGTTTATCACATTTCATCTTTCATCAAGGGTTATGTTAGGTTGTGACATTATTCAATGGTTATGTCAAATTATGACATTCATTGGCTTACTTTATGTTAAATTGCTACATTCCTTAATATTCATTCATCTTGTTGCATTGAGTTTTGTTGAACTAGGTTGGCCATAACACATATTCCTCAAGAGTTATGTTAAATTAAAACATTCATCTTCATTGAATTTCCCAATCCCAAATGGTTATGTTACAATGTGATGATCATCAGGGCTATGTCACTCTAATGTTAGTTGACTTGGGTTGGCCATTGTTGATTATGGTTCACTATGGTGTTTGGTTGTGGCTGGCAAGGGTTAATGGTTTAATAATATTATTAATATTTATGAGTTTATCAAAGTTGATGTCGCATTGTGACATTCATCAAGTGTTTTGTCTCATTGTGACATTCATCAAGGGTTTTGTTTTAGAGTTTATCAAAGATGATGTCACATTGCAACAATCATCAAGGTTGTTATCACATTGCAACATTTTTCTTGGGTTATTTTGGATTACAACATTCCAAAATGGTTATGTTGGATTGTGACATTCTTTAATGGTTATTTCAGATTGCAACATGCACATGGTGGAATCAATGGCTATGTCACATTGTGAAGTTCATTAAATTTCATGTCACATTGCAATGTTCAATGAGAGTTTTTTCACAATGTGACATTAATGAAATTTGATGTCACATTGTGATGATAATTAAGGATTTTATTTCATTTCATATTTCATTAAGGGTTATGTTATGTTGTGACATTATTCAATGGTTATGTCAAATTGTGACATTCATTGGCTTACTTTATGTTAAATTGCTACATTCCTTAATATTTATTCATCATGTTGCATTGAGTTTTGTTTACCTAGGTTGGATATAACTTAGATTCCTCAGTAGTTATGTTAAATTACAACATTCATCTTCATTTAATTTCTGAATCCTAAATGGTTATGTTGCATTGTGATGGTCATCAAGGATATGTCACTATAATGTTAGTTGACTTTGGTTGGCCATTGTTCATTATGGTTCACTATGGTGTTTGATTGTGGTTTGCCAAGGTTAACGTTTTAATAATATTATTTATATTTATGAGTTTATCAAATATGATTTTGCATTGTGACATTCATCAAGGGTTTTGTTGAAATTTTTATCAAAGATGATGTCACATTGCGACAATCATCAAGGTTGTTATCACAATGCAACATTTTTATTGGGTTATTTTGGATTACAACGTTCCAACCTGCTTATGTTGGATTACAATATTCCTTAATGGTTATTTTAGATTGTAGCATGCATATGGTGGAGTCAATGGCTATGTCACATTGCGATGTTCATCAAATGGCTGTCACATTGCAACGTTCATCAAATGTCATGTCACATTGCAATGTTCAATAAGTGTTTTGTTGCATTGTGAAGTTAATGAAATGTGATGTCACATTGTGACATCACATTTCATTAGCGTTGGATTGAAACATTCCTTAATAGTTATTTTGAATTGCGACATTCGTCTTTCCACATTAATGGCTATGTCACATTGTGACATTCATAAATATGTCTCAATGTCCCATAACCATTGACAAAATCAAAACCAAACATATCTATATTATAAAGTAATCCAAAATGAATGTTACAATCTGACATAATCATTGAACAATGTCACAACCCAACAAAACCATTGATGAATGTTGTAATGTGACAAGACCCTTAATAAATTTCATAATGTGACATTACATCTTATTGATGTCACATATGACAAAACCCTTAATGAACATTGCAATGTGACATGACATTTAATGAATTCCACAATGTTACATAGTCATTAATGTGGAAATATGAATGTTTCAATATGAAATAACCATTAACCAACACAACAATTTCACATTGTAGTTAGATAAATAATATTATACTATACAATATTATTAATAATATAAAATTATTCATCAAATGTGACGTGACATTGTGACATTCATTAAGGGTTATGTCTGATTGTGACTTTCATTTTGGATCACTTTATGTGAAATTGTTACGTTGCTTAATGATTATCTCAGTTTGAGACATTAATCTTGCCATGTTAATGATATAAATTAGGGAAATAAAATGATGAAGAAGATCAAGAAACAAGGAGATGGCGGTGAAAGGAATAAGCCACTAATTTCCATATTGATGTATTTACAATATAAGTACATATAGTACAATAAATAATAACCATCGTTAACCGTCAATAACTAACAAAAGATAACAATGTCGTATTAAGACTATGATTATGAGAAATAATTCTAACAAAGCCCCGATTAATCATTAATTCGTACAAATGTACGAGTTAGCAACAAGAACTAGTGAAAAAGATGATAAAATATCCAAGTCTTCAATCTGTAACTCATGTTATGAAACCTCATGAGTGTCGATGAGGATCTTCCTGAAAAAATATGCCAAATGTGGATGCCGCAAACTAAATATGGAAAACTCATTGTGCATCAAATGAGATAGATATCCTCCTAGTGGTCACTGAAGTGAACCCAAACCAATGAGAGAAAATACTGATGAGAAGTGAATTAGTTGCAAGTCTAACACATCCCATATCCTGAAAACCTTGGAAATATAATATGCTAATATAAAGGAGTAGAAGAATCGTATGTCCTCTACAAGGTCAAGAGACCATCCCCGAGGAGTCCAAATACTATGAAGCACTCACATAATGACACATAAAAAAATGTAAAAAATCCTATTGATAGAAAAACGTGTCGAACAACATCCAAAACCTATATCCATAAAAACCCGTGTCCATAAAAAACCTGTAGCCAAAAAACCTTTGAGTAGTAAACCAGGTAAAATTTTGGTACTAATCCAAATCCTGAACCCAAATGTCCATCAAACATGTCATACGATCCATCAAATTCCAAAAAATGTGGCAAGTCATCCATCCATCCAATATCCATCAAAATCCTAAATTCCAAGTGCTCAACTGCCTTAGAAAAAAATACTACGAAGGTCAAACTGATCAATACAAATCCATAATCCAATCAGGAAACAAACATCATGTCTTGAAATAATCATCGACCATCCATCATCTTGAAATCATAAAATCATCTGCAATCCTTAATCCTGAATCCATAATCAATCATCATAAAATGAAATCCTATAAGTTAGACTTTGAAAGTTGAAGTATGACATATAAATATAAACCCCCCCCCCTATCGATTAAAAAGTAAGAAGTCTAGATAATGTTATATACCCCCCCTGAAAGTGGAAAAGAGTAATCAAATTATCTTCGAGCATAGTGGAAAACTTGATCTTAAACTCAGAATACTACATGAAGAAGGCCTCGATTATTCCCTGTATCATCAAATCCTGTAAAACATTCATGCCCATCAACTGTACAAATATCTCCAATCAAGTATGGTTGTACCTATGTATAAACTCGTCGATAAGATTGTTCCAATAACTTAGCTTCCAAATGCCAACATGAAGTCCCTAACCATTCAAAATTTACCTATTTCCTCTAAATCTTTGGTCGCTTCCAACACCTTTCTGAAACATGTTTTTTCTTCCCGCAAAAAACACATGGGTGGAGATCAAAACAATTTAACTCAACATGGCCAACTTGGTGACAATGTCGACACAATACACGTTCTTTGTCTAACCGAGTATCATTAACCAATAAATCATGAATACCTGTATTATCCTCAATTTCCTCAATAATAGTATCATCATAATTTTTTTTATTAACATCCTAATCAACATCCTGTACATGTTCATCATCAAGTTCTTCCTTCCTATCAACATTAACCAAAAAACCACTGCTAATAAAAATTATTGGTTTACAATAATTAGGAATATGGAAAAGGTTATCATGATCCTTTTCATATCCTAAACCATATATGTTTCGTTTAAAATGTAACTCTTCCAATGGTCTAATAAATTTATCCATATTGTTAACCTGGTCCTCATGTTGAACCTTCAATTTATCCACTTTTTTTTCAATGCGATTAATCAAGACTACACTAACTTCATCAAAGGAAAAATATTGCAACTCACAATCAACAAACACAAGTTTGTTTTGTTGTTCCATAAGTTTGTTTTTTTGTTCCTTGGTATCATCATTAAATGACATCAACTGCCCAGTCAAATTTTTTGTTTGTGTTTGAAGTATATTTACCTTTTTGTGCAGTGCGCGAAAACAAGTAAGAACATTAGTGAGTGTTCCTTTTTGCATAGAAATTGTATATTTGGAGACTTTCTAATCAATGTGTGCAACATATTAAACATTTTGTCGATTCCCTCCATTTTGAAGTGCTTCAAATATGCCCAATGTGCAAAATATAAGGCCTTCTTTTGAACCCCCTATTACGAGGAAAATCTCTCTATGGCATGAGGTAAACCACAAAAGACGGAATGACTACAAAAATCAACTCCAATCCCAAGTATGCTATATAAATGAAATGCTAACAAGACATGACCAAGAGCCTACCTAGTCCAGACATTCAATGAAGACCACCATTGAGCACACAAATTAAATCTTTATACCTGCAACTTGTCCTCAACAACCAAGATACACAAGCATATAATGGTGATAATATATAATGTTATCATATAAAATAACATAATCCATTAACATACATGAAAAATACGCCCATGGAATAGTAATTAAAATATTTGCAATATATCAATTGGATGATAACTGAGTATTTCTATTAAAATAACCAACATAAGTATACAAGTAACAAACTTCTATGTCGGCATGTCTCAGAAATAAGAAACTAAGTCCCTTCCAGCTGGGCCTCCACCACTTCAATCATCCACCAAAGGCAAGCTCATATAAAGGAGAAAATGAGGTTCTCCATCAACGAAGGACTATCTTGGGGGATGAACAATGTGTTTAGACTTTAAGTGATAAAGGGATGCAAACTCAATGCGAAGTGAAAATTTCTCTAGATTATCTTTACTCTCAAAAGTTTAATTCTCTCCCTTTTCCACGATTTGGATATGGCTCAATTTATATCCTTTGAATGGAATTGAAGGGCCAAGTCAGAACGTTTCCAGTATATGGAAGGTCAAGGATCATGGATCTTGTGATGTGACATGGAAAATTGACACAATTTTTAATTTTGAGCACCAAACTTGATGTACGTAAACTGTAGTGGTGCAACTTGCATAACTGGTAGGGCATGTATATGTGGAAAAATATGATTTTTTGTCTCTGGGAAGTACAAAAGGGAACTTCAAGTCTTCATAGGGAAATGGAAAGGCCATCCAAGCAAGTTGCATGGGGTGAGGCAATTTTTTCTATAACATGGATTTCAACATTCATCTTTCCACAATAAAAAACATGTCACATTGTGGCATTAATAAAATTTCATGTTACATTACGATGTTCATTAAGGGTTTTGTCGCATTGTGATGTTAATGGAAAGAGGTGTCTCATTGTCACATTCAATAAGGGTTTTGTCACATTACACCGCTCATTAATGGTTATGTTAGGTTGTGACATTCTTCAATGGTAATGTCAAACTGTGACTTTCTTTTTGGCTTAATTTATGTGAAATTTTTGTGTTGCTTAATAGTTATTTCCTATTGTGACATTCATCTTGTCACATTGATGGATATGTAATATTTTGGCATTCATCAAATATCATGTAACATTTCATTAACACGTAATTAATGAAATGTGATGGTACATTGTGATATTCATAAAGTATTTTTTCACATTATAACATTCATCAAGGGTTATGTTGGATTGAAACATTTCTTAAAGGTTATTTTAGATTGCAACATTCATCCTGCCACATTAATGACCATGTCACATGTGGCATTCATCAAATGTAATGTGACATTGTGATGTTTATTAAGGGTTTTTTGCATTATGACATTAATGAAATGTGATGTCGCATTGCGACATTCATTAATGGTTTTGTCGCATTGAAATGTTCATCAAGGGTTATTTTGGGCTATGATATTCTTAAATGGTTATGACAAATTGAGCTCTAGAAAATATTCTACGAGGGTTCCCAATGACTATATTGACCTAATCAAAGAAAAGAATTGGGTGTGCCAAAATACAATATCCCACATGCATGATAAGAAATGATTGCAATGGGTTTATAGTGAAAAGGAGGTTTTACGAAGTGTGAATGCGAGTAGAGGAGCTATGGAAGTTGGTCTAAGGCACTAAATTTTAGGAGTGGGGCCCAACATATTAGAAGAGTCCATCAGAGAGGACTATTGAAAGATTTCATTAGAGAATATTCCATCAAAATGGTTCATATTCCAAGTCATATCCACATGGAGGCTAAGACAACCACCACACAAGCAACTAAGATGGTACGAAACGCCACACAGATGCCACGTAAGAGCCAAATACCATGAAGAAAACCTTGTGTCAGAGTGGAAGGAAATCATATTCCTTAACTTGGTTTAGTGAACAAATCTAGGTCATTGGTCGGATGGCGAGTCCATCAGAGTGACCAAGTGTGCGGTTGCACTGAGACTCTGATGGGGAAGGTTCCGAGTTAACATGGATCATCAATTTGTTGAAGAGTAATCTTAGCAAATGGTATCCATTTGATTTGGTATAGTCCATCCCAAGGAAAGGGAGTATAGAACCCTAAATTACCTGCAAGTGTAAGACCCAAGTGAATCTAGACCAGTAGATGTAGTTAACAAGGACCATCAGATCGGTGAGAGCATAGGAGGTCAGAGTATATTATGATACCTAAAATGAATATTCCTCGATGACGAGGAATTCCAAGAATGATTGTGAGTTCTTGATCTAGGTAGTGAGTAGATAACCACCATTCATCGGAGAAGCAATGGTTAGAGTGGACTATGCGAAGAGGTACTCTGACAACGAGGAACTGTGAGCATGACTGTGAGTTGTTGATTCCAGACTCTGAGGAGCCTTGGAGCCGTCAGAGTATGAGCCATCATAGTGGAAGGACCATGATGATGAGGAGCTCCGAGGAGAAATATAGACCATAATTCGACAAATAGGAAAAATGCAATATCAGTCATGTAGTGTTGTGGTTCCCACTAGAAAATCTCACAAATAGTTATAGTGATGGGAGATAACCATCTTGCATATTAAAGGAATGATATGATCGAAGCAATTGATATCATACTCTGAGGATGATTGGATCTGGTGAAATATGCACCATCGAAGAGGATTTGGTCGGATTAGATTTATTTACAAATAGATGGGTTCCGATGGAGGGGACTCCAAGGGCCAATGAGAGGACGATAGACTGATATTTGGATATCCCAGGGACATGATAGATCTGATGGTTCCATTGAACATGATCACAGATTCACAACTGTGATCGAACGAAGGTCATATTGGACGGTTGATATTTAATCCAAGTAAGGAATATATATTATAGGGTGAAACTCTAGTGATGCAATCATGGTGACATATCTATGGTTGAGGATTAATTGAAGAGAGAATATGAGAGCTGTTGAGTGAAGAATCCGTATTACGTATTTGGTGGGAAAATAAAATAACAACGTGTTATCACATGAAGTTGTTAAGGGTCACATGTAGTTGTTATGGGTCAATTCATCCTTAGATTTTTTGAATTTTTGTGGAAAGTATCATGCTTACACCCTATCTAGAGACATCTACATTCTTATACACCTTTGGGTAAATTTTTTGGGTATTTTGGGCTCAAAATGCACAAATCGGACAACTATAGGACATTTCGTAGCGCCTGGAAATGATCTACACAAACATGCGCTATGGAATGTGCTACGAAATTTCCTGTAGTGGCTACTATTACAGATTTGATCATAAAACCAAAAAGGTGAAGTGGGATACTCTTAAATTTTTTGTGGAGGAAGATGATATCCCTCTTGACTTGCTGAAATTTCAGCCTGACCTAGTTTGGAATTTGAGAGAAACAATTAACACACTAGTGCACTGCAGAATGTGCTGCAAATTCTTTGTTTTGCACAGTTGATTGGATATTCGCCTTGTTCGAAGGTTGCCACCTGTCAAGGAGGGTTCAAATGAGTTCTCATGGATCACTTAGATGTCAAGGGACACCTTCACCTAAGTTTTATCTCCATTAAATACCTCATGCCGTGACTTGGAAACAATTTATTTATGACTTCCAACAATTTCCTAAAAATTAGCAGTTTGTTGGATTTTTGTCTCTTTGATTGTTGCCACCTATCTCCAAGTCCTAGAATCCAATGGAAGAGATGTGATTAGACCTCCTAAGGATATTTTGATGTTATTTTCTATTTAAGAGAGGAGAGATCTCTTGGAGAGGGGTTGGATTCATAATCCATGAGAGGCTAGAGAGAGTGGGAGCAGTTTTAATTGCTCATTTGTAAGCCCGAGGGCATTGTTTGTATTCATTACTGCTATTGAAGAATGATGAGAGTTGTTATTTTCAGATGTAATTTTGTGTTTTAAGTGTCTTATTATTTTAAATATATCACAGGTTTGATTAGAAAAAGATGTCAATGGTTTATGGATTCCTAAGCAACAAAGAATTTGCTATATTTTTCCCACCAGTCATTGTTTATATTCAAATATTTGTTGATTCATTAAACTGAGAGGGTCTCTGTCTAGTGAGCATTCTATCTTATGTTTTCCTTCTTTATTTTCCTATCTATCAGCATATGATTTTTGTCTGATTAGCAACTTAAATACCTTTGATGAGCAGAGTGTTTCTGAGTCATGACTCCATTGCCCAATGGTCCAACACTAATCTATAGTTAACTTGTTGCCTTTTCTTTTGATTTTTCTCACTGATCCACTTGAAATTAAATCATATTCAAATAAAAATTCCATGTTACCAAGATTACTCCCATTTGCAGTATGGGAGTGACTCTTGGAGAGATAACATTATTGGCGTCATTGTCTAGGAACGAAGTGTGAAGCTAGCTTCCCTGGGAGAACAACATAGATCCAGCTCTTGATGGTAGACAAGAGAATGACACAAAAATCGACTGTAATTATTTAAATGGAGAATCCACAATCAAAGACTCCACTGGGGAGGATCCTGTTGACATAAAGGTGACCATACGAAATGGGATGGCCAGGTATCAACTTATGAGATTTCTCCATGATCTCTTGTTTTTCTTTATCAACTAATTTCTCTCTTTCCCTTTACGTATAAAGAGGATTATCCTCTACTTTGTTTATTCGAATGATCATAATCCTTCCTTTATATATACATCCTTGGAAAAAGAAGACCTGGCTTCTATCTATGTTGTAGATGTTGATATTGTATGCTCACCTCAACCTATTCATAAGGATGATATTTGTATTCAAATCCCTCCTGAATTTGATCACCCTTGTAACCTTGAGGAGGTTGAAATTGATTCAAAGACTTCCCAGATCTCATTACCTTCCACTATTACTGTTGAACCTTGCCATCATCTTGTTGAACCTCATATTCATCCCATTATTTTTTGAACTAGAATCATAAACAAGATGTTTAAACCTTTAAGGCTGCCATATCACCTTCATTCTTATCCTCTTGATTTCTTTGAGTATCTTCCTCGGTTTTCTGGAGAGGATCATGTTATAGCTGAGAGGAATTTGGAAGCCTTTGAGAACTTTGTTGATCAATTTGAGATAGTATATGATGATGTTACAATGAGGTTGTTCTCCAAATCTTTGTTTGGAGATGCTGCTATGTGGTTTAAATGTTTGGGAGTCAATTCTATTGGTTCTTGGATCGAGCTATGCAATGCCTTTTTAAAGTGTTGGGGTGAGAACAAGTCCCTTGATCAGTACTTGTCTGATTTTAATGCTTTGAGGAGAGGGGAAGAGGAAGCCTTGGTTTTCTTCAACATGAGGTTTTACAGTTTTTATCATAGCATGCTAGTGGAAATTTGACCTTCCGAGGCTGCTTCCATGGTGTACTATATAATGGATCAACATTCAGAGCGTGTCCTTATCTTGAGAGAAAGGAAATCTTCATCCTTAAATTGATTATTTGAAGATGTCGAAGAATGGAAATATGACCTTCCGAGGCTACTTCCATGGTGTACTATGTAATGGCTCAACATTCAGAGCGTGTCCTTCTCTTGAGAGAAAGGAAATCTTCATCCTTAAAATGCTTATTTGAAGATGTTGAAGAAGTCGAGGAGAACATTCGTTCTATAAAGAATATTCAAGATTGAGTATATTTTGAAAATCTGCATGCACAATATGAACAACAAGAGGAATGCCAGTATATTTCAGATTTGCAATAAAAATATAGTGAGTATGAATCAAATTTCGAACAACAACAAGGATGTAATTATTGTTTACATTTGGAACAAAATTCTTCAGTATATTCATATTTTTCTATGGATAGAGATGCATGTCCAGCTTATGATCAATTTTCAAAACATGTTCAACATATTATAATTGATGATTGCATACATAATTATATGTTTTTGGATGATCATTATCAGTTTGATTTAAAACCCGTTGTACCATTATCTTGTGATCATCATGCTAAAAACGAAGAGACTGCAATTGTTGATGATCAAGAGTTGATTTCGAAAGAACAAGAAGGTTATCTATTTGCAAGAAGAAAGGAATTTATGGATGAGAATTTATTTTCTGTGGATCAGCATGCTTGTGATCTTGGTTTTAAGAATCCATTTACAACCTTCTTAGAGTCTTATGTTTCACATTTTCTGAAAATTTCAAATTACATTTTTTCACCGATACTCATGGGTGAGTATGGTTTTCTGAAGGAGTTTATGTCATTGCTACTATATTTTTGTTATTATTCATTGATTAGTGACATAGATGAGATCATTTCATTCATCAAGTTACTTGAATGATTACTGTGGAAATTTTCCTTCACTTGACCAAGTTGCAATTTTGGTTAGGGTAGGGTAGCATAGGTAATAAGCTTGCTTCTCGATCCTTTCTTTCCTTCAGTTTGTAGCAGGTTTTTTAGTTTTCTTGAATAAGTGGCGGTATCAGAGGTTGGTTGCATATATGACTCCATATCCAAATAGCTAAGGCACTAGAGATGCAGTATTTCTTAGAGCCTCACAGGGAGGAATCTATCCCCTATGAAGCCAATGTTATCACATGAAATTGTTAAGGGTCACATGTAGTTGTTATGGGTCAATCCATCCTTAGATTTTTGAAGTTTTGTGGAAAGTATCATGTTTACACCCTATCTGGAGACATATACATGCTTATAAACCTTTGACTAAAGTTTTTGGGTATTTTGGGCTCAAATTTCACAAATCAGACAGCTACAAGACATTTCCTAGTTCCTGGCGCTGCAAAATGATCTACACAGACATGTGCTATGGAATTTCTTGTAGCGGCTATTGTTAGAGATTTGATCATAAAACCAAAAAGGCGAATTGGGTTTCTCTGAATTTTTTTGTGGAGGAAGATGATATCCCTGTTGACTTGCTGACCAAATTTCATCTTGACCCAGTTTGAAATTTGAGAGAAACAATTAAAACACCAGTGCACTGCGAAATGTGCTACAAATTCTCTATTTTGCATAGCTGATTGGATATTCGCCTTGTTAGTAGGTTGCCACATGTCAAAGAGGGCTAGAATTACTTCTCATGGATCAGTTCGATGTCAAGGGACACCTGCACCTAAGTTTTAGCTCCATTAAAGACCTTATGCAGTGAGTTGGAAACAATTTATTTATGACTTCCAACAATTTCCTGAAAATTAGTAGTTTGTTGGATTTTTGTCTCTTTGACTGTTGCCACCTATGTCCAAGGCCTAGAATCCAATGGAAGAGATGGGATTCGACCTCCTAAGGATATTTTTATGCTATTTTCTATTTAAGAGAGGAGGGAGCTCTTGGAGAGGGGTTGGATTCATAATCCAAGAGAGGCTGGAGAGAGTGGGAGTAGTTTTAGTTGCTCATTTGTAAGCCTGAGGGCATTGGTTGTATTCATTACTGCTATTGAAGAATGATGACAACTATTATTTTCAGATGTAATTTTTTGTTTTATGTTTCTTCTTATTTGAAATATATCACAGGTTTGAGGATCAAAAGCTGTCAATGGTTTATGGATTCCTAAGAAGCAGAGAATCTATTGCATTTTTCCCATTAGTCATTGTTTATATTCAAGTATTTGTTGATTCATTAAACTGAGAGGATCTTTGTTTAGTGAGAATTCTATATTTTGTTTTCCTTCTTTATTTTTCTATCTATCAGCATATGATTTTGTTGTCTGATTAGTAGCTTAAATACGTTTGATCAACAGAATGTTTATGACTCCATTTCCTAATGGCCCATCACTGATCTATAGTTAACTTGTTTCTTTTTCTCTTTCTTTTTCTCACTGATCCACTTGAAATTAAATCTTATTCAAATCAAATTCCATGTTACCAAGATTACTCCCATTTTCAGTCTGGAAGTGACTCTTGGAGAGATAACATTATTGGTGCCATTGCCGAGGAATGAAGTGTGAAGCTAGATTCCCTGGGAGAATGACATAGATCCATCTCTTGATGGTAGATAAGAGAAAGACACAAAAATCGACTATAATTATCTACCCGACGACTCCACAATCAAAGAATCCATTGGGGAGGATCCTGTTGACATAAATATGACCATATGAAAGGAGATTTACAGGTATCAACTTATGAGCTTTCTCCATGAAGTCTTATTTTTCTTTATCAGCTCATTTCTCTCTTTCCCTTTATGTATAAAGAGGATTATCCTCTTCTTTATTTATTTGAATGATCATAGCCTTCCTTTATATATCCATCCTTGGAAAAAGAAGACCTACCTTCTACCTGTGTTGTAGATTTTGATCTTGTATCCTCAGCTCAACCTATTCATAAGGATGAGATTTGTATTCAAATCCCTCGTGAATTTGATCACCCTTGTAACCTTGAGGAGGTTGAAACTGATTTGAATCCTTCTCAGAATTCATTACCTTCTTCTATTACTATCGAACCTTGCCATCAACTTGTTAAGACTCATATTCAACCCACTAGTTTTCAAACTAGAATCAGAGACAAGATGTTTAAACCTTTAAAGCTGCCATATCACCTTCATCCTTATCCTCTTGATTTCTTTGAGTATCTTCCTCAGTTTTCTGGAGAGGATCATGTTACATTTGAGAGGAATTTGGAATCCTTTGAGAATTTTGTTGATCAGTTTGAGATAGTATATGATGATGTTACAATGAGTTTGTTCTCCAAATATTTGTTTGGAGATGCTATTGTGTGGTTTAAATGTTTGGGAGTCAATTCTATTGATTCTTGGATCAAGCTATGCAATGCCTTTTTAAAGTGTTGGGGTGAGAACAAGTCCCTTTATCAGTACCTGGTTGATTTTAATGCTTTGAGGAGAGGGGGAGAGGAAGCCTTGGTTGTCTTCAACATAAGGTTTTACAGTGTTTATCATAACATGCCAGTGGAAATCCGACCTTCCGAGGTTGCTGCCATGGAGTACTATGTAATGGCTCAACATTCAGAGCTTGTCCTTCTCTTGAGAGAAAGGAAATATTCATCCTTAAAACGCTTATTTGAATATGCTGAAGAAGTCGAGGAGAACATCTGTGCTAGCAAGAATATTTGAGATCGAGTATATTTTGAAAATCTGCATGCACAAGATGAACAACAGGAGGACTACCTGTATATTTCAGATTTGCAGCAAAAATATAGTGAGTATGAATCAAATTTCGAACAATAAGAAGGATGTAAGTATGGTTTACATTTGGAACACAATTCTTCAGTATATTCATATTTTTCTATGGACATGGATGCATGTCCAACTTATGATCAGTTTTCAAAACATGTTCAACATATTATAACTGATGATTTCATAGATACTTATATGTTCCTGGATGATCATTATCAATGTGATTTAAAACCTGTTGTACCATTATCTTGTGATCATAATGCTGAAAATGAAGAGACTGCAATTGTTGATGATCAAGAGTTGATTTTGAAAGAACAGGAAGGTTATCTATTTGCAAGCAGAAAGACATTTATGGATGAGCAATTATTTTCTGTGGATCAACATGCTTTTGATCTTGGTTTTAAGGATCCATTTGCAGCCTTGTTAGAGTCTTATGTTTAGGATTTTCTGAAAATTTCAAATTGCATTTTTCACCAATACTCATGGGTGAGTATGGTTTTCTGAAGGATTTTATGTCGCTGCTGCTATATTTTTGTTATTATTCATTGATCAGTGACATATATGAGATCATTTTAGTCATCGATTTACTTGAATGGTTACTTTGGAAATTTCCTTTTACTTGACCAAGTTGCAATTTTGGTTAGAGTAGGGTAGGATAGGTAATAAGCTCGCTTCTCAAGCCTTGATTTCCTTCAGTTTTCAGTGGGTTTTCTAGTTTTCTTGAATAAGTGGTGGTATCAGAGGTTGGTTGCATAGATGACTTCATAGCCCAACAACTAAGGCACTAGAGTTGTAGCAGTTCTTAGAGCCTCACAGGGAGAACTCTATCCCCTCTGGAGCCAATGTTATCACATGAAGTTGTTAAGGGTCACATGTAGATGTTATGGGTCAATTCATCCTTAGATTTTTGAATTTTTGTGGAAAGTATCATTCTTACACCCTATCTGGAGACATCTATATGATTATACACCTTTGGCTAAAGTTTTTGGGTAGTTTGGTGACGCAGACCCCCAACCCTCAGGTCGGAGTCGGCACAGGATCTTTCAATTTTGGCCCCTTAGAGTCTGAATGGCTCTTCAATTTCCCCTTCGGGAAATTTATTCACACACCCAACTGAGTGTATGTCACAGGTCCTTCTAAGTTATGCTCACGTGATCTTTGCATTGGCATGAACTCCACGATCAACACCCAACTGACATTGGGACTTTCCCCTTTTCCTTTCGGGATACCAGATTTCGCGAGTTCATGAATCCTGTTGTCGAGCACCTTACCTGTTCGACCTCCGAAACTCGAAATACCAAACACTAGACCCTTCTCGCCACTGAATTCGGCTTTCCGCTCTTCGCGATTTTGGGAGTTGCGATGATGTGCAACTCTGTCTCTTGACTCCCAAAGTCTCAAAATCCGAAGTACCAAAATCCTGAAAGTCCACTCTAATTCCTGTTGCACTTCACGACTTCAGAATTTTCCCTTTACTTCTCCCCGTTCCTTGTCATCAATATTTTCGGTATGCCGAACCCCGAAATACCAAAATGCTGAAATGGTTTTCTTCCCCAGGATTTCGCGAACCAGGAGTTCGAAACTCTCGATTCCAAATCACTATCTCCTCAAGATCCCAGAACTCGAAATGCCGAAATGCTCCCCCAAAGGTATTTCGCATTTTGCGATTTCAGAGCTTCTTATGTGTAGCACTCTACTCCTTGTCAACAGGAATGTCGAAATTCCAATTCCCGAAATTCTTACAAATATCCTGCTGCGACTTGTGATTTCGGGATTTCCTCCCCGCTGTGTCCTGATCACTCGTCCTCAGGACCTCTGAAACCCCAAATTCCAAAGTTCCGAAATTACAACCTCGTCACTCTTCTCCTTTATACACGAAACTCTTTTCGTGGTTCGGGGATTTGATCAACCAAAGGTTCCATCCACACTTTGGACTTATGACCCCTGAAATGCCGAAATGATCTCGACAGTCCAATGATCGAAATCAACGGTCCACGTTAAATCATGCCTTTCGAAGGTGGATCTGTCCAACGCTTAACTTCCCCTGCAACTTTCTTGGATCCTACGGTCCTCGCTATTTCGGGAGTTCTCCTCGGAGAATTCTGACCGTTTAGTTTCCTCCTCAAGAACCTCTGGCTCAAAATCGACTCTGCGATCCTTCTCTGGGGCGTGACTTCTGCACAGCGACTTGAGCTTCCTGTTTTCTCTTGAATGATTCAAAGGCCCTAACCCTTATGAGCTTTCTTGCAAACTTAGGTCTTCAAGGAGACTCCTGCACGCACTCCTTGTGACAATCCTTGAAATACTTCAACGTACTTGAACTCACGACTCTATGCACTTTCTCTGCAACAACAGTCCTTCAATCTCTCAACCTTAGTTGATAAGTTCTAAGGTCTCGACCAACCTACGCACACCTTGCACGACTTCTGTGCTTGTCTTGCACTTCTACTGAAATGAGAACACCAATATCCCTCCTGATCTTTCAGATATAAAATCTGAACCTTCGTCAACGTACTCCTTGCAGACGTTTCACTGCTCTTCTTGCAGGAACTCTCCCTCAGGAAGAGAAACAATTTAAACTCATTCTCTCTTTCTCTCAGACTTCAAACACTTAACATGAAATCATACATACATAGCATAACAACAAATGCATGACAGAGAGAACAAAACAACCATAAGAAGATCAATTAGCATGTATACACATAAAGCATCATAACACCATGAATCTGAATCAAAGCTTCATATATTAATTCAGAACTTCTGTACATGGGTTCTTCTCTACAACTCTCTGCTACAACTCTCCTCTTCTCTATGCTAATGTGCTTAATTGATCTAATTCTGATTGATACAATGATACAAAGATGAGGGTGTCTATAGTCGTTTTCCCTCCTATTCCTAAAACTGTCTAATCTGGAATTTAAATCTACCTACTTTCATTAACTGGGCATAAATGCCTTTTACATCGAAAGATGAGAGCAGATTGCTCAAGATCTGTTTACAATCACTTATTCATAAATGCGCGTATGCCTTGCTTAACTATTTCATTAATATTCCTTAGTCTTTCAAAATATTTCAAAACATTTTCAACACGTGCAAAAATGCATTGCGCTCATCCCAGTTGTCTTCCGCCTCCGCGCTCACTTGCTGTTGGCGATGCTCCTACATCATACTCCCTCGCTTGAAAATTTTCATGGACTCTTGTTCATGAGTTCTTGCACGGTCTGTCCATGCTTTTGAATTTCTACTTCATTCTCCCAACTGGCATCTTCAACTGGATGTCCCTTCCATTTGACCAAGTTTTCAAAATACTCTTTTCTCCTGGTCCTCTCGCTGATTCTCTTGTCAAGTATACTTTCCATCTATGGATTTTCAGCTACAGGCATTTGTTTAGTCCACTGAACCTCTGTCTGTTCAGTGTCTGCTCCTTCTTCTTCATCTCTGTAAGGGTACAAATCTGAGATGTTGAATGTCGGTGAAATTCCTATCCCATTGGGTAATTCTATCTGATATGCATTTGCCCCAAATTTCTTTATGATATTACATGGTCCAATCTTCTTCATTTTCAGTTTGTTATATGTTCCCCTTGGGAAAATTTCTTTCCTCATATGTGCAAGAATCATATCACCAACTTCAAACTGAAGTTCTCACCTGTGTTGATCTACTCTGCACTTGTATTCTTGATTTGAACTCTACAATCGCTCCTTGGCTCGACTGTGAAGCTCTTTCATTGCTTCTGCAAAGTCCTCTGCACTAGCACTTCTAGTTTCATTCTGTTCTGAATCCTTCAATTATGAAACACCCCTTGGCTACATTCCATACACAATTTGGAATGGACTCTGCCCTATGCTTCTTTTGAGCGAGTCATTATAAGAAAATTCCACCTGTGGCAGAATGCGATCTCACTGACTGTGGTATTCAGTCACTAGGCTCCTCAACAAATCTCCCAAGTTCCTGTTCACAACTTCTGTTTGCCCATCCATATGAGGATGATAAGTTGAGCTAAATGACAAATTTGTCCCTAGATTCTTCCATAAAGTCCTCCAGAAATGTCCCACAAACTTGGTGTCTCGATCGAAAACTATATTTCTTGGTAAGCCGTGAAGTCTGACAACTTCCTTGAAAAATAGGTTCGCAATATGAGTTGCCTCGCTGGTTTTCTGACATGATATAAAATGTGCCATCTTTGAAAATCTGTCTACCACCACAAAGATTGAATCAAATCCTCTTTGCGTTCTTGGCAGCCCCAATATAAAATCCATGCTCACTGCATCCCACGGCCTCTCAGGTATGGGTAATGGCTGGTATAACCCTATGTTCTACCTATTTCCCTTTGTGTGCTGACAAATTCTACATCTGTCCACAAATTTCTTAACATCTGTCCTCATTCCTAGCCAAAAATATGAGCCATTAAGTTTTGAGAACGTCTTATCATGACCGAAGTGTCCAGCCAATCCTCCACTGTGTTTTTCTTTTAGCAGATTATCCCTCATGGAGCATTTTGGAATACATAACTGATTTCCCCTGAATAATAATCCATCCTGGATCATATATTCGGTCCACTAGCTTCTGTCCCTGAGAATTGGATTCTCAAATGCCTCATACACCTCTTTAAAATCTGGATCGTCTCTGTACATTTCTTTGAGATTATCAAAACCCAAAGTTTTGACTCTAAATTCCTGCATAAGCAAACATTTCCTGCTCAAGGCATCAACAACTTTGTTAGCAGTTCTAGAAATATGTTTAATTACAAAAGTAAAATTCTGCATGTATTCAACCTATTTAACATGTCTTTGGTTCAACTTCTTTTGTTGAGTCACAAATTGTAAAGCATGATTATCGCTGTACAAAACAAACTCTTTAGGAACCAAATAGTGCCTCCATTTCTTCAGCGCTTGTATGACTGCATAAAATTCCTTGTCATATGTGGATTACTTAACCTTCACTTCATTCAGTTTCTCACTGAAGTATGCTATCAGTCTGTCATATTGGCTTAAGACTTATCCAATTGCAAATCCATTAGTGTCACACTTGACCTGAAATGTCTTACTGAAATCTGGCAACACCAGAATTGGCTATTCAGTAATCTTTTTCTTCAGCAAGTTGAAACTTTTTTCTACTTCCTCTGTCCAATGAAAAGATTTGTGTTTTTTCTTGACTGTTTCCATCATTGGTGCGCTAATCCCACTAAAATTTCGGATGAATTTCCTATAGAAACTAGCTAATCCATGGAAGCTTCGAACCTCAAATACACTTTCCGGCGATGGCCAATTCTTAATCGCCTCCACCTTATCCAGATCCATTTTCAGCTCATCTGCAGAGATAACAAAATCCAAATAAATGAGTTCTGTCCTCATAAATGTTGATTTCTTCATATTTATCAGCAACTTCTCTTGTTGTAATCTCCTCATCACTGTAGCTAAATGCTTCAAGTGTTCTCTTTCTGTTTTGCTGAAAATTAATATATCGTCAAGATATACAATGACGAACTTCTTGATAAACTCTTTCAGGACTTCATTCATCAATCTCATGAAAGTATTGGGTGCGTTTGTTAATCCAAACAACATAACAAGCCATTCATACAGCCCCTCATTCATCTTGAAGGCTGTCTTCCATTCGTTACCTTCTCTCATACGAATTTGATGATATCCGCTTTTCAAATCAATCTTTGAAAAAAACTTTGTTCCACTCAAGCTATCCATCAAATAATCCATCCTTGGTAATGGAAATATGTATCTGATGGTAATCTTATTGATTTCCCTCGATTCTATACACATTCTCTAGCCTCCATCTTTCTTTGGGCTGAGCACTATTGGAACAACGCATGGACTCAATCTCTCTCTAATCAATCCTTTGTCCATTAAATCCTAGACTTGTCTTTTGACTTCTTCATTTTCCTGCGGTGTTAACCTATACGCTGCTTTGTTTGGTAAACTGGCTCCAGGTATAAGATCAATGTGATGACTTATTCTTCTGATAGGTGGAAATGAACAAGGTAGTTCGTCCACTACTATATCAATGTACTCTTCCAACAACTTTTGGATTTCCTTTGGTAAATTATCCACTCTTGTACTGGTTAAAACAATTCTAGGATTCCTGACCACAATGAATTGTGTGTCTTCCTTCTTCTTAACCTCCTTAAGAAGTTCCTTCCCACTCATGAGAAGTACAGTGTTTCTCACTTCTGGTTTCGCTTCTTTATCCTTAATCGAAAACAACATGTGAGTTCTCCCATTCTTCTCCAGGGTGTATGTGTTCTGTCTCCCATCATGAATCACATTTCTGTCATATTTCCATGGTCTACCCAACAATAGATGACAAACATCCATGGGAATGAAATCACATAATATTTCATCCTTATATCCTCCTATTTAAATTCAACTAAACACTGTTTAGTGACATTCACCTGATGTCCTTTTTGTAGCCACAAAACTCAGTATGGGCTTAGATGTTCAATAGTCTCTAGCTCTAGCTTTTCTACCATCTCTGTAGAAATGAGATTGTCTGTGCTACCACTGTCCACGATGACTTTGCATACCCTATCTTTGGTCTTGAAAGCAGTCCGAAAAAGTCTGTTCCTTTGGGTTGGGTTCTCTACCTCCTTCTCTGGTGTTAAGAGAACTTTTCTCATCATCAGTGATCTTCCACCCTCAACATCTTCTGCCTCAACATTCCATCCTTTTTCTTTAGCAATGTGAGTTTCACCACCCTCTTTCTTTCTGTCTGGACATTCATAGGATTTGTGTCCAACTTTCCCAGAGGTAAAGCATTTTATTTCTCCACCTCTTCCTCTTCCTCTTCCTCTAGTTCGAGGAAAATTATTTCTATCAGCATACTGTCCTCTTTGTGAGCTTCCACTCTCTCAGTTTGAGTTTGAGGTTTCTTCCACTCTTCTTTAGGTTTCTGATTCCTGTCTTGGGAAATTGTTTTGCCTCTAGCTTGACTTCTGCCTTGGTCTCTCTGACCTTGCTTCCAGCTCAGCTTCTCTTCAGCTTTCAGAGCCATCTAATAAGCATCCTCCACATTTGAGGGCTCATCATGCTCATCTCATCTTGAATGTCATATCACAGACCATTCATGTACCTGGCAACCTTTTCATCATCACTTTCCCAATGACCTGCTCTGATGTTGATCTTGTAGAATTCTTCAGTGTACTCTTTCATTGTCATCAACTTCTATCTCAAGTTTTGCATCCTCTGAAACAAAGTGATTTGATAATCCTTGGGTATGAATTTGGCTTTCATCTTCGCAACCATTTTATCCCAACTTTTGATTTTCTGCTTGCCTTTGCAGCGTCTGTCAGCCTACAGTTCATCCCACCATAATGCCGCATGCCCTTTAAGTCTAGTAACAACATGTTTAACCTTTTTGTCTTCCTTGACATCCTCATAGTCAAAATATTTATCCAGAGCTCTAATCCAATCTAGAATCTCTTCAACGTCTAGGTTCCCCTCATACATGGGAATCTCCATTTTTTCCCTAACACCTATCCTTGCAACAACCCTAAATAGGCGTTCATTTGCTGCATCTTGGACTGTGACTTCTTCTCCTTCATTTCCAGCTTCATTTTCACTTTCAACCTCGCTGATATCCCCAGTGTTGACTCTGCACCTCTGCGCTATCTCCATGGAATCAAACCTAGCACGTAGTTCACGCATTTCCCTTTCCACTACTGGATCAGGCATTGGTTTGTCTCTTCTTCTTGGCATCATGGCTGCAAATATTTTCTCTTTTCTCTGCTATAGAAAGAAAAGAACTCTTACTCACTCTAATACCACACTGACATAGACCCCCAACCCTCAGGTTAGAGTCCGCACAAGATCTTTCAATTTCGGCCCCTTAGAGCCTGGCTGGCTCTTCAATTTCCCCTTCGGGAAATTTATTCGCACACCCAACTGAGTGTATGTCACAGGTCCTTTTGAGTTATGATCACATGATCTTTGCACTGGCATGAAATCCACGATCAACACCCAACTGACATTGGGACTTTCCCCTTTTCCTTTCGGGATACCGGATTTCGTGATTTCACGAATCCTATTGTCGAGCGCCTTACCTCTTTGACCTACGAAACCCAAAATTCCAAACACTAGACCCTTCTCGCCACTGAATTTGGATTTCTTCTCTTCGTGATTTCGGGAGTTGCGATGATGTGCAACTCTGTCTCTTGACTCCTAGAGTCTCTAAATCCAAAGTACCAAAATATTGAAAGTCCACTCTAAGTCCTGTCACACTTCACGACTTCAGAATTTTCCCTTTACTGCTCCCCGTTCCTTGTCATCAATATTTCCGATATGCCGAACCCCAAAATACCAAAACGCTGAAATGGTTTTCTTCCCCAGGATTTCGTGAACTGGGAGTTTGAAACTCTCGATTCCAAATCATTGTCTCCTCGAGATCCCATATCTCGAAATGCCAAAATGATGAAACGCTCCTCTAAAGGTATTTCACGTTTCACGATTTCAGAGCTTCTTATGTGGAGCAGTCTACTCCTTGTCATCAGGAATGTTGAAATGCCGATTCCCGAAATTCTTACAAATATCCTACTGTGACTTGTGATTTCGGGCTTTCCTCCGCCCTATGTCCCGATCACTCGTCCTTAGGACCTCCGAAACCCCGAATTCCGAAGTTTCAAAATTCCGACCTCGTCAATCTTCACCTTTATACACGAAACTCTTTTCGCGTTTCGAGGATTTGATCAACCAAAGGTTTCGTCCACAGTTTGGACTTATGACCCCCGAAATGCCGAAATGATCTCAACGGTCCAATGATCGAAATCAATGGTCCATGTTAAATCCTTCCTTTCGAAGGTGAATCTGTCCAATGCTTAACTTACCTTGCAACTTTATTGGATCCTACGGTGCTCGCTATTTCGGGATTTCTCCTCAGAGAATTCTGACAGTTTAGTTTCCTCCTCAAGAAACTATGGCTCAAAATCGACTCTGCGATCCTTCTCTGGGGCGTGACTTCTGCACAATGACTTGAGCTTCCTGTTTTCTCTTGAATGATTCAAAGGCCCTAACCCTTCTGAGCTTTCTTTGCAAATTTAGGTCTTCAAGGAGACTCCCGCACGCACTCCTTGCGACAATCCTTCAAATACTTCAACGTACTTGAACTCACGACTCTATGCACTTTCTCTGCATCAACAATCCTTCAATCTCTCAACCTTAGTTGATAAGTTCTAAGGTCTCGAATAGCTTGCGCACACCTTGCACAACTTCTGTGCTTGTCTTTCACTTCTACTGAAATGAGAACAACGATATCCCTCCTGAACTTTCAGAGATAAACTCTGAACCTTCGTCAATGCACTCCTTGCAGACGTTTCACTGCACTTCTTGCAGGAAATCTCCCTCAGGAAGAGAAACAATTTAAACTCATTCTCTCTCTCTCAGACTTAAAAAACTTAACATGAAATCATACATACATAGCATAAAAAAAAATTCATGACACAGAGAACAAAACAACCATAAGCAGATCAATTAGCATGTATACACATAAAGCATCATAACACCATGAATCTAAATCAAAGCTTCATATATAAATTCGGAAATTCTGTACATGGGTTCTTCTCTACAACTCTCCTCTTCTCTATGCTAATGTGCTTAATTGATCTAATTCTGATTGATACAATGATACAAAGATGAGGGTGTCTATAGTCGTTTTCCCTCATGTTCCTAAAACTGTCTAATCTGGAATTTAAATCTACCTACTTTCATTAACTGGGCATAAATTCCTTTTACATCGATAGATGAGAGAAGATTGCTCAAGATCTGTTTACAATGAATTATTCATAAATGCGCATATGCCTTCCTTAACTATTTCATTAATATTCCTTCCTTAGTCTTTCAAAATATTTCAAAACATTTTCAACACGTGCAAAAATGCGTTGCGCTCATCCCAACTATCTTCCGCCTCCGTGCTCGCTTGCTGCTAGTGATGCTCCTGCATCATTTGGGCTCAAACTGCACAAATCAGATAGCTACATGACATTTCGTAGTGTATGGCACTGCGAAATGATCTACACAGACATGAGCTACGAAATGTGCTACGAAATTTCCTATAGCGTCTACTTTTACATATTTAATCATAAAACCAAAACAGTGAGGTGGGTTTCTCTAAATGATTTTGTGGAGGAAGATGATATCCCTGTTGACATGATGACCAAATTTCATCTTGACCCAGTTTGGAATTTGAGAGTAACAATTAAAACACTAGTGTGTTGTGAAATGTGCTGCAAATTATCTATTTTGCATAACTGATTGGATATTCGCCTTGTTGGGAGGTTGCCACCTTTCAAGGAGGGTTTGAATGAATTCTCATGGATCATTTAGATTTCAAGGGACACCTGCACCTAAATTTGATCTCCATTAAAGACCTCATGCAGTGAGTTGGAAGCAATTTATTTATGACTTCCAACAATTTCCTGAAAATTAGCAGTTTGTTGGATTTTTGTCTCTTTGATTGTTTCCACCTATATCCAAGGCTTAGAATTCAATGGAAGAGATGGGATTCAGCCTCCTAAGGATATTTTGATGCTATTTTATATTTAAGAGAGGAGGGAGCTCTTGGAGAGGGGTTGGATTCATAAGCCAAGAGAGGCTAGAGAGAGTGGGAGCAGTTTTAGTTTCTCATTTGTAAGCCCGAGGGCATTAGTTTTATTCATTATTGCTATTGAAGAATGATGAGAGATGTTATTTTCAAATGTAATTTTGTGTTTTATGTGTCTTTTTATTTGAAATATATCACAGGTTTTAGGATCAAAAGCTGTCAATGGTTTATGAATTCCTAAGCAGCAGATAATCTATTGTATTTTGCCCATCGATCATTGTTTATATTCAAGTATTTTTTGATTAATTAAACTGAGAGGATCTCTATTTAGTGAGCATTCTATATTCTATTTTATTTCTTTATTTTTATATCTATCATCATATGATTTTTTTGTCTGATTAGCAGCTTAAATACCTTTGATGAGCAAAGTGTTTATGACTCCATTTCCCAATGGTCCATCACTTATCTATAGTTAACTTGATGCCTTTTCTCTTTCTTTTTCTCACTGATCCACTTGAAATTAAATCCTATTCAAATCAAATTCCATGTTACCAAGATTACTCCCACTTATAGTCCAGGAGTGACTCTTGGAGAGATAACACAACAATTGTGATTTTATTTAAGGGATGATTCAATGATAGTTGTGCATTAATTTTTGCACATAGTGATCAACAAACAAACCTTGTAATAAACCAAAAGTATATTGGGACCGATTTTCAAGCCCATTTTAATGGAAAATAAAGGGTATGGAGCCAACACCATGGACACAAATTTTGGGGTATGTGGAAAAGTCCATGAAAGCATGGAGTCTATAAATAGAAATTCTCAAATTATTTTGTGAGTGTGAGTAAGTGTGTTGGGTGTGAGAAAAGTTATGAAGTGAAAGTAAGAGAGTAGAGGCTTTGAGGCTCGTAAGAAGAATGGTGATATAAAGGAAGTGAGAGACATGGCTCTATAAATCTGAGGTTCGAAGATGCTAAAGAATGAAAGAAAATGAATTGGTATTTTTATAAGTTTGGTTGGGAGGTGCAAGGTATAAGGAGTCTCTGAATTCATTAAAAATGTAAGTTGGTCGAGAATGATGTGACAACAGAGACAGAGCAACAGATTTGTACAGGTGTAGGATTGAATAAAATAGTCAATTTGATATTATTCACACCTTGAGGGGATTGGTGTCTTATGTAGGTTTTTTTCCTACAAATACTACAATTGTAGGTTGGTGCCTACTGGAAGAGTTGATTTGGTGCTCATCCAAGGGGATTGGTGTCTCCTACAGGTTAGTTCCTGCAACCCTTATTGTCGATTTGGTGCTAAGTCAAGGATATTGGTGTATATAGGAGGTTGGTTCCTGCAAATATTGTAACAATATGTTGGTTCCTGCAAATATTGTAACAACAAGTAGGTCCCTGCAAATATTGTAACAGTAGGTTGGTGCCTACAAGATTTTATTACATAATTGTTTTGTGGTTTTCACCCATTTATGTGTCCATGCAAACTATATGTGTATCGTGACTTTGTTGACATGGTTAGTTCTATGCATCTTTTATTATAATATTTGGGATTATTAATGGAAGTTAAAATGAGTTTTAATTATCGTTAAAGTTGTGCAACAAAGGTTCACTCACCCCTTTCAATAATGCTAAATATTCCAACACCTTTGCATTCTCTACACCCCTTTGGTCTATTCTCTTCAAGTAAAATTGGCCATGGATATCCCCTTCCAGTGGTTATGGGGTGAAAGGTTTTGGTGGCTATAGTGTTTTTTCCCTAAATGGCCCCCCTATTTGTGTTGGAGAAATTTCTATTTTCAGCACACTAGTTCAATGGGAGTTAACTGACTAGTTCTATTTTAGACTTTCTATTTTACATCATCACTATTATTCTATTATGCATGCATGCATTCTACTATTATGGAATGTTATGTCCTATATATGAGTGTATTCCACTCATTCATTGTATTATATTGATTATCATCTATGTATCAATTGTCATTCATTGATTAACTCATTGGAGTAGTGTGGATATTTTTCTCATTCTTCCATATTGAATCTCTCGTTCTTTCTTGATAATATTTGTTTGCACTTGATTTAGCTATATCTCATGTGTAGGTTTCGATGAAACATTGACATGGTATTAGAGCTACGCTTCTTGGAGCAAGCCATACAAGCCAGACAACAAGGAAATCTGAGTTTCGGCGAGAAAATATGTGTAATAGACATGGTCGCACCCTCTTTCTATTAAAAGGAGTGACTGTTGCACTCAAACTTATGAATTTTTCAAATTATGGGTTGGTCGAACCCTGGACATTGAAAAGGGCGACCAGAGTTGCACCCAATACACTAGAAAAGAGAGACCACAAAGGACTAGTCGCTCTATCTCTTAAGACAAGGTGCATCCAACTCTCAAAAACATGTTTTGTTTGTAGTTATATCTCCCAAAATATTAACTTTTTTAGGAAATGACTCAAGATAGAAGTAAATCAACCCATTCTTCAATTAGGTTTTCAACTATTTGGTGAAATTCCTTACCGTTTTCTCAAAAAGTAAGTTGGAAGACAACCTCCTGAAACTGATACAAATTTTCCACTTAAAGTGCCCTTTCTATAGTGATTTCTTTGTTTTTCACTTGATGCAGGAGAATCGTAAGCAACCAGCCAAGCAAACAATGTAAAAGGTGGAAGAAAACTAGAAGACCTCTAGCGCATGCTTTTGAAATGTTTTTGAAGCATTAATGTAATGGTTAAAGGGAAGAATACTTGCATATTGTAAACAGATCATGAGCGATTCACTCTCATCTGTAGAAGGTAGAGGCATTTATGCATAGTTAATGAAAGTAAGTAGGTTTGAATTAGAGATTAGACAGTTTAGAAGAACATGAGGGAAAACGGATATAAACACCCTCATCTTTGTATCATGGTATCATTAGATCATTTTAATATTAGCATAGAGAAAAAGAAGTAGAGAGTTGTAGAGAAGAACCCATGTACAGGAGCTTTGAATTTATATATGAAGCTTTGAATCAAATTTCATGGTGTTATGATGTTTTCTGTTTATACATGGTGAATGGTATGCTTACAATTGTTTTAATGTCTCTGTTATGTATTTTCTTTAATACTGTGTTGAATGTATGACTTCATGTTGAATGTTTGAAGTCTGAGAGAGAGAGAATGAGTTTCAATTGTTTCTCTTCCTGAGTGAGAGAAGTTCCTGGAAGGAGTGCAGTGAAGTGTCTACAAGGAGTGCATTGACAAAGGTTTAGAGTTTATCTCTGAAAGCTTAGGAAGGATAGCATTGTTCTCATTCTAGCAGAAGTGAAAGTGAAGCACAGGAGCCGTGCAAGGCATGCGCAGGATAGTTGAGTCCTTAGGAGTTATTAACTAAGGTGGAAGAGAGAAAGATTGTTGTCGCAGAAGGTGCACAGAGTCGAGAGTTCAAATACACAAAATTATTTAGAGTTCTTCCGCAAGGAGTGCGGGCAGAGGCCCTTTTTCGAGGCTTGAATTTACCAGAGAAAGATCAGAAGGGGTAGCGCCTTTGAAGTGTTCGAAGGAAGGTAGGAAGTGGAATCTTCGTACAGAAGGTTAAGTTCCGATGAAGGACCATTGATTTGTTCCATAGAGATTCTTGAGGGAAGAATTGAACAGTCGAAATTCCCTCTGGAGAATTCACGAAATAGCGAGGACCGTAGGATCTAAGAGAGTTGCGGGGAAGTTAAGCGTTGGACGAATCCATCCTTCAAGAGGCAGGATCCAATGTGGACCATTGATCACGACTGTTGGACTGTCGAGATCATTTCGGCATTTTTGGGGTTGTAGGTTCGAAGTGTGGACGAAACCCTTGGTCGCTCGAACTCTCGAAGTGCGAACTAGATTATCGTGTGTGAAGGCGAGGAGCAGAATTTTTGGCGTTTTGGAATTTCAGAGTTCAACATTTCGGGGGTCTTGATGACAAGGAGTTAGGCATAGTAGAGCAAAAATCTCGAAGTTGTGAGTTGCGACAAAAATTGATGTGAATTTTGGGATTTCGGTAATTTGGGATTCGGAATACCGAAAGTCCTGAGGACAAGGAGCCAAGGCCCATTGTATTGAAAAACCCGGAGTTGCGAAACCCGAAAAATACTTGAAGTGGCATTTTGGCATTTCGGGGATCGGGGTTTTGGCATACCCGTTGACAAGGATTCAGGACACTTCATGTCAAAAATCCTAAATTTGCGAAACACGAAATATCTGTGAAGGCACGTTTCGTCATTTCGGTGTTTCGGGGTTTGGGGATTCAAGATTTGTGGTGACAAGTGTTTTGGGATCGAGAGTTTCGAACTCCTGGTAATCAAAAGCCCAAAATAACGTGAGCCGTTGATTTCATAGAAGGCATCACTTCATAATTCAGGGTTTTGGAGTGATAGGGGAATGATAGTTGAAGACCGATTCAAGTTTCAAAAACCGGGAAAGGTGACAGTTGGTAGGAATTCATGTCAGAGACCGAGGACAACTGAGAGGAAAGGTGTAAAGTTTTCTTCAATAGTCGGAGTCAGACTCCGTTGACTATTTCGGGGTTCAAAGGTTGGAGAGTCAAGAAACCTCACGTCAGGATTCGCGAAATCGTGAAGTCCGAAACCTCAAAAAAAAAAAAAGCGAAAAACCGTTGAGGAGCCAAAATTTGATGAACGTGTCGGGATTCGGCAATTCGACACTTTAGGAGAAAAGAGATCAGGGTTCCCTATTCTGGAATTCCCTAAGTCATGAAACGCGATACAAAAGCAGAGGAGGATGCGGTCAAATACTTCGACTTTTCGACATTTTGGGTTTCGATAGGTGCAAGGGCCGAGAACCTCAACAACAGGGATCATGAAATCGCGAAGCCTGAAGTCCTTTGTGGCTTGAAAAAAAGGGGTTTATTAAGCCTCAATGTGGTTGTAGTGAAGATGCTGAGCGGATCTCGGCCTGAGGGCAAGGGGTCTGCATCAGTTGTGGTGTCAGAGCACAGAACAATTTCTTTGCTTTTTGTAGCAGGGGAAAGGAGGAACATTTTCAGCCATGCCGCCGAGAAGAAGAGACAGACCAATTCTTGATCCAGTAGTGGAAAGAAAAATGTGTGAACTACGTGCTGGGCTTGATGCCATGGAGATAGCACATAGGTGTACAATTAATGCTGGGGATATCAACAAAGCTGACAGTGAAAATGAAGTTGGACACGAAGGAGAAGAAGTTGCAGCCAAAGATGCTGCAGATGAATGCCTATTTAGGGTTGTTGCAAGGATAGGTGCCAGGGAAAAAATGGAGATTCCCATGTATGAGGGGAACCTGGATGTTGAAGAGCTTCTAGATTGGATTAGGGCTTTGGATAAGTACTTTGACTATGAGGATGTCGAGGAAGACAAGAAGTTCAAGCACGCTATCACAAGACTTAAAGGGCATGCAACATTATGGTGGGATGAACTGTAGGCTGACAGATGCTGCAAAGGCAAGCAAAAAATCAAGAGATGGGATAGAATGGTTGTGAAGATGAAAGCCAAATTCATACCCAAGGATTATCAAATTACTCTGTTTCAGAGGATGCATAATTTGAGACAGAAGCTGATGTCAGTGAAAGAATACACTGAAGAGTTCTACAAGATAAACATCAAAGCAGGTCATCAGGAAAGCGATGATGAAAAGGTTGCCAGGTACATGAATGATCTGCGATATGACATTCAGGATGAGATGAGCATGATGACCCTTCGTAATGTAGAATATGCTTATCAGATGGCTCTGAAAGCTAAAAGCAAGGTCAAAGAGGCCGAGGCAAAAGTCAAGCCAGAGGCAAAACAATTGCCCAAGATAGAACTCAGAAATCTAAAGAAGAGGGGAAGAAACCTCAAACCCAAACTGAGAGAGGGGGAAGCTCACAGAGAGGACAATATGTTGATAGAAATACTTTTCCTCATACCAGAGGAAGAGGAAGAGGCCGAGGAGGTGAAGTGAAATGTTTTGTTTTTGGGAAAAATGGACATAAATCTTATGAGTGTCCATATAGGAAGAAAGAAGGTTGTGAAACTCACATTGTCAAAGAACAAGGACGGAATGTTGAGGCAGAAGATGCTGAGGGCGGAAGATCTTTAATGATGAGGAAAGTTCTCTTAACGCAAGATAAGGAGGCAGAGAACCCATCCCAAAGGAACAAACTTTTTCAGACTGCTTGCAAGACCAAAGGCAAGGTATGCAAAGTCATCGTGGACAGTGGTAGCACAGACAATCTCGTTTCTACAGAGATGGTAGAAAAGATGGAGTTGGAGACTATCGTACATCCAAGCCCATACAGAGTTTTGTGGCTACAAAAAGGACATCAGGTAAATGTCACTAAACTGTGTTTAGTTGAATTTAAAATAGGAGGATATAAGGACGAAATATTATGTGATGTCATTCCCATGGATGTTTGTCATCTATTGCTGGGTAGACCATGGAAATATGACAGAAACGTGATTCATGATGGGAGAAAGAACACATACACCCTGGAGAAGAATGGGAGGACACACATGTTGTTTCCGATTAAGGATAAAGAACAGAGAAAAACAACACTGTACTTCTCATGAGTGGGAAGGAACTTCTTAATGAGGTTAAGAAGAAGGAAGACACAAAATTTATTGTGGTTAGAAAACCTAAAATTGTTTTGACTAATACAAGAGTGGATGATTTACCAGAGGAAATCCAGAAGTTGCTGGAAGAGTTTGTTGATATAGTAGTGGACAAACTACCTTGTTCATTGCCACCGATCAGAAGTATAAGTCATCACATTGATCTTATACCTGGAGCTAGTTTACCAAATAAGCAGCGTATAGGTTGACACCACAGGAGAATGAAGAATTCAAGAGAGAGGTCCAAGATTTAATGGACAAAGGATTGGTTAGAGAGAGATTGAGTCCATACGTTGTTCCAATAGTACTCAGCCCAAAGAAAGATGGAGGTTGGAGGATGTGTACAGACTCAAGGGAAATCGATAAGATTACCATCAGATACAGATTTTCATTGCCAAGGATGGATGATTTGATGGATTACTTGAGTGGAGCAAGATTCTTTTCAAAGATTGATTTGAAAAGTGGATATCATCAAATTCGTATGCGAGAAGGTGATGAATGGAAGACAACATTCAAGACGAATGAAGGGCTGTATGAATGGCTTGTTATGCCATTTGGCTTAACAAATGTGCCTAGTACTTTCATGAGATTGATGAATGAAGTCCTGAAGGATTTCATTGGGAAATTCGTCATTGTATATCTTGACGATATATTAATTTTCAGCAAGACAGAAGCAGAGCACTTGAAGCATTTAGCTACAGTGATGAGAAGATTACAGCAAGAGAAGTTGCTGATAAATATGAAGAAATCATCATTTATGAGGACGAAACTCATTTATTTGGGTTTTGTTATCTCTGCAAATGAGCTGAAGATGGAGCCGGATAAGGTGGATGCGATCAAGAGTTGGCCATCGTTGAAGAGTGTATTTGAAGTTCAAAGCTTCCATGGTTTAACTAGTTTCTACAGGAAATTCATCCGAAATTTCAGTGGGATTAGCGCACTGATGATGGACACGATGAAGAAAAGACACAAGTCTTTTCACCGTACAGAAGAAGCAGAGAAGAGTTTCAATCTACTGAAGAAAAAGATCACGGAGCAACCAATTCTGGTTTTTCCAGAGTTTAACAAGACGTTCCAGGTCAAGTGTGACGTGAGTGGATTTGTAATTGGAGCAGTCTTGAGCCAGGATGACAAGCCGGTCGCATACTTCGGCGAGAAATTGAATGAAGCGAAGATTAAATACTCAACACATGACAAATAATTCTATGCTGTCATACAAGCGCTGAAGAAATGGAGACATTATTTGGTTCCTAAGGAGTTTTTTTTGTACAACGATAATCATGCTTTGCAATTCATGACTCAACAAGACAAGTTGAACCAAAATCATGCAAAATGGGTTGAATACATGCAGAATTTTACTTTTGTGATTAAGAATATTTCGGGAACTTCTAACAAAGTTGTTGATGCTTTGAGCAGGAAATGTTTGCTTATGAAGGAATTTAGAGTCAAAACTTTGGGTTTTGATAACCTCAAAGAAATGTACAGAGATGATCCAGATTTTAAGGAAGCGTATGAGGCATCTCAGAATCCAATTCTTAGGGATAGAAGCCAGTGGACCGAATATATGATCCAGGATGGATTATTATTCAGGGGCAATCAGTTATGTATTCCAAAATTCTCCCTGAGGGAGAACCTGCTGAAGGAAAAACACAGTGGAGGTTTGGCCAGACATCTCGGTCATGACAAAACGTTCTCAAAGTTGAATGGCGCATATTTTTGGCCAGGAATGAGGACAAATGTTAAGAAATTTGCGGACAGATGTAGGATTTGTCAGCACACAAAGGGGAAAATGTAGAACATAGGGTTATACCAGCCATTTCCCATACCTGAAAGGCCGTGGGATGCAGTGAGCATGGATTTTGTATTGGGACTGCCAAGGACACAAAAAGGATTTGATTCAATCTTTGTGGTGGTATACAGAATTTCAAAGATGGCACAGTTCATACCATGCCAGAAAACCAGCGACATAACTCATATTACGAACTTGTTTTTCAAATAAGTCATCAAACTTCACGGTTTGCCAAGGAGTATAGTTTCAGATCGGGATAGCAAGTTCATAGGACATTTCTAGAGGACTTTATGGAAGAAGCTGGGGACAAGTTTGTCTTTTAGCTCAGCTTATCATCTTCAGACAGATGGGCAGACAGAAGTTGTGAACAGGAGCTTGGGAGATTTGCTGAGGAGCCTAGTGACTGAACACCATAGTCAGTGGGACCACATTCTGCCACAAGTGGAATTTTCTTATAATGATTCGATCAATAGAAGCACAGGGCAGAGTCCATTCCAAATTGTATATGGAATGCAGCAAAGGGGAGTTTCTGTATTAAAAGATATGGAACAAACTGAATTCAGAAGTGCTAGTGCAGAAGACTTTGTAGAAGCAATGAAGGAGCTTCACAGTCGAGTCAAGGAGCGATTGCAGAGTTTAAGCCAGGAGTATAAGCGTAGAGCAGATCAACACAGGTGAGAACTTCAATTTAAAGTTGGTGATCTGATTCTTGCACATATGAGGAAGGAGAGGTTCCCAAGGGGAACATATAACAAACTGAAAATGAAGAAGATTGGACCATGAAAAGTCATAAAGAAATTTGGAGCAAACACATATGAGATTGAATTACCCGATGGGATCAGAATTTCACCGATATTTAACATCTCGGATTTGTACCCTTACAAAGCTGAAGAAGCAGGGGAAGAGAATGAACAGACAGAATTTCAGTGGACCAAACAAATGCCTATAGCTGAAAAGCCACAGATGGAAAGAATAATTGACAAGAGGGTTAGCAAAAAGACCAGGAGGAAGGAGTATTTTGAATACTTGGTCAAATGGAAAGGACATCCAGTTGAAGATGCCAGTTGGAAAGATGAAGCATAAATTCATAAGCATGGACAGACCGTGCAAGAGCTCATGAACATGAGTTCATGAAAATTTTCAAGTGAGGAAGTATGATGCAGGAGCATCGTAAGCAGCCAGCCAAGCAAGCAACGTAAAAGGCAGAAGACAGCTGGAAGACCTCCAACGCATGTTTTTGAAATTTTTTTGAAGCATTAATGTAATGGTTAAAGGGAAGCATACTTTCATATTGTAAATAGATCATGAGCGATTCACTCTCATCTGTAGAAGGTAGAGGCATTTATGCATAGTTAATGAAAGTAGGTAGGTTTGAATTAGAGATTAGACAGTTTAGAAGAACAGGAGGGGAAACGAATATAGACACCCTCATCTTTGTATCATGGTATCATTAGATCATTGTAATATTAGCATAGAGAAAAAGAAGTAGAGAGTTGTAGAGAAGAACCCATGTACAGGAGCTTTGAATATATATATATATGAAGCTTTGAATCAGATTTCATGGTATTATGATGTTTTCTGTTTATACATGGTGAATGGTATGCTTACAGTTGTTTTAATCTCTCTGCTATGTATTTGCTTTAATACTGTGTTGAATGTATGACTTCATGTTGAATGTTTGAAGTCTGAGAGAGAGAGAACGAGGTTCAATTGTTTCTCTTCCTGAGTGAGAGAATTTCCTACAAGGAGTGCAGTGAAGCGTTCACAAGGAGTGTGTTGACAAAGGTTCATATTTTATCTCTGAAAGCTCAGGAAGGGTACCGTTGTTCTCATTCCAGCAGAAGTGCAAGTGAAGCACAGGAGCCGTGCAAGGTGTTCGCAGACTAGCTAAGTCCTTAGGAGTTATTAAATAAGGTGGAAGAGAGAAATATTGTTGTCGCAGAAGGTGCACAGAGTCGAGAGTTCAAATACGAAAAAGTATTTGGAGGTCTTCCGCAAGGAGTTCGAGCAAAGGCCCTTTTTCGAGGCATGAATTTACCAGAGAAAGCTTAGAAGGGGTAGCACCTTTGAAGTGTTCGAAGGAAGGTAGGAAGTGGAATATTCGTACATAAGGTTAAGTTCCGATGAAGGAACATTGGTTTGTTCCATAGAGATTCTTGAGGGAAGAATCGAATGGTTGAAATTCCCTTTGGAGAATTCATGAAATAGCGAGGACCGTAGGATCCAAGAGAGATGTGGGGAAGTTAAGCATTGGACGAATCCATCCTTCGAGAGGTAGGATCCAATGTGGACCATTGATCACGACTGTTGGACCATCAAGATCATTTCTAAATTTTGGGGGTTGTAGGTCCGAAGTGTGGACGAAACGCTTGGTCTCTCGAACTCCTGAAGAATGAATTGGATGATCATGTGTGAAGGAAAGGAGCATAATTTTCGGCATTTTAGAATTTCGAAGTTTGGCATTTTGGGGGTCTTGATGACAAGGAGTCAGGCATAGTAGAGCAGAAATCATGAAGTCATGAGTTGCGACAGAACTTGATGTGAATTTCGGGATTTCGATAATTCGGGATTCAGAATACCGGAAGTCCTGATGACAAGGAGCCAGGGGCCATTGTATTGAAAAACCTGGAGTTGCGAAACCCGGAAAATCCTTGAAGTGGCATTTAGGAATTTCAGGGATCGGGGTTTCGGAATACCTGTTGACAAGGATTCGAGACACTTCACGTCAGAAATCCCAAATTTGTGAAATGCGAAATATCCGTGAAGGCGCGTTTTGGAATTTCGGTGTTTCGGGGTTCGGGGATTTAGGATTTGTGGTGACAAGTGTTTTGGGATCGAGAGTTTCGAGCTCCCAGTACCCGAAAGCCTGAAACAATTTGAGCCATTGATTACATAGAAGGCATTGCTTCAGAATTCGGGGTTTCCAAGTGATAGGGGAACGACAGTCGAAGACTGATTCAAGTTTCGAAAACCGGGAAAGGTGATAGGTGGCAGGAATTCACATCAGAGACCGAGGACAGCTGAGAGGATAGGTGGCGAGTTTTTGTCAATAGTCAGAGTCAGACTCCATTGACTGTTTCGGGGTTCGGGGGTTGGAGAGTCAGGAAACCTCACGTCAGGATTCATGAAATCGCAATGTCCGAAACCTCGAAAAAAAAAAGTGAAAAACCATTGAGGAGACAAAATTTGATGAACGTGTCAGGATTCGACAATTCGACACTTTAGGAGACAAGATATCGGGGTTCCCTGTTCTGGAATTCCTGAAGTCACGAAACGTGATACAAAAGCAGAGGAGGATGCAGTCAAAAGCTTCGACGTTTCGACATTTCGGGTTTCGACAGGTGGAAGGGTCGAGAACATCGACAACAGGGATCATGAAATTGCGAAACCCGAAGTCCTTTGTAACTTGAAAAAAAGGGGTTGATTAACCTTCAGTGTGGTTGTAGTGAAGATCCTGAGCAGATCTCGGCCCGAGGGCAGGGGGTCTGCATCACACTTGTAGATCGAGAGTAAATTTTTAGGAATTATCATAAATAGTGGGAGAGATGGATATGACACCTATCCTATAGTAAAACTTGGTGGTAATCCTCACACCATACAATTATTTTGATTGGAATCCCAAGGCAAAATTCCAACTCAGAAGGAAAGGACTGTACAACTTGACGATGGGGACAGAAACAAAACCTACATCGGCAATTGAGAAGATGAGATGGGAAAACCGAAAGGATGAATCCACTTGACTTCTTATTGAATTGATTTCATCTGATTTATGGTTTCATGTTGTCGCATGCAAGACTCCACATGAGATTTGGACTACCTTGGAAAGTCTGTTTGGAAAGTAGGATGAGATGAGAGGTCATATGCTTGAGGTAGAGTTGAATAATTTGGATCCTAAAAGTTTTGATAATATGGAGGATTGATTTACTAATTTTAAATATTTGATATTGAGCTTAGCAACTTGTGTTATTGATAAGTCTAAACAAGTGGACCAACTTATTCTAACAATCTTGGCCAAGCTAGGACCAAAATATGTTGTCTATGTTTCCACATTCCATTCAAGCAGGTATATCATGGGGACAAATTGTAAGATGTCTACCATGGACCAATTCATTGATTCTCTCACACATGAGCTGGAAAAAATCATTCATATGGTCCTAATAAATAATCCCAAAGAACATACACTCACCATTCATGATGGAAAAAGATCATTCAAACATAACGGGAAGGAGAAAAAGAATGAGAAGGAGGGATATTCCAAACCCTTTAATGATTATTCAGGTTCCAAAGACTCTTTAGATTCCAAGAAGAAGAAGAAGAAGGGAAATAAGTCCACTTACTGCAATAAACCAATAATGAAGAATCCACAAGCATGAAGAAATATATTGATCTTATGGCATAGGCACACCAGCAGAACAACCTTGGAAACTGCATTCCAGAGAGAGTCAAGAAGCAAAAGGAAGAAGATATTGCTCCTAAGAAAGGTAATCATCATGCTTTTTTTGCAATTAATTCCTCACCTGATTCATTGATTATATATTCTGGTGCATCCCATCATATGGAAAAGAAAGGGGAAGTTTTCTCTTCTTTGAGTCCATGCTCAAGACCCCCTATTCTCATGGGGGATGATACTCTAGTGGCAGTAGTAGGAGAGGGAAGAGAGGAACTCCATAATGGCAGTTTTGAGAATGTTTAACATGTTCCAAAGCCTTCTATGAATATGTTCTCAATTTATCATATCACTCAGAAAGGTAAAAAGGTTGAATTTACATCAGATTTGATTTCTATACTTGACATGCATGACAATTTCATCATTGTAATTGGTGAGGTGGATCACAAGTAAAGGTTGTATAAATTCACTAGGTTTTATGATAGTGACTCCTATTTTCTACTTACACATAAGGAGAGTACTTTTCATGCGCCTCTAGTGCAACATGCAGATACTCTTGTGCTTCCATTAGTTTCAGACATCATAGATGATTCCATACGCTCAGATTTTGTACATGGAAATAAGAAGGTAGTACAACCAGATAAGAAGCCAACGTTGAACCTTCAACATTATCCCAAGAAGGTACATTTCACACTTTAGGAAAAAAGTATCCTTGCATGGAATCCATTAGATTCAAGGAGGAATTGATCTCATCACGAGGAGCCTTCTCATGTACTTTTAGCTTCTGAACCTGCGATGTCCATGCATCACTATATGGTTCAATATACTAATCCACAGAACTACAATAAGGCTGTGGGAAATACATAATAGAAAGTAGCCATGCAAAAGGAGTACGACTCACTACTAGAGAATCAAACTTGCGATCTGGTTCCACTTCCACCAGAAAGGAATATTTTCAAGTGCAGATGGGTCCATATGATCAAGAGGTACAAGGATATATAGGTCTTCATTAGATCCATAAATATTTCTACATCTTCATGAATAATTTGAGTGAGAAGAAGTTTTATACTTTGCGGGATCGTCTTGGAGTGAAAAATATAGTTGACTAGCAACTGTCTTTTCTTCTTTTGATGCATTGTCTTTTCAGGGGGGGTTTGTTCCCACATGGTTTTCCCTCTTTCCTCATTTTTATTTAGTGTTCATTAGTTTCATTGTACATAAGTACCTAATATGGCCTAGTTGTCAGGACTCTTTTTTACTCCATATTTATGTTTAGGGGGGTGTTGGAGAAATTTCTATTTTCGACACACTAGTTCAGTGGGAGTTAACTGACTAGTTCTATTTTAGACTTTCTATTTTAGATCATCACTATTATTCTATTATTCATGAATGCATTTTTATATTATGGAATGTTATGTCCTATATATGAGTGTATTCCACTCATTCATTGTATTATATTGATCATCATCTATGTATCAATCGTTTTTCATTGATTAACTCACTGGAGTAGTGTGAATACATTTTCTCATTCTTCCATATTGAATCTCTCTTCCTTTGTTGATAATATTTGTTTGTACTTGCTTTAGCTAGATCTCGTTTGCAGGTTTCAATGAAACATTGACAATTTTTTCTTTTAATCTCTATGGGGTTACTTCTTCTTTCTCTTGGTTCTAGTGTTATTATCTTCTTGGCTGGGGTGGATTCAATGGTTAATGTGGACCTCTTCAGTTGGGTGGGTATTGTGGTTCCTATTGTGGTCATAGTTCCTTTTGTGGTCCATTAGTCAAGGAAACTTAATTACATGGGTTTCTCACTCTTTATTTCAACACATGTGGTCTTTGTCAAAATTAAGTGGTTGTCTCTCTGCTATTGGTCGTGTTGGTTTAATGTATGGTGAAATCATATTTTCTAAACTATATGTGGCTTGGGGTAAACCGAGGTCATCTTTGGGTTTATGTTGGGAACTCCTAATGGATCATGGGCATGCTATTTGGTGTTCTTTGTGTGAGACCTTGGAAATTTAGCATGTGTTAAGAAAACATGAGGTTGATATTGTTGGTAGAAAATCCCGAATTGCCTTTTTTTTAGATAGAATGTAGTCTCAAGAAGCTAATTCAGACAATGAAAATACTTTGTTGATGGAGACCATTAAGTGATAGAATCAACAACTTATGGATTTACAAGATAAATTTGTATTCCTCAAGTAAACAATTGCTAGCCTATTTAGAAATAACTCTACAACCCACTTAATGGATAGACTATACAATGGGTTAGTAGGGGACAAAAAGGATGAAACTATATAGAAATAGAAAAAGGACATGGAGATGGTGAAAAAATACTAAAATTCTACAACCAATGGCATGCAACAGAAAGAATCTTATTGACAAATTGGTCTTATCTAGTATTACAATATGTATTTTGAAGTTTGTTTGTTGCTAGGTTTTTTTTGTGAGTATATAAATGCATTATACTTCGGAAATCATTTTTAAAGGAATGTTATGTAGTATTAGAATTTCATACCCAAAATATAGAAATACTCTAGGCAATTTTGCTCGATAGTTCCTTTAGATGAATTTACATGCTATATAGTGTGGCTGCAACATTTTTCTAATACAAATATAATTTTTTTTGTTACAAAAAAAAGAACATGTGTTTTTTCCTTTGGGGTCTCAAGTTTGAATCTAAAGGGGGGTAGGATATATATGTATGTTTTAAACCTTTTAAATTAATGCAATGAAAACATATAAAATAAAACAATTTCAATCACACATATACATAGAGATTTATCCTTGAAACCAAATCAAGAAAACCAACAACCTATTTTAGAGCCACACCTCCAATTCTATTCATCATCCAAATGCATTTTTACCATATAATATATAAGATCCCATATCATCCAAAAAACCCCTAATCCATTGAAAAATATTATATTACAACCTTAATTCCTTAATAAGAATTAGAAAACGATGGGATAAAATACCATGCACCACTAAACTGCCAAAGACAAAAAAATTCCCCTGCCAACGCTAAAAGAGCCCCCCAAAACAGGTTTTAAGGGATTTTCCCCTAAAACCCATAATAGAGGGAGCCAAAATTGTGAAAATAATATAACATATACCCAACATTCTCCCACTTGTTTTTTTCTTTGCACACATGGGCCACATTATTTCATGATAAAAAATCCATGGAAAAAATGCCCATTGATTCTCTATACCAATATAACTTCTCAGTGCTCATAAATTTTGTTAGTGAATCTGCAACATTCTCTGAAGTGTCCACCTTCACCACTAACACCTTATTCTCTTCAACCATGTCTCTAAAAAAATGATACTAAACATTGATATGCTTTTTCTTAGAATGATAAGTTGGTTTCCTCTCTAGGCATATTGCACTATGACTATCACAATCTATCCTTAAAGCTTGATGTACCAACCAAATACTTGAACACAATATTTATTACCATATTTCTTCCTTTCTTGCATGAGTGGATGCCACACATTTATATTTTGTAGTTGAGAGTGCCACTACAGACTGTATTTTTCTCATCCAACTGATTTCTCCTCCAAATAGGTTAAACACATGCCCACTTGTAGATATTCTGCAATCCATATATCCAACCCTATATGCATCAAAAAATCCATTTATGTCCAACACTCTATCTAAACCTGGTCTTCCTTGGTAACACAATTCATAAGTAGTAGTGCCACACAAATATTTGAAAACCCTCTTTACTACATCCCAATGCTCCAACCCTAGATTTGGCATATACCCGCTCAAAAATCCCACTACATGCGCAATGTCTAGTCTAGTACAAACCATTGCATACATAAAAATTCCAACCACACTATCATATTGAACATGGGGAATATGTTGGATTAGGTGTAACTTGATATGAAATAGAAAAATAGTACTACATATAATCGAGGAGGAAATAATATTTTGAAGACAAAAGGTGGTGTCTAAAGAGACTCTTACAACACTTAAGCACAATACAATATGATCAGAACATCACAATGCATATTGGACATCTTGTACATGAAAACGATATCACCAATAGCTTGATCCACTTGATCTGCTTGATTATAATGACCCATAGGTTCTGTTATTTATAACTTCAATATCTAACCAACTTCCTTGAAATCGAGAGGATCTTGTCCACATATAATTGTCAATTGTTAAATTTGACTCCATCAAGTCCATGTTGTCAAGTCAAATTGATAAGGATGCTCAACTTGAACATCGATACATCCAACTCATATTCAATTTTTTGGTTGTTCAATCCACCGACCGACTATATTCAACTTCTTGTCGATTTTTTGACTGACAAACTTTTTGAGTAATCGACCAAATGATGTTTAGATATGGTCGATCAATCGACCGAATATTTCCAAATGTAGGTCAATCGCCTGACCAACTAATTCCAAGAGAAGTGTGATGAACCATTATGACTTCATGTTCCAAAAATCCCCCATCAACACATGATTCTGTATGTTCAGGAGGTGAAATTATGTTAGCATGAAACCCCCCCATAATTGCATCTTTCTGAATCCCAAGAAACCAATGGAGCTTGATAAATCTAGCTCCAGATAAAATTAGTGAATATATCAATGATCTAATCATCTGTTCTACAATATTCAAGAGAGATAATGTTCTCCTGAACCAACTTTCTCAAATAGTGAGCATGGAGCTCAACATGCTTCATTGTATCATGGGCAATAGGATTGTCAACATCATGTATGACACTCTAATTTGTTGAAATTATTCTTATACTAAGAGGGGGGTGAATCAGTATAAGATACTTTTTACTTTATTTAATCATTCATTAGCTGAGAAATAATAATCACATATAAAATCAAACCACAATGCACAAAGTTTAACATGGAAACCCAATTGGGAGAAAACCAAAAAAATTATCTTTACAAATGTATGTAGGCACCACCTACTATTAAAAATATTGTAGGAACCAAGATAATGGAGACACCATTATCCTTAACTGAGCACCAACTCAATATGTAGGCATCAAACTACTGGAGACACCGATCTCATAAACTGAGCACCAACTCAACAACACTTGTAGGCACCAACCTATTGTTACAATATTTGCAAGAACCAACCTGATGGAGACACCAATACCCTCACCTGAGAACCAACTCAAAAATATATGTGTAGACATCAATCCAAGATATTCATACACAAAGTACTTCTAACTTCACCTGCATGCTTCATTCCACAAGCAATCCTTCAAACCCTAGTCACATATAGCATTCATTCCCTAGCAAGCCTCATAGTATCATTCCCAGAGTCTGATCACAAATTTTAGCATCAAAACCTCAAAATAGCACACATTGCAGCATCATAGACCTTCATTCCTTCATAGTGCACCTTAAGAACAAGAAAATACCTCTGAATTCTCTTACACACCTTTAGATCCCCCCAAAAAACCCCATCTCCTTTAGCATACCTCAGATCACTTATGCACACCTCAAACTTGATCTCTTTCTCAAATTAATCTACAAATGTGCACATCTATCATGTATTTATAGTATTAATATCCCCACTTTCAGGGATGACTTGTAAAGACTGGCTGAGCCGACCTAAATTTTCTGGTTGGGTTGTCGGACGAAAAAATTCATATCTCCTCATTCATAAGGACTTAGAGGGAATTCCATATACCATTGGAAAGGTATCAAAATAAAAGTTCTAACCATATAACTTGTGATACCATTTGAGATAGGTATCTAGGGAAAAAATGCATTCAAATATAGGGTATCCAAAATGAGAATAAAAAATACAAAAACAATATTTCCAATATGTTTGTCATAGTAGATTGTATTCAATGTATGAAAGACAAGGCCAAGTTCACCCAGAAGTTGGGGAATCCAGATTACCTCAGTACCTGCATGAACGATGCCACAATATTATTATTTTGTAGTCGACAAGGAAAATACCTTCTATTTCTTGCATGACCAAACCAACGGCCTAGAGCTGAAGTGAAAAACATAGCTAGAAGTAGACTTGTAATCATCATTGTCACCAGCCCAGTCATAGTCAGTGAAGTCGACCAACGAATATGAACTTCAACAATACTTGATACCAAAATGAGTGGTACCCTCGAGATAACGTACAATTTGTTTGACTGCTTTCAAGTGGATTTCTCTGGGTTCTTCATAAACTGAGAAACCACACTAACAACAAAGTAAATGTCAGTTCGAATATGAGTGAGATAAATAAGACTTCCAACCAATTTTCAATAATGTGTAGCATCAACTTTGGGAGTTTGAGAAGTTTTTGTGAGCTTGACTCTAGATTGAAAAGGAGTAGAACATGGTTTACATATGCCATCTTAAAATGTGTCAAAAGGTCCATTACATATTTAGGCTGAGAAATTAAAAAACCATCACATAGTGGTAATAATTGAAGACCCAAAAAATAATGCAGAGTACCAAAATATGTCATGTCAAAAGAGTCAATAATTTTTTTCTTCAATATGAGAATGAGATCAATGTTACTGCTAGTAATGCCAAGGTCATCAACATATACAACAACAATAAAAATGTCTCCATTAGTATGGAGTAAATAAAATTTGTGATTATATTCATAACATTTGAAACCAAGTCGAAGAAAGAAACTATCTATCTTAGCATACCAAGCTTGGGGAGTGCTATGGGGAAAATCCCCCCTAAACTGGGTCTAAGGAATAGGTAGAGTGACAACTCCCTTAAAAGACTGACTTATCTCTAATCTACCCCAAAACAATCTAGAGTAAGTGATAAGAGAGAGGGAAGAGAAGGTTAAGAAGAGCACCTTGAATCCTTATGGTTTATGTAGACCTATTCCACTTGTTGTTGCCTCTTAGATCACAAATCTCCCCCAAAAGTTGACCTGCAATAGGCTAAGAACAAAACACAACAACATATAAAATATCTAGTAATCACTTAAAATCCCAAATATAGATATAAATGATAAAATAGATAATAACGCACACACATAAAGTTTTTGGACAAAAATAATCTCTTTTATTCATATACAAGATGAAAGGTTACAACCTTTTCTTGTGGACACTTCTCTATGAACCAAGTTGAGGATCCTCTGTCATGAATCCAAGTGCACCAATCCCACATAAAATTATCACAACCAACATACCATCAAGGGAAGAAGGAAGGGTTGCATAGGGAGAATGGTTGGAAGGGAAAGTTGAGGATAAAACGTAGAGCTAGATGCAAAACTTGGGCAATGAGAGGGAAAGGATTTTGGCATAGTTTTCTTATTCTATTGCTCATATGTCTAAATGAATCCCCAATACCTCTTTTTGTATGAGAAAAATATGGTTATTTGGTTTGGGGAAGGGATATAGGGGGTAAAATAGTTAGGAAACCCTTCATATATGTGGGAATGTCTTGGATGCATATATGTGGCATTTTTAGACTATAACATATGCCCCCTAATGTGTGAGGTCAGAAGAGAAATTGATGGTAGAAATACATTACAACATATTTACACATTGGGAAGGCACAAAGTCGAGTGATCCCAAGATGAGTATTCATGAGCGTTTCATTTGCAAAATAATGATAATGTCTCTAAGGCAGGCATATCCATGCTCAGGATAAACTAAACATGGCTGCCAATCAAGTACACTATAGATCCATGTTATATAAAATAATCATGACTATGAGACAAATAAAAATGTCTATATAGATCGTTGCCGCGAATAATACACAATAGAGATACATCTCAAAATCATTTAAAGAGATACAAGTACAATGTGATATGCATCTTTAGGAAGCATCAATGGTTGTAGCTGGAGGTAGTAGTTTCATAACTCGAGAAACATATTCAAGGTATTTAAAACTCAGGTAGGAGTATAATAGGAGTGTAGGACTCACTACCCTGAGGTATTCGATAAATTGTCATGGAAATACTCGAAGAACTTGAACAACAGGTACCAAAATTCACTGATTCTAAATATGAACTTGACTAGAATATTGAGATGGCCGACTCATGAAGGTTAAGAGACTAACTACAGAATGGTCGACTCAGCTTGGAAAAAATTTCCTTGTAAAAAACCACAAAAAAAATAATGAGACTCAGGTAGCATATTATTGACACAAGTCGGTTATACATGAGGCAACACAAACTCTCCATATGTTTGGAAGAGTAACCAAATGAAGGAGGACACAATTCTATGTAACAAGAACAACTTCCTAAGGTCATACTAGATCCCAATGCTTGCAGAACAAACAAAAGGATGTTCTTTGTCCAAGGGAGACTATCTTTCTCTCGATAAAAGAGAATGTATATCCCACCCTGTCTTTTTTGGAATATTTGATTTTTTTGTCTTTTTCATGTATTTAATGAGCTTGAAAAAGAATAAAATAATTCTACGTTACAAAGGAGGAACAAGTGTCACGGGCAAGAAAACGGATTCCAAGCAGGGATGATTTTAAGGATGGAGATTTATTTTAAAATATAGAAACCTTGGTGAATATTACTAATCCTTCATATGCCAACTATAAATGATTGGCGATATTTTTGTAAAAATATTCAAATTTCTAAGGATTTTATATATTTTTTATAAAAGTTTGGCGATTTTTAAGGTAAAATAATTTTATCCTATAGAATTTGGGAAAATCATTTTTAAAATAACGAATCTCATTTTTCGAAAACCATGGAAAATTATCCCATGAGTGAAATTTAACCCCTAAAATCATCCTTGAAATTTCCAAGTGCATGGAACATATTGATGCTCAGTGCAAGGAGACATGTGCATGATAAGGACACTCGAGAAAATTCCTCCATGGGTCAAGGTGTCATATCTCAAAGGAAAAAATGCTACAAGGCTTGCACCTAAGGAATTCTCTAAAGGTTTAGTATTAGCAACATGAAGCTGACATTACATAATGACACAACGAGACACCTTCCATGTAAAGTTTTACGAGCCCAAAGAAGGTAAGCTCGGTGGTTTTTCATGTTTAGAGAGTCTGAAAAACACTAAAATAAGAATCCAAAGTGTTATTTTTCATACAGTTAGATCCCCAGGGTCAAGAAAGGATAAAACAATACTTGGGAATACTCTCTCGGTGAGACAAATCTCCCGAGGTGCACCTTTTTCGTAAGTTGAGTCTCCAAGTTATGCAAAAGGTTTAAAATTATACCATGGATAACTATAGTTCCTTTTTCATAAATTTAGTTTCCCAGGTCCGAAAAAGGGATAAACTAATACTTGAGAAAACTCACCCGACAGGACATATCCCTCGAGGTATGCCTTTTTCCTAGTTAATATATTAGCTGGAAAAAGGGTTAAACTCATGCCAAATAGATGTTCTTTCAGGACCTATTAACGAGTGTGAAAGAAACAAGGTCACTCAACGATCTCTTCTTGTTTAGAGAGTTTCAAAAGGGCTTGAAGAAAAATCTAGGGGGTTTCATTTTTCGTAAATAATCTCCAAGGCCCGAAAAAGCGATAAACCAAAACTAGGGAGAATGTTCCTTTTTCGACAATTTAGTCCCTTAGGCCTGAAAAACGGTTAAACTTACACCTGATAATACTCTCCTAGTGAACCGTAGCTCCTAGGGAGTACCTTTTTCATAAAATTATCCATCCATATTGAAAAAGGGGTAAACTATCGCCGGAGAGATGTTCCTTCAAAATTTATTTTGATGAACGTTAAGGGAAGCAATATTGCTCGACAATATTTTCAATTTTAGAGAGTCTGAAAAGGGATTAAATAAGACTCTAGGGGGACTCCTTTTTTCAAGTAATATGAACAAGGCTGAAAAGGATAAATAATTTCTTGTTATATGTCACTTTTATAGGTTAAATGAGATTGAAAGGAAACAAACGTTTCTCTAGGGGAGTCCCAAGGATTGAAGTCAGAAAAATCATCTGAGAACAGTAAAAGATGAGGCTTCAACACAAATTCATGGCGGGACTAAAAGGATTCTCGTTCCTATGAAGTACTTTGGCATGGGAACCAAAAGGAAAACAAGGATTTAACTAGGATTCCGATGGAAGGAAGGCTCTACCACATAAAGTATGACATACTTATCATCAAGGAAGGTTAGTGTCACAATTATGTGGGGACGATCCTAAGGCCAAAAGAACTAGGAAATAGATAATGAAAAAATGCAAGTAGGAAAAAACATAACCTATATTCCAGTTTCGAATTCAATACCTATCAGAACAGATTGATACGGTGAACATATGTCAAATAAAAGTGTATCCAAGATCCTAGACTGTACAATATGGTACAAGGCACCACACAACCTTACGACTTATGCATGGTACTAGTTCAGGTACAACCGATTGCTAGGCTCTAACCAAGAGTCTATTCGATAGTCAACCTGAAAAGTCTCCCAAAAGGGAAGAAACCACAAACCATGGTGTAATTCTTTCAATGGTATAAAATCCATAGTCATGGCTTCAAGGATAGAATCATTTGAAGCCAATTCAATATCCAAGAAATCACGCAAACGAGGAGGGTCGATAGTCCCGAAGGGAGAAGAAAACTGATCATATTTCATATGACGATCGAGGTTATGGCCAGAACTGATAGAGTCTATCAACAAAGAATCATAAGTACAAGGGCTTAAGGACCTACAAACAGTGAGATCAGACTCAAAAGGAGATTCAAGATAACTCAGACCAAGAGGGGGAAGAAAGGGATCCCATGCCCCCATTGTATACAAATAATGATCAATTGTGGAGATCATGTCTCGAGAAGGAAAACATGATTACACAAGTTCCTTCTCAAAAGCAATTGAACATCAAGGATAACACACCACATAATTTATCTATGGTAGGGTAAAGTCTACATGAACACTAGGAACATATAAGGGGGAAGCCCGAACTAACGCTGAATTAGGATGGTGGTTATCAGATTCCAGCTGGTCAATAGTGAAAATTCTTCCATTGTGAGGGAAATGCATCACCTAGAAGAGCATAGACACCAAAAATTTGATAGCATATACATAATCACGCTCGAGAAGAATATTTAAATCTAACGGACGTTGCACCACTATAACATCAAAAAGGACAATATTCCCACCTAACGAGATAAGCAATTGAGGAATAATCCCCAAATACTCACTAGAATGTCTGTCAAAATCCAACAACTCATATTAAGTAGACACAATCTTGGGAGAACCCAAAGCTTGCCAAGACGAGGAGGATAAAATACTTTTGGAGGCTCCTTTATCCACAATACATCAGTAAATTTCTTTTTGAATTAACTTCAACCCTTATTTGAAAGGGTCTAGAAGAATGAAGGAGAGGCTTAGCAAGGTCATTCCAATCAAAGGAAACTGTCCTAGGACTTAGAGGGGGTGTGCTTGAAGTGAGCAGAATTCCCCCTTGTTCTGAAAGTACTGAACTAGAAATGATAAAAACATAGTCAGTAGACACATCACTCCCCATCAGAAGAGTGGGATCAGCCAAATATTGCATCAACATGACCACTTTGGTAGACTTGACACTCTCCATTAGAGGAGTGGGATCAGTCGAAGATTGAATTGGTGTGAAAATTTTGGTAGACTTGACACTCTCCAAGAGAAGAGTGGGATCAACTGACGATTGCATCAACGTGACCACTTTGGTAGACTCGAAACTCTCCAAGAGAAGAGTGGGATTGGCCAAATATTACATTGGAAAGACCACTTCCTCAACCACTGGTTGAATAGGATGTGAGACAACATGGTATGAAGGCGCATCATCCCCCAAAAGAGGAGTGGGGTCAGCCAAATATTGCATCGGAATGACCACTTCATCAACCAAAGGATGAATATATTTCTGGGAAACTGAATAAGACTCAAAATCAAAAGATCTTTCATACATGGACCACAATATTTGTGCCTATGAAATGCCAAGGCACATATGAGTAAGGTTATCTCCCTTGCAAAGATTATAAGAGAACTTAGGCTTATGTCCTATCCATCTATGTTTCTCAACATAATCAATGCCCCCAACATGACTAGCAGTGGTTGGTTTCTCATCTCCAACATGATTTGTAGAGGTTGGTGATTGGTTGATAACATGAATCATAGAGGATACAGAACTATCGTCGGTCTGACTAGAAGTGACTGGATTTTTAACCCCTATCATGACTTACAGAGGCTAGGTTCTTTCCCTCAGCATGACTTGTAGAGGTTGGGTGTTGGTATTCAACATGACTTGCATAGGTTGATGACCTATCTCCAACATGACTCACAGAGGTTGGTGACTTATTCTTCTTATTCTTCTTCTTTGTATTTTGTTTAGACTTCCAGTTACTAGTAGCTATACTTTCACCAGAGAAGGAAGAAGGAGGAGGAGAAGACTTTGTTGACGAAGGAATGTAAACATGATTCCCATGACATAAGGTTCTTAATTGAAAATCGCCAAGAGAATTTGGGACATTTGGAATGGTACCAAACAAAATTGTTAGCCCTACATTCAACCCAGGAATGTTCAAAATGGCCATCAAAGCGACACCAACGTTTCCAAAGAAAGGAAAAGAATAAGAATCCTCTTGTGAAGGGGTTACTTGGTTGGTATCATGATGAAATATAGCTATGAAGATATTATGCATAGGTTCTTCCTTTACAGGATCATTCAATTCCATAAAAGTCTCACACATTGACTCGAGTGAACTAATATTATAAAAACCCACGCATTTTAAGAGGCATCTCCACGCTTTCAAAAGAAATACCATGGGTCCTTCCTGACCAATGGAGTAGTTGGTCAACCACCCTAAATCCATGATACAACAGTGGTGACACTAACACAACCTAAGTAAAACTATACAAAACAACACTCCACTAAAAATTCCTAAGAGAAACATCACAAACAAATGGGAAATATGTAGGAAGAGCATTTACGCCATACAATGCTAGTGAAATTTACCAGTGTAAGTGTAACTCAAACATGTAAACACCCTCTGGGTATACTCTGCGAAGCATGGCCTAATGTCTGCCCTAGGTACCGCAACATTCCCCCTGCAGTCACCTATTTGAGCCCGTATAAAAGAAAATTGGGTTGTCAACACATAGTCAGTCACTAGGTGGGTATAGTCGATATCCAGGAAGATCGTATGAGCAAGATAACTATGTTAGAAGCCTTTTGAGGGCACTGAAAGAAAATGTCTGGAAGACAACTAAGGATACTGAACGTATTTGAGGTTCACGAAGCTCAGTTGATCCCTATTTTATGAGCAACACCAATTTATTATCAAAATATTCTTAACACATAATAACATATATACAATAAAACTAGTTTCTATTCAATTAGGAAATAAGCTGAAACTATAAAATGTAGCGGAAAACAAGCTTGCTAGAATGGTGGCAACTTATCTCTGAGAAGCGATGTGATGGCTGCACTCATTCTCTAGAAGACGATTACAATGAGGCTCTGAAGGCCTTTTTACAATAAACAGGAATGTGAAAAACCCTAGACATCCAAAAACCTAACCCTAGGAGGTGAAGCACCAAATTTATGTGGGCCTCGTTTAGGTAAGTTAGTACATCAACTTCCTGGGGTCGTAACTTTTTCATATGATCTTTGTTTTAGGTGCATGATAGCTCGTTGGAAAGGTCTATATGAGGAATACACATGTTGTCATCAGAATCTAACTTCGTTAGACTATGACTCTGAGTACATTTTATCTGTGGCAAGCCCTAAAAACGTTGTTTAGGGCCTCAAAACAACCGTGGAAGTCTGGGACCCGAAAACTAGGAAAACCTACAAAACTAGAAAACTGCCAAAATGAGCCAGTTGGAATAGGTGGGAGGCCATCGACATCCATCTGGATCAATCCTCCCCCTTTAGGAAGAAATGGTCTCCATTTCTTTGAGTGCCCCCATGAGATGAGGAAATTTTTGCTGAATTTGGCCCCGAGTGAGCCACTTGCCTTGGCGCAGGAGGTGCCCTGCTTTGACAACTCGATAAAGATGGATCCTTTGATGGAAAGTTCCCTTGACCTGTTTTTCCACAATTTGATCATTGGATTCCTGTTGTATGCAGTTGGGGTTGATATCCGTTGGTGTCAGTTGTTCTGCTATCTCTAAGGTGTCCAATAATGGTGGAAAATAAGGTCGAAGGAGATCCACGTTGAACACTGGGTGCAGGCCAAGGAAAGGAGGAATGTTGAGCTCAAAATAATTATCACCCATAGCCTTGGTGATGGTGTATGACCCATAATGGAGGGGACAAAGCTTTCGATGGGGTCCTATAAGGTGTTCTTTCCGCAAATGCAACCAAACTTTTTCGCCCACCTGAATCTTATGGGGCACCCAATGTTGATCATGGCGCTGCTTATACTTGTCATTGGACTTATGTAGGATATCCAGAACTTGTTGGTGGATGTGTTAGATCCACTCAATGAACCGGGTGGCTTTTTCATCTTTAGTTGGAGCAGGATATGAGTCGATTGAGGTGACTGTAAGGGGTAGTGAAACATCTATGGGACCCAATGGTTGGAATCCCAACCCCACCTGAAAGGGGATATGGTCGGTTGATCTATGCAGGACTTGGTTGTACCTATGTTGGACATAGGGAAGACTCTCAACCCATTTGTGAGGTTTCTTGTAATTATACATGAACAGGATATGCACGATCATTCTATTTACGACCTCGGTTTGGCCATCTGTCTGGGGGTGGAAGGTCGTGGATTTGATGAGCTTGGTTTCTAGCAGTGACCAGAGGCTCGACCAAAATGTGCTGAGAAATCGAATGTCCTGATTTGAGACAATGGTTTGTGGGATTCCAAAATGTACCCAGACTCATTCAAAGAATATCTTGGCAGTGGCCTCTATTGTGATGCTCTTCTTGCAGGCAACCAGAATTGCCATCTTAAAAAAGAGATCAAAAACCACAAAAACACAGTCATTTCCCCACTTGGTGGATGGAAGGCCCGGCATATCGTCCATTGAGATGGATTCCCATTGCCTATAAGGAGTAGGCAGAAGGGTGTACAAGATCTATTTCTTAGTGGTCGATTTGGCAATAGCGCAGGCAATGCAGGATCTGATATACTTGTTGAGCTCCTGTTGAAGTTTCAGACAACAGAAATGCTTCTACATCATTTCCACTGTATTTTCAATGCCAAAGTGTCCTTCCACCCTACAGTAGTGGGATTCCTAGATCATCTTCACTCGCTCCCTTGATGGAACACAGATATGGCCCAGATGACAAAACAACCCATATTGAAGATGGAACTTAGCAAGAACTGCGTTTGCGCCCAACATTTGGTAGGTGGTGGAAACCTCTGGGTCTATCTCATAGAGTTGGGGCCATCCATAGGTCTCATGGTCGCAAGAGTATATCATCGTGGTGAGTGTCACACCTGGAATTCTGCTGAGGCAATCAACGACGCAGTTAGTGCTTCTTGTTTTATACTTGATTTTGAGGTGGAATTGCTGGAAGTATGTAGACCACTTCTGATGGTAGTCATTATGCAATTTTCCTTGTGTCTGCATGAAATGCAGTGTCTTATGATCAATGTGGATGACTGTCTCCTTCCCAAGAACATAATGTCTCCACTGGCGACAAGATTTCACAATGGACTACATTTCCTTGTCGTAAGTAGGGTACTTACAAACATCATCTGATAGTGTCTCACTATGATAGGCCACATGAAGGTTGTGCTGAGTGAGAATGGTTCCTAAAACATAGTCTAAAGCATTTGTCTCGATCTCAAAGGGTTGTTGAGGGTCTGGTAGTGAAAGTAATGGGGCTGAGCACAAGCACTGCTTCAAATAAATTAACTCTTGTTTTTGGGACCGACCCCACACAAATTTCTCCTTACCACCACCTCTGGTTACTTGGCTGAGGGCCCATGCAATATGGGAGAATCCCAACATGAACCTACGGTAGAAATTGGTAAGGCCCAAGAAGCTTCGAAGCTTAGTGAGTGTGGTTGGGGCTGGTCAGTCACAGATGACTTGGATCTTTGCTGGATCCACATGTAAACCATGTTGATCAACGATGTAGCCTAGGTAATGGACCCTGTCCATGCCGAAGAATATTTTTTCCAAGTTGGTGTATAACTTGTGCTTCCGCAGGGTGTGCAAAACCTGCTGAATATGATGCAAGTGTTCTTCCCAAGTCTTGATATAAATGAGAATGTCATCTAGATATACCACTAAAAACGTATTGGTGAACCATCATCCTCATGAAAGTGGCTGGATAATTTTTCAAACCAAAGGGCATGACCAACCATTCAAAAAGACCTTCCTTTGACTTGAAGGCAGTCTTCCATACATCTGTTTGTTCTATCGGGACTTGGTGGTAGACATACTTTAGATCAATCTGATTGAAGTATTTGGCCCCTATGAGCTTATCAAGGAGGTCATTGATTCGAGGAATTGAGTACTGGTTTCTGAATGTGATTTTATTCAGGGCCCGGTAATAAATGAAGAGTCTCCATGTTCCATATTTCTTCTGTACCAGAACGATTGGGCTCCCACAAGGTGATGAGATGGGACAAATGTGCCCCTTGTAGAGAAGTTCTTGGATCTGCTGCTTGATCACCTCATTCTCTAGCAGAGAGCGTAGGTAGACTGGCCCATTGGGAAGCGGTGCGTTAGGGGTCATATCGATGGGGTGCTTGAACCTGATAGTGCAGAGGTACCCCAGTAGGTGAGGAGAGGATATGTGAGTACTCTTCCATGAACTTATCCACTTTCTTCTGCTGTGTGGAGAGGTCAGCTGCAGAGACCCTGGATGTGGCTGCGATCTTTCTCTCATTCTAAGAGTGAATCATGAAGAAGAAAAAAATTCCCTTCTGAGAGATGAGCTTCCTTCATTTCTTGGTAGAGATCAAACAAATAACACTAGTTGGGACTGCCTCGGGTATCATGTACAATTTCTTGTTCAAAATAATAATAACACTGTGAGGCCTAGAATCATATACAACATGATGTTTCCATAAATATGGTTGGCCCAAAAGAACATTAAAAACTTCAAGAGGGGAAACATCACTCAATACCTCATCTTTGAGTGGCTCGATGTTGTATGACAAGTGACATTATTGCCTGACACGGATGTTGCTTCCTTGGTGGAGCCATCCGATGGTGTAGGGTTGTGGGTGCGGTGTTTTTGGCAGGGCGAGTCGATTGAAAACCTCCTCTAATATGAGGTTCTTCTGGCTACTGCTATCAATGATGAAGTGAAACGGGGTACCCTTCACCCACATCTATGAATGAAAAAGGTGCTCGCCTTCCTCTCGCTTGTCTGGCTCACCGTGTTGGAGCTTGGTGGTAGCAATGATATAACTGGGTTCTACATCAATGATATGTCTCCCCCTTTCTGTTTTTGACTCAGAGTCAGAAGCCGCATCTGATTCAGAGGCTTTCACCTTAGCCACCAAAAACTTCTTTGAGAAAAAATCAATAGTGTTATGTTAGAGGACTCTTATGGAAGTCACACCACTTCTTGGTATCTTTCTTTGTCTTTTTGGTGTCCTTATTTTCTTGCAGCTTGGACTGGTTGTCTCTCTTTTCTCTTTCCTTTGTTTTGTGGGTTGGGGCTGCCATTTCATGGCTTTTGCTGTGAGGGATTCCCAGGCCCAAATTATTGCGTCTTTTGTTTGAGCTTCTGCTCTATTTTGACGATATATCGGTAGGTCGAGCCCAAGGACGGGATTTCCAGAAAATCCATTTCGGCCTGTATGTATCTATGCAAAATATTTGATACCCATCTTGGTGTGCAAGGTATGGAATATATTTGTGAACTCGGGCACTTCTTGGTCTCTTTCCTACCGCAATGTGGTCCATTTTGTGTACAGGTCCTCATAACTTCCAATAGGGTAGTATTGTTCCTTAATAGCATCCCTAAAGTATTCCTTGGTGACTACGAATATAAATAATGAGGGTTCCTATGTTTCCTTTTTCTCACATAAATTTTCCCACCAATCTTTGACATGGGGAATGACTTTGAGGAGTGCAAAAGTAATCTTTTCTCTATTTGAGAAGTTATGGACAGAGAAATACCCTTCTAGCAGATTCAACCATTTGTCTACAACATCTGCTTCTATCTAAACTTCAAATATAGTAATATCGAAGTTGATTTGTACCTTGAAGGGGGAAATGCCTCCATTTGAGGAAGATGCGTCGCTTGTTTGTAGCTGCCGAAGGATTTGTGCAAAACTATCCATCATCTCGTTCTTCTATTGTTTGAGGGATTCCTCGAGCAACATTTTGAAGGGATCTCGTGTCCCATTGTCTTTCTTTTCTCCCACCATGAGAGGTTGTTTGGGCATGAAAGATCTTTTTTCCTCAAGAGAAAGAAGCTGGAGACCCAATTCTTTGTACCCTGACCTCGTCGGGGACTTGCATTAAGAACGACAAGGAGAAGACCGCTCTAATACAACTGATCCAAATTTTATGAGCATAACGAAATGAATACAGATTATTATCAAATGACGCTTAACACATAATAACATATATACAATAAAAATGGTTTCTATTCAATAAGGAAATAAGATGAAACTCTAAAATGCAGCGGAAAACAAGCTTGCTAGAATGGTGGCAACTTATCTCTGAGAAGAGATGCGACGACTCCACTCATTCGCCCGAAGATGATTACAATGAGGCTCTGAAGGAATTTTTACAATAAACAGGAATTTCAAAAATCTTATACATCAAAAATCATAACCCTAGGAGATGAAGTGCCAAAAGTCACGTGGGCCCATTTGGGTAAGTTAGTACATCAACTTCTCGGGGTCATAACTTTTTCATACGATCTCTGTTTTAGGCGCACAATAGCCCATTAAAAAGGTCTATTCAAGGAATACACATGTTTCCATTATACCTTTTCTTTTTCTACAAACTAATTGTGGCAAGCCCTAAAAACGTTGTTTAGGTCCTCAAAACAACCCTGGAAGTCAGGGACCCAAAAACTAGGAAAAAACTGCCAAACTGGAAAACTACCAAAATGAGCCAGTTGGAATAGGTGGGAGGCCACTGACATCAATTCGGATCATCCGTAGTCAAATACAATCAACGGAATCCCAAGAATGACCCTTGAAATATGATCCCCATTATGCTTAGCCTGTATTTGGAGAGGTTATCTCCTCTACCTTTCCTCACACGACCTCGTGTTTATCCCCTATGCTAGAGAGGGTTCATGGCTAACTCTTACGACACTAGAATTCAACACTCCCTATCTCAGAATATCAATTTTATTTAAGTGGCGTTGGAGAGTTTCCTCTCCACAACGAATCCAAGGCCCTAAAGCCTAGTTGAGTTGGTGTACCTTATAAACAAAAGTGTCTAATAGATTTTTAGATTAAGTATTCATTTTAGTGTTTTTTTTTATTGAAAGGGTATGGAAGTGAAACTGACATTGTTTAAGACTCTTGCAAAAATGAAACTTATAAGAACACTAGAAAATAAAACTTTACACTAATCCTTCAAATGAAAAATAGTTTCAAGAAAGAAAATGCATGAACAATCCTTTAAACCTAAATATGCAATATTTTCTTGTTTCCATGCAAAATGCACAATGAAACTTTCAAGTGAAACAAAAGAGAAAATGGAAGGATTTTATTTCTTATTTTTTATTTTAAACGCTTTAAGGATGAGAAGAAAACACAACCCTGTGCTAATTTATTTTTCTCTTTCAAATAACAATGCAAAGAAATGCAAAGAAAGAAAGAGACCTAACTAGCATAAAAACTAGGTTTTCTTTTTTATTTTCTTCCAATCAAAGAAAAAATGCTATACAAGAGGTTTTTATTTTATTTTATTTCATAAACATTATGAGCCTTAAACCTAGCCAAACCATAGCCAACAGAGGCTTCTGGAAATCAAGAATAATTTAGGAACTAAAGTGTTTATGAAAGAAGAGAAAATATTTTGAAAAAACTCTTCAAAGTGACAGGCACATGTGTTATGCACAGTCATCCTGCGTATGTACGTGGGATGTGTATAAAGTAGAACACATATGTACACAATCTAGGTATAGAACAAGGCACATACATTATTGAAAATTCTCAAAAAAGAGAAATATTCATATATACCTCCTAGATCAGGGAAGATGGTAAGAACTTGGAAGGTAACTAGATACCCAAACAAACTCAAAACACAACAAAAAAAAAACATCAAGCCATACAAAGATCTCCTAAAAATACCCCAGAGAGACTCCCCAGTGGAGTCCCCAATTATTCTATGGGGAAAATTCCCCCTAAACTAGGTCTAAGGAATAGGAAGAAAGATAACTCCCTTAAAATATTGGCTTATCTCTAATCTACCTCGAAACAATCTAGACTAAGTGTTAAGAGAGAGGGAAGAAATGGTTAAGAATAACACCTTGAATCCTTACGGTTGATGTAGACATCTTCCACTTGTTTTTTCCTCTTAGATCAAAGATCTCCTCCAAAAGATGACCTACAATAGGCTAAGAACAAAACACAACAACATGTACAATCTCTAATAATCACTTAAAATACTAAATATAGATATAAATTATCAAATAGATAAGAACATGTACACATAAATTTTTGGGACAAAGATAATATCTTTTATTCATTTATAAGATGAAAGGTTACAACCTTTTCTTATGGACACCACTCTATGAACCATGTCTGGGCTCCTTTGTCGTGACTCCAAGTGCACCAATCCGACATAGAATTCTCACAACCAACATACCATAAAGGGAAGAAGGAAGGGTTGCATAGGGATAATGGATAGAAGGGAAGGCTGAGGATAAAACTCAGAGCTAGATGCGAAGCATGGGTGTTGGTACAGGGGAATACCTAGGGTTCAATGCTTCAAAAATACACCAACAAAACCCTAACTACTGACCCTTTTGGAAACACCTGTGAACCAGGCGAAGTCTCACCCGAGGTAGAAACATGGGGGGTTACATGACTCAGGTGTATGTAACATAGTTGGGACACATATCTGTAATTATAATACTTTGCAAAGTAATTTAATAACACTTAGAAAATGATATACATTAGTTCATTAGATTTTGTTAACATCACAGAACAAACCCTAGTATGGATCAACGCAGTAGAAACAAAGAGTAAACACTTCAAATTCTTAGCACACAACATAGAGTTAGATCTAGCATTCATTTATAAAGCACAAATAAAGCACCAAGCAACATCAAATATATCCATCATACATAGTAACAAAAACACTAAGAAGATAAATGACAAACACACAGACACAAGATATACGTGGTGGGGCTACGTCCACCAACTACTTTGTCTTATTTATTATTCATCAATCTCTTACATTCATTTTCTTATGTACAATCAGTGACAAAGCCAATCTTCACAGAGGATAGGAGATCTGCACACCGTGCACTAGATCCTCCTTCCCAATACCAGGTCAAGGCACAGATCCAACTCCTCTATCAAGCACAAAATCTTACATACACATTATGTTTTCACAAAGCAACCCAAAACTACTTTCACTCATCCTTCCAAGCTATTCACCACTTTCTACATTACATTCTTACTTATTTATACTTGTACAATAAGGCCTAAACATGGGTAAACCCATGGGCTGACATCCCATAACCCATTACAAAAACCCTAGGGAACCCATTGTTGGGTCCACAAATCCTGCAAAATAAGTGAGATCCATGATCTCAGCTCCACCTGGGTGCTTCTCCCTCAATCACTGCATCAAAGTCCAAAAAGGTGGTCAAGCCTGACCAAGATTTCCTCAAAAGTTGGTCGAGGGCCAACAGGTCCCCAAAACTCACTTGTGACTCGTCCCGAGTCACTCAGGTTTGGGCAACACTACTTCAAAGGCCTTCAGCTTCGCTCGAGATTCCTCAACTTGCTACTTTTCCTGAGCCTCCTTCTCAACAATCTCTTGGATGATCTTCTCTGTAACAAGCCCTTCCAGGCATTGTTCCACTGTCACAGCCACTTGGGCTAGTTGCAAGCCTTGTCCCTCAATTTATTCAAACACCTTACATGCTTCATCCTACACAGGTTTTAGCTTCTGCACGACTTCCATTACTATGCCCTGAATGGCAGTAATCTGCTGCTAGACCATGCATTGTTCTTGAGATATTTTCATTCTTTCTACCATAGTGAGAAACTTCATCTGCACCTATACTGATAGTTCCTGTTGTTGCGCCTCCTGTAACTGTGCTTCTAGTTTCCTTAGCTTTGGATACTCTATGAGTCGTTCATAAGTATGCACGCTTCTATCGCTCAATTGTTTTCATTCTAAGATGAGGGCTCTTATCCTTCCAACTGTGTTCTTAGCGGCTTCCTCCCTCTGGTCGCGCTCCTCCTGCGGAGTGCTTGGTACTGCTTCGATCTCCAACTCCATTATTCTTACTTGAAGTTGTTGGATGGCCTCAATGAGCTTCACCACTTGAACCTTGACTGACTCATGTTCCCCCTGTGCCAAGCCTGACACAGAGAAAAGTGATTTATTTTCCACTTCTTTGATTGTAGCCTCCTCTACGAGAAGCTGGTCCTTTTCTCTCTAGATATTCGCTTTGTCCTCCTCGAGAATCGCCCAAAACTCATCTCTCTCATTTTCATAGGCGGTTAAATAGTACTGTGCAACTTATAGTTTCTCTAAGAATTCCGCTTTCTCTTGTTTCAAGGCTTATGTAGCCTTCTCCTTTTCTTCTTGGACCTTCTGAAGTCGATCCTTTGTCACATATGTAGGTCTTCTTAGTTGGGCAGGCTCATCCTCCAATTCTGCAACTTGTGAAAAAGAAGGTGCAGTAGGCATTGCATGGATGGATCGAATGGCTTGTTTTATTTCCTTTAATTCCTTCTCAACCCTTCCATACATCTCTTCCTGCTTCACTCCATATCTCTGCAAGATGTCCTCAGATGCATCTTTCGTGGCTCTGCGGACTAGACTGATATCATCCTCTATGAGTGTGGCCTCCATTTGGGGCTTTCTAGCACACGTCTTCTTCCTTGCCAAAGGTTTCTGTGGAGAACCCTTCTCTTCTGCGGAGCTACCATTTCAGTGGGGGGATCTTTGGCGGTGTAGCTTCGCCTTCCCCTTGTTATTCTCCTTCATCCCCTTCTCCTTCTCCATTTACTTCGTCTCCTCCTCCGAGCGAGCCAGATCCATTTCCTTCTGAGGTGCTGTCCTCCTCATCAATACATATATTTTAAAATTCCTCCTTTTTTATCTTTTTCTTTGCACTAGATTGTCCTGCATGCTTGACCCAGGTGATGAGGGGGATTCCTATGATGTCAACATTGGAGAGTTCTGCATCATTGAATGGTACAAGGAACTCCTCCGACCATTCCTTCATGATCTGCTCCATGTCCTCATCTGTCAACTTGTAATAGGACTGTAACTCTTCCTTGCTCTCGTCTTTGCGCACAGTGATATAGATAAAGTGTTGATCTGCGTGAAACTTGGCTATCTGTCTGTATTGGTGCAAGGTGTGCGGTGTCATGCACGGAAATGATTCAATGGAAACCTTCAGTTCATGATAGTACGCATGGAACACAATGTTTGACTTCCATTGCTTCGACATGTCATTGGTGTACCACAAGGTAGAGAACCTAGTGGTTCAATCTTCAGTAAGGTGGCTCCTTCCGTCATTTTCCAAGCAAAAAATGAAATTAGTATGAGAAACCAGCTAAAGTGGAACTCGTATCCCTGATCTTGAGCTTCATGGTAGTCTTTATCAAGTTCGTTCACGAGGTAACTCGCCGAATTCATCTGCATTCCCTCCACGCATTTTCCTGCGAGGTCCACCACGAACCTGGTGACGTGCATGGGGAGATTATTTCTTACGATCTTGCTAGCTATGATTTGGAAAGTGAGGCACACTACACCATCTTGTATAGAGGATACCTCGTAGCCTCACTTTCCTTTCTCGACTTCGTCGTAACCTCCTTGATGCACTGTGCCAGGGAGTGGTTTGAAGCCTTCCCTGGGTAAAACTACTGAGGGTCGGGTCCCTGCATGCTCAATCCTATAATCAAAAGGATTAGTGTCAGATCCACAGTAATCCGTAGGTCGAGCCACAGGTATCCACCATGGTAGCACGACAAGAGGATTTTAATGCAAGCATTAACCTCTTGGTGACAGCCAAGTGGGGAATCTTCATCACGTTCAATATAGTGGACTGCGCAAGCTCATTAATCCAAGGATGGGAGACTAGGTGAGGCTTCTTTCTAGTGGTCATCATCAATTATCTATGGGGTGTGAGCATCTCATAGTTCTTTATATCTCCAAGTTTGAAGTCATTGTTCTTCAGTAGCGGGATCTATCCCAACTGACTCCCAACTACGCGTATTCCCTTTGAGATATATGCAGTGATAAAAATGTATTCATAGTCTAGTGGGATGCTATTGCGGTTAACTGCGCTAGCCAACGACAGGATATAGTTTGGTAATCTCGACGGTTTCTGCTTCGCATTAGCCAGATTTTCATGATGCTTACCTTGTTTCTCAGTCACGGTTGACACGGCCGGAGTGATGTCCAGTGGAAGGGGAAGCCTGCAGTCCCCTTGTCAAAAATTCTTGTACTCCTTTAGACATAGCTTTATCAGCCATAAATTTCTTAAGAACATCCTCGACGAACTTCTCTAACTCATTTTGTTCACCCAACATTCTCACTGTTAACATATAGGTCGGGGTAGGGGAACAGATAAGCAGGGTAGACAAACGGACAACGACGTCTGATAACACAGATCGACACACAATCACTTATATTATTGTCTCAAATAATGACAGGTTGCAAAAATTTGTCCCGACGCAGTGTCCAATGGGTTAAATAAGCGATCATTCTAATGGATTCCTCCAATGGGTAGGAATGCTTCCATCAATGAGAATCTGTCCATTGTGGCGCCGTGTCAATGTCCCAAACACTGTCCATCCACCCATAAATGTATTTTCTAAATGTTCCAGAGCATTGTTCTAATGGTTGGGGCTCCTCCAACGGTCATATAAATTTTCCAGGTCGAAGTCCTATTCTGCATGGTTTTGTTGTTCCGACGAGGTTCAAATCTTGCAAACTTGCCTCCTGCGAGGTTCTGGTATGTGAAGTCTTCCATCTGTTCTCTTTAGATTTCTATAGCTTTTACAACTTGGATTTATTCTTACTGAGCTTCCTTGCCTTCTTTCTTGGGATCCGAGGCTTTCTAAAATTTTCTGGAATTCTTTTTCCATTCTCATTCTTATCCTCTTTTCCTCTTGTATGTCCCCCAACCTCTCTTGTACTGCACACTAGGATCACAGTGTTGACGTGTAATCTGCAAAAAATCTATGTAGGTTCCTGCATCCACTTCTTAGTCCAATAATTCTTTCTATGCATAGGAATAACATAGCTTTCTTCAATTCTATCAATTTTATTCAGATCAACTCTTTCTTCCAACTGTGCCCTAGATTTCAGACTAGGAAAAAATCTATTAAACATACCTAAATTCATGATTTCAATTTTTTTTTTCCACTTATCTTACCTCTATCAAAGCACAAAGATTTACCTATTTTAGAATCATACCTCTTTTCTTCAGATCGAGTTTCTTTCTTAGCATAGATATTCGCATGTCAAGTAGAGTACTGCACACCACAACAACAGATCTACGCACATAGATACTCTTTTCTTTACTTGAGTTCCCAACAATCATAGTTTCAGGTCCCAACAATGGAACCATTTGTTGGCACAGGGGGATACCTAGGGTTCAACGCTTCAAAAATGCACCAACAAAACCCTAACTACCGACCCTTTTAGAAACACCTGCAAAGGAGGTGAAGTCTCACCCGAGGTAGAAGTAGGGGGGTTATAGGACTCAGGTGTCTATAACCAATATGGGACACATATATGTGATTATAACACTTCGCAAAGTACTTTAATAACACTTAGAAGATGATATGCATTAGTTCATTAGATTTTATTAACATCATAGAACAAACCTTATTATGGATCAACGTAGTAACAACAAAGAGTAAACACTTCAACCGCTTAGCACACAACACAGAGTTATATCTAGCAATCATTTATAAAGAACAAATAAAGAACCAAGAAACATCGGATCTATCCATCATACATAGTAACAAAATAACTAAGTAGATAAATGACAAACACACAGACACAAGATATACGTGGTTCACCCCAGTGTGGGGCTACATCCACCAACTGCGTTGTTTTCTTTATTATTATTCAATATCTTACATTCATCCGCTTCTGTACAGTAAGACATAGAGCCAATCTTCACAGAGGACAGGAGATCTGCGCACTACGCACCAGATCCTCCTTCCCAACACTAGGTCAAGGCACAAATCCAACTCCTCTATCAAGCGCAGAACCTTACATGCACATTTTGTTTGCACAAAGCAACCCAGAACTACTTGCACTTAGCCTTCCAATCTATTCATCACTTTCTAAATTATATTCTTACTTAGTTATACTTTTATAATAAGGCCTAAACATGGGTAAACCCATGGGACAACATCCCATAACCCATTACAAAAACACTAGGGAACCCCTTGTTAGGTCCACAAAGCCTGCAAAATAAGTGAGATCTGTGATCTCAGCTCCACCTGGGCGCTCCTTCCTTGATCATTGCATCAAAGTCCAACAAGGTGGTCAAACTTGATCAATATTTCCTCAAAACTTGGTTGAGGGCCAACATGCCCCCAACAATCACCTGTGACTCATCTCGAGTCACTAAGGTTTGGGCAACACTTCTTGAAAGGCCTCGAGCTTCACTCGAGATGCCTTGAATTACTACTTTAACTGAGCCTCCTTCTCAACAAGCTCTTGAATCATCTTCTATGTAACAGGCCCTTCCAGGCATTGTTCTGTTGTCGCAACCACTTGGTCTAGTTGCAAGCCTTGTCCCTCAATTTATTCAAACACATTGCAAGATTCATCCTATACAGGTTGTATCTTCTACATGACTTCCATTACTCTTCCCTGAATGGAAATAATCTGCTACTAGACCACGCACTATTCTTGAGATCTTTTCATTATTTATACCGTAGTGAGTAGCTTCATCTGTGCCTATATTGATACTGCCTTCTGTTGCGTCTCTTGTAACTGTTCTTCTAGTTTCCTTAAATTTGGATCTTCTGCAAGGTGTTCATAAGTCTGTGCGCTTCTATCACTTAGTTTTTTGCATTCTTAGGTGAGGGATCTTATCTTTCCAACTGCATTCTTAGCGACTTCCTCCCTCTGGTCATGCACCTCCTATGGAGTGCTTGGTACTACTTGGATATCCAACTCCGTTATCCTTTCTTGAAGCTCCTGGATGCCCTCAACGTGCTTCACTCATGTTCCCCCTGTGCCAAGCATGGAACAGAGCAAAGTGATTTATTTAACGCTTTTTTGACCATAGTCTGCTCTACGAGAAACTGATCCTTTTCTCTCTGGATCTTCGCTTTGTCCTCCTCTATCATTTCCCAAAACTCATCTCTCTCATTTTTGTAGGCGGTTACACAGTCCCGTGCAACTCGTAGTTTCTCTAAGACTTCCTCTTTATGTTGTTTCAAGGCTTCTGTAGCCTTCTCTGTTTCTTCTTGGACCTTCTGAAGTCGAGCCTGTGTCTCATTTGCAAGTCATCTTAGCTGGGTGGGCTCATCCCCCATTTCTGCAACTTGTGACGAAGAAGGTGCAATAGGCACTGCGTGGACGGATCGAATGGGTTGTTGTATTTCCTTTAATTCTTTCTCAACCCTTCCATACAACTCTTCCTGCTTCACTCCATATCTCTGCAAGATGTCCTCAGATGCATCTTCCATGGCTTCATGGAATAGACTGATATAATCCTCTGTGAGTGTGGCCTCCATCTGGGGTTTTCTAGCACACGTCTTCTTCCTTGCTGAAGGTTTCTGCAGAGAACCCTTCCTCTTCTGCGTAGTTACCATTTTTGTGGGGGGATCTTTTAGTGGTGTAGCTTCACCTTCTCCTTGTTTTTCTCCTTCATCCCCTTCCCCTTCTCCATTTAATTCATCTCCTCCTCCGAGCAATTCAGATCCATTTCCTTCTGAGGCACTATCCTCCTCATTAGTCTCTATATTCTGAACTTCCTCCTTTTTATTCTTCTTGTTTGCACCAGATTGTCCTACATGCTCGACCTGAGTGATGAGGGGGATTTATATGATGTCAGCATCAGAGAGTTCCGCATCATTGACCGCTACAATGAAATCCTCTGGCCATTCCTGCATGATCTGCTCCATGTCCTCGTCTATCAACTTATAATAGGACTGTAAATAGTCCTTGCTCTCGTCTCTGCACGCAGTGATATAGATAAAGTGTCGATCTGCGTGGAACTTGGCTATTGGTCTGTACTGGTGTAAGGTACGTGGTGTCATGCGTGGAAATGTTTCAATGGAAACCTTTAGTTGCTGATAGTATGCATCAAACACAATGTTCGATTGCCATTACTTCGACATGCCGTTTGTGTACCACAAGGTAGAGAAACTAGTGGCCAATGGCTCCGAGGGTTCAATATCCAAGAAGGTGGCTCCTTCCGACATTTTCCAAGCGACAAATGAAATTTGTACGAGTAGTCAGATAAAGTGGAACTCATATCCCCGATCTTGAGCTTTGCGATAGTATTTCTCATGTTCGTTGATGAGGTAACTCGCCCAATTCATTTTCATTCCCTCCACACATTTTCCTATGAGGTCCACCACGAAATTGGTGACCTTCTTGGGGAAATTATTTCTTATGATATTTCTAGCTATACGTTAGAATGTGAGGTGCACTACGTTATCCTATATAGAGACTACATTTTCGCCTCGCTTTCCCTTCTTGACTTCGCCGTAATCCTCCTTGATGCGTTGTGCAACAGAGTGGTCTGAAGCCTTCCCTGGGTAAAACTGTCGAGGGTTAGGTCCTTGGATGCTCAATCTTGTAATAAAATGGATCAGTTCTAGATCCACAGTAATCTCCCGGTCGAGCCATAGGTATCCATCATGGTAGCATGACAAGAGGAGTTTAACGCAAGCATTAACCTCCTGAGCACAACCAAAATTGGGAATCTTCATCACCTTAAGTATAGTGGACTACGCGGGCTCCTTAATATAAGGCTGGGAGACCAGATGAGGCTTCTTCCCAATGGTCTTCATCAAGTATCTATGGGGTTTGAGAATCACATAGTTATTTCTATCTCCAAGGTTGAAGTCATTGTTCTTCAGTAGCGGGATCTGTCCCAACTGACTCCCAACTATGCGTATTCCCTTCGGGATGTACATGGTGATAAAAATGTATTCATAGTCTCATGGGATGTTGTCGCGGTTAACCGCGCCAGCCAACGATGGGATATAGTTTGTTAAGATCGACGAGATCTGCTTCGCATTAGCTAGATCGTCGCGATGCTTACTTCGTTGCTCAGTCGCGGGGTTGACTATGCCTGAACAACGTCAAGTTGAAGGGGAATCCTGTATTCCCCTGGTCAATGACACCTGTACTCCTTCAGACATAGCTTTATCAGCCATAAATTTCTTAAGGAACTCCTCAATGGACTTCTCTAACTCAGTTTGTTCGCCCGACATTCTCACTGTTAATAGATAGGTCGGGGTAGGCAAACAGATAAGCGAGGTAGACAAACGAACAATGAAATCTGATAACACATATAGACACATAATAACTTCTCTTCTTGTCTCAAATAATCACGGGTGGAAAAAAGTGGTCCTGGCGCAGCGTCCGACGGGTTAAATAAGCAAGCGTTGTAACAGATTCCTCCAATGGGTAGGAATGCTTCCATCAATGCAAATATGTCCGTTATGGTGTGGTCTCAACGTCCCAAACACAGTCCATCCACCCATAAATGTGTTTTCTAACTGTTTTAGAGCCTCATTCTAATGGTTGGGGTGCCTCCAATGGTCATATAACTTCGCTAGGTCGAAGTCCCATTCTGCATGGTTCTGTTGTTCCGGCTAGGTTCAAATCCTGCAAACTTGGCTCCTACGAGGTTCCAGTCTGTGAAGTCTTCCATCTGTTCTCTATAGCTTCCTGTATATTTTCCAACTTGGCTTTATTCTTACTGAGCTTCCTTTCCTTCTTTCCTAGGATTTGAGGCTTTCTAACATTTTCTAGAATTATTTTTCCATTCTTATTCTTATCCTCTCATAGCGAAGTGACTTCACACTGCTGATGTTCTCTCAAAATGTTCGAAGTTAATACCTCTTCTCTTATTAATTCCAGGGTGGGTATTCTTCTTTCTTGCATAATATATGCTTCAAACCTTCTTACGTTCTTTCAACTTCAATAGCTATTTCTCTTTCCTTCTCTTGCTTCAACTTATCCCCTTTTTCTTCTATCAATCGATCTATTTTTTTGGGTATGAAATCTCTTAGTTCTTTCTTTTTCTTTTCTATAGCTTTTTCCTCTGCTTTCCTTATGATCTGATCTTTCTCAATCCAATACTTTCCTATCAAAAGCGGGAAAGGGGTGTTGTTCTCAACACACTTAATGACTTCAAATTCCTCTTCAGTCGATGTTCCATGGATAATAACAGGTACATTAGTAACTCTTCCACATAGGGTTATCATATTTCCTTTAAACAAGCCTATCCTTCCCAACGAAGGTATCACAATAGGTTTTCCCAAAATTTCCCAAGTGCCTTCTGTCATAATATTCACTTTTGTTTCTTCATCCAAGACACAGTCTATGTCGAAGTCTCCTATTCTTGTACTTAGGCATTTTTTTACTTTCATGATCTCTGGTAAACTGATATCTCTATGAACATCCATCATTTCTTTCAACTGCACTAATGTAGTTTGAACTTCCTCTGATCTGTTCTCTTTCTGATTCTGTAACACGTTCTTAGTTTCTATACTTTCATTTTCTTGTCTCATGTTCATGCTTTCAACTTTAGCAATCATCCTTGGACAATCCTCAACTTCATGACCAACAATTTTACAACAAAGGAAAATAGGACCTCTACCATGGCATTCCTTAGAAAGATGTCCCGGTCTTCTGCAGTTATAACACAATGTCAATCCTCTTTTCCTCATGTATGTTCCCCAACCTCTCATGTAATGTGCTCTAGGATCATAGTGTTGGACCTGCAATCTGCAAAAATTCTGTCTAGGTTCTTGCATCCACTTATTAGTCCAAAAATTCTTTCTATGCATAGGAATAACATACCTTTCTTCAGTTCTATCAATTTTATTCAGTTCAAATCTTTCTTCCAACTGTCCCCTAGCTTTCAGACTAGGACATAATCTATTAAACATACCTAAATTCATGCTTTCGAAAGAAAAATTTTCACTTATCTTACCTCTATCAAAGCACAAAGCTTTACCTCTTTTAGGATCTTACCTCTTTTCTTCGGATTGGGTTTCTTTATTAGCACAGATCTTCTCAATTCAAGTAGATTACTGTGCACTACAACAACAGATCTACGCACAAAGCTTCTCTTTTCTTTACTTCAGTTCCTAACAATCACAGTTTCAGGTCCTGGCAATGGAACCATTTGTTGGAATAGGGGCAGAACTAGGGTTCAACAATTCAACAACACACCAACAAAACCCTAACTACCAGCCCTTTCGGCAACAACTGCGAAGAAGGCGAAGTCTCACCCAAGATAGAAGCAGGGGGGGTTACAGGACTCAGGTGTCTGTAACCAAGTTGGGACACAGTTATGTGATTATAACACTTCGCAAAGTTGGGCCACAGTTATGTGATTGTAACCAAGTTGGGACACAGTTATGTTATTATTAACATCGCAGAGCAAACCCTAATATGGATCATCGCAGTAAAAACAAAGAGTAAACACTTCAATCACTTAGCACACAACACAGAGTTAGATATAACATTCATTTATAAAGCACAAATAAAGCACCAAGCAGTATCAGATCTATCCATCATACATAGTAACAAAAGCACTAAGTAGATAAATGACAAACACACATACAAAAGATATATGTGGTTCACCCCAGTGTGGGGCTACGTCCACCAACTGCTTTGTCTAATTATTATTCTTCAATATATTACATTCATCCGCTTCTGTACACTAAGCCACAGAGCCAATCTTCATAGAGGACAAGAGATCCGTGCACCATGCAGTAGATCCTCCTTCCCAACACTAGGTCAAGGCACATACCCAACTCCTTTATCAAGCGTAGAACCTTACATACACATTTTTTTTGCACAAAGTAACCCAGAACTACTTTCACTTAGCCTTCCAATCTATTCACCTCTTTCTACATTACATTCTTACTTATTTATACTTTTACAATAAGTCCTAAACATGGGTAAACCCATGGATCGACATCCCATAACCCATTACAAAAACCCTAGGGAACCCCTTGTTGGGTCCACAAAGCCCACAAAATAATTGAGATCCACGATCTTAGCTCCGCCTCGGCGCTCCTTCCTCGATCACTGCATCGAAGTCCAAAAAGGTGGTCAAACCTGACCAAGATTTCCTCAAAACTTGGTTGAGGGCCAACAATGGGCAATGAGAGGGAAATGATTTTGGCAGAGTTTTCTTATTATCTTTTTTATATTTCTAAATGACTCCCCAAGGCTTCTTTTTATATGATAAAAAGATGATTATTTGGTTTGGGGAAGGGGTATAGGGGGTGAAATAGTTAGGAGACCCTTCATAGCTTATAAACTCCACTGAATTACACGTAATTTTATATTTTTTGCATTTTTTGAGGTAAATGCAGAATAACTAGCATGCATAAAGCGTATGCACGTGAGAATTATAGCATCCAACATTCATATGTATGTAGTGTAAGAGTACAATAGAGCATGTACATTATCCAAAAAGTTTTTTTTTTGTAAGGAAACCTCAGCAGTATGATTCAAAAAGGATGAAAATGGATGGGACAATGTCTTGGATGCATAGATGTGGCATTTTTAGACTATAACATGGAGCTTGTTTCAAACCATAAACAAACTTCTTGAGTCGACAAACTAGGTTATAATATGTCACCAAACCAAGAGGATATTCCAGAAATATTTCTTCAGATAGGTATCCATGAATAAAATCACTCTCCACATCCATCTAATGAATTTTACATCCAAATCAAGCAACAAGTGAAAGAATTAGTAAAAAAGAGTTCATGTTTGCAATAGGAGAAAAGGTCTCAGTGTAGTCAATTCCTTCTTGTTGAGAAAATCCCTTTGCAACCAAAGAAGCTTTATGTTTTTCAATAACACCTTCAAAGGTAAATTTGGTCTTGTAGACCTATCGACACTTGACAACATTATTTCCTTATGGTAGGCAAACTAATTCCCAAGTGTGATTCTTCAACAAAGAATCAATTTATGTTTGCATAGCTTGTTCCCATTCAGGTTTTCCTTGAGCATCCAAGTAGGTAACATGATCCAAATTTTTAAGTACATGAGTCATCAATGCAACACTAGCATGTTTATTTTGACTTTCAGTATGTTTTTTGAAGGAAATGTCATTGGCATCAGGTCCAATAGCTTCAGTTTTCTTGGCATCCCACCTAGGTAGACAAGAAAAGTGTGAACTATTGTTCACTATAGAAGGTCGATCATAAGTTAGAACAATTTCATTCAATGGAGATGGTAGATCAGTCAAAACATATATCGATGGACTAATCGACTCAGAGGTCAACGGTCTAGTCAAAATGGGAATAGAGTTTGACTACCTAGTCAAAGAACTAAAAAATGGAACAAGAAAAACATATTCATAAAGAACATCAAAGTGATAATCTTGTAGAAATATAGATGAGGCATTCAACAACTTTATTTCATAAGACTTATCATCAAACCATACATTTCATCTAATAATGATTTGTCATTTGAAAGGATCAAATAGTCGATAGGACTTAGAATATTTAGAGTATCCCATCAAGATGGAAGCATGACTCTTTGAATCCAACTTATTTCTAAATCATCAGAAATATGAGCCTAGGAAACATATCCAAATGCATGGAGGTGGCCAATGGAAGGCTTATTTCCACACCATCATTTGACTAGAGTCACAAAAGGAATAACTCAAGTAAGGTGTGATTGAGAAGATAATTTCTATAATACATAGATTTATCCCAGAATCAAGGAGGAAGATCTTTGGCCTGCAAAATACATTTAGACATTTTGAATAACATCTAATTCTTGCATTATGTGAAGCCATTCTACTAAGGTGTGTGAGGAACTGACCACTGTCGGTCAATACTAGATAAAACTAGGTATTCTTCAAAAGGTCAATTTACATACTCACTACCATTTTCTGATCTCAAACACTTAATGGGTTGACCACATTGATTTTCATAAAAGGCTCGAAATTCTTTGAACTTTTCAAAGACAAGATTCTTATTCTTCAGAAAATAAACCCAGGTGAAATGAGAGATATCATCAATGAAAGTGAATATATAACTTTCACCTTCTAGGGAAAGTAGATTGATGCAACACAAATCACTATGAACTAGCTCTAGGAGGTTTTGTGCTCATCACACTTTGTCAGAGTCAAAGGGTGTTTGATCATGCTTTCCAAGCACAAAATCTTTACAAACTCCTTCAGGGGTTAAAAATTTAGCTATACCAACAACCATTTTCTAAGTTGTCATCGACTATAGACTTTAAAAGTTCAAGCTTCCAAGTTATTCATTCCAAGTTTGACTTCACTCATTAGTGTGAGTAACAAGATAAGTATTTTTGGTGTCGGGTTGAGTTGTGTCATATAATTTATACAGACTTTCCTTTAGGTCAAGAAACCCTTCATTAAAAATTGGCTAACATTTCTTCAAATTTTGAACAAAGAATCGATTTGGAAAAAACACCACAATCTTACCTACCTGTTTCAATTGAGAAATATACAACAAATTAGCACTGAGATTTGTCTCATGATAGAGATAAAAAATTATCCCATGTTGATAGGAAACATCACCCTGACCATCAATATCTAGATAAAATCATCAACAACATAAATCTTCCTCTCCTCAGCTTCATTCAAGGACGTGAACAAGGAAGCATCCTTATCCATATGATGAGTGCACCCATGGTTGACTACCCATTCGTTCTACGCGGAATGAGACAAGAAGGATTGAGAAGTTATGACTTGGAAGGTGAAATTATCATTGGGTCAACGAACAACAAACATGTCTCCTTCAAGGTGTTTAACCTTCTCCTCTAAATTGTCTCTCTTCTTTTAGCAAACATTCTCCACATTTCTAGTCTTTCCAAAATAATGACATGTCTTCTTATTTCGAATTTGACAGGGTGCATCTATTTTCGCTTTAAGTTTCTTGTTGAGGAATTTAGTTATTTGTGTATGGGTATCAAACCATCCTCTTTCCCTATGATTCAACTTATCCTTTCCCTTGAGCAAGTGATCTTGATGTTTACCACCAATATTTCCTTCTTTAAGCAATATGTGTTGATCAATAATCAAAATACCATATAAATATTCAAAGTTGTATTCCTTACTATCTTCCTTGCATGCCTACAAGTTGGTGTGGAAATTTGAAATGAATATGTTGAATGGTTCTCAAATTCATCAGGACCAAATCAATGAGTTTTTTGTATTTCTTCTGAAAATTATTTCTACATTCACCCAATTTCAATTGCAGTTCCTTCACATGCGCCAAATAGTCCTCTATTTTGTCAAAAGAATGAGTATGGAGAGAGATCAACTCTTTCTCCAATTGCATGATGTGAATTTTTTCAACTCTATCGAACAACAACTTCAACTTCTTCCAAACTTGATGAGGGCAGTCTATTAGAAAGTTAGCTTAGGTTGATGGAAAATTGGTCAATATTGTTGGTTGTCATTTATGTCAACCCTTGGATAGTGATATCGTAGATTGATGTCAACCCTTAGTGATTGATGTCAACCCTTGTATAATTCTGGTAGTGAATTCTGGAAGCACATAGACATTGGGTATAAAGGCATGAAGATCAGAGAATTTACAGGTAAGACTATTTTAGATGGATAGTATATGTCATGCCATTTCTAATGATATGTGGAATGTCACATAAATCCTCACGATTAGAGAGTTATGGCCATATGAAGTTGGAGAACCCTCATGAGTTATCTAGAAACCCCTGGAAGGTCTAAGAAGTGAATTATTCTAGAAGCTCCTAGAATAAGTGTACTAGTCAAATTGATGGTATCTAGGAGTTAATCATGGGTATAGTTGTTGCATTAAGAAAATAATTAAAAATAAATTAGTTGCAACAAGAAGTTGTGAGTTTGGTAATTATGGTAAAGTAGTTGTGATGAGAAGATTGAATAGTCAAAGTGGTTGACCAAGAAATAAATTAAACAATAAAGTGGTTGCAACAAGAAGTTAGTTAAGGGAAAACAAGTTATGAATTGACTAATTATAGAAAATTTAGTTGGAACCAGAAGTTGTGAGTAAAGATAAATTATTTAAATAACAAAGTAGTGAAAGTGGTATCAAAGATAATTTATTTAAATAATAAAGTGGTTGCAACAAGAAGTGGTGAGTTTACTATTTATGGATAAGTCAAAGTGGTTGCAAAAGAAATTAATTAAATATAAAGTTAGTTCCAACTAGGAGTGGAGAACTTACTATTTTTGGAAAGTGGTTAAGTAAAGTGGACAAAGTGTTTAAGTGGAAAAAGTGGCTAAGTGGACAAAGTGGTTAAGTAGAAAAACATTGATACTTCTAGATGAAGCTACATGGAAGTATAAATAAGAGAGAAAGGCTCTCCCATGAGCACCTATTGAATATCATTGAATATCTATTTTGTGAAAGGTTATTTTGGCAGGTATTATTGATAGATCAAATTTGCAGAAGAAAAATGTGGCAGACAAATCGCAACACAAAAAGTGTGGCATAAAAATCGCAGTAGAAAAAGTGCGACAGAAAAATCGCGATAGAAAAAAGTGCGGTAGAAAAATCGTGGCAGAAAAAGTGCGACAGAAAAATCACGGCAACATAATCATGACAAAAACATGGTTGGGGTCTATTTATGAGAGATATGGCACATATCGTTTGAGATATGTTTTGTGAGCTAGGGTTTATCTCTTGAGATGGTATTGGATGTTCAATATTGCTGCATATATTAGATTTGTTGAGGGATACAGTTGGTATTTTGTTGTTGGTATTTGACATATGGATATTGGTCTTTTGGTTGTGATGTGTTACTGAAGTTGTTGGTTTAGCTTGAGGCTACATAACAGTGAGGTTGTGGCACATGGTTTGATGTAAGGGTTTATGGTATTTAGTTTATAGATAGAGTGATCAATTGTTAGATAATGTTTGATGGTTATATTGGTGTATGTCTTTGGTATATGGTTGAGGTACATGTTGGGTACATGGTTTAGATAGGTAGTTGATGAGTTGGCACATATATCAGATGTATATTTGATGATGTTGGTACATCTTGATAAGTCATAGTTGATGTGTAGTTGATGCATGATTGGTACATACTTGGTACATGGTTGGAGGCACTTGTTAGTGGTATTGTTGTCACATCGTTTACGGGTGATGTAGCATACTTGTCTTGGTATATTATTAGAAGAACATATTGATATTGGTGATGAATATGAGTTGTTATGATTGGTTGATGCACATCTTGGTGATATTGTGCATATGGTTGAGAGTTGTCTAGGTGATTGATCTTGGTGAGTATATCTAATTTGGTTGATAAGATTGATGAGACAGGTTGTTGTGATAGGTTGTTTGAACAAGTTGTTGTGATAGGTTATTTGTATAGGTTTGGTGCATGGTTGATGTACTTGTTGATGGTACAGGTTGAGGTACATCTTGATGCATAATTGATGCATGGTACATGTTGGTTCAGGTTATTGGTACAGGTTTTTGGTGTAGGTTGATTGGTACAGGTTGTTACAGGTTATTGGTCCAGGTTGATTGGTACAGGTTGTTACAGGTTATTGGTATAGGTTTTTGGTGCAGGTTGATTGGTACAGGTTGTTACAGGTTATTGGTATAGGTTGACAGTGATAGGTTAATAGTGGCAATGGTTGATTTAGTGATAGTGATAGGTTGTCCACATTTGGCATTTATGTTTCAGGGCGGTTGGACAGGGAAAGGAGAGGTGGTTGTAGCCACCTTCCGGTTGTAGTCAGAGAACATAGGGGGTTGTAGCCTCCTTATGGTGGTAGCTAGAGAATTGGGGAGTTGGATATTCCCTTAGGTTGTAGCCTATGAAAATAAGGGGTAAGAGCCTCCTTCCAGTTGTAGCTAGAGAATTGGAAGTTGGTGCTTCCTTGAATGTAATTCTTGATATAAAATAAAATCATTTTGTGGTTTTCTCCCATTTTGGTGTACTGTACTTTGTGTGAATGTGTTTATTATTGTTTATTATGAACTGATGAATGTTAATGCTTATGATGCAGTAAGATATTGATGATGAACAAATGAACATGATTTAATAAGTAAAAGAATATACTTTTTGGTTTAAAGGATTAATAATTGGTATAATTGTTCATTATTGATTAACCCCCCCTCCCCTCTCTTAGTAATCCAACAATTGGTATCAGAGAAGGTTCCTTCAGGAAACATTTTAACCATAGGAGATCATGGATTATTCTGAGAATGGAGTACCACTGTTTTATGGTCAGAATGGTTTAAAGTATGATATATGGAACGAAAGGATGAAAGCATTTTTAAAGGAACAAGGGTATGATATTTGGAAATCAGTTGTTACAGGATATGATAGTTCAAAATGGGAAAAGACTACAACAAAGAAGGAACTGAAACGAAATAACAAAATTGCAATGGATTTCATTTTGGAAGGACTATATGATTCAGTAAAGGAAAAAGTGGCTAACATCAGCTAAAGAATTTTGGTATAAGTTACATCATATCTATTCTTCACCCATCATGTAGTCATAGAATGTCAAAGAAGATGTAGGTATAAATCGAGAAGAAAGATGTTCATCATGTCAAAATGATTCAGAAGATGAAGAGTACATAATCAACAGAAGTATGTTGTTTTTCTTTAATTGTGAAAAACGCGGACATGTTGAAATGGAATGTCATGAAGGAAATGAGACAAAAAAACTAATTGAAATAGAAGACAATTATGAAGTAGAACTGATCAGTGTCTTATATGAACTAAGAAAATAAATAGAATAAAACAAGTCACTCAAGAAAGAATTGACGAAACAAAAGGAAAGTGTTCACATTTTTGAAGAATCGAAACAGGTCATCGAGAACTTAAGAAATCAACTAGAAGAAGCTCGAAAGATCGAAGAAAATCTTGAAGATCAAAAGAATTATTTGGAAGCCAATGTAGCAGCACAAAAGGAAGAACAAGAAATGAGAGACAATATATTGAAAAATAATCTCAAGGAAAGAACTAATGATCTAAACCAGCTTGAGGCGGAGTTTGGTCAAGAAGAGAAAGGACTTGAAGAAGAAATAATCACATTAAAAATCCAACTTAAATAAGAAAAGATAATAGAAGAAGTCATGAAGTCTTTGTTGGAAGGTTTACAGTTGGGAGTGAGCTTATCATTGATGGAAAGAACAACGATGGCAAGAACAACAATGGAAAATATCAACACGATCAACAACACAATGATAATGTCAGAGGAGGAGAAACAATGAACATTGGATCTCATTCAGAATCCCCGATGACCGTCAGATCTAAATTTAGAGAGGAGTAGCGTGCAGTAGACGAGAATAGATCTCGGGCATTGGATCTGAGCATGGGTCGAACTGGAATTGGATCCAGGAGAACCTGCATGTTCTTTAAAGTGCAAGGAGAAGCAGGCTTACAAAATGCCAAAAGAAGGAGGACCGTCCATCTTCGGGCAGGACATGTGGTAACAGATCAACATTTCATTGACTGTAAATTCAAAGGAAGGAGGTTCTCTAACCCCTCGAACTTGCGATATGCAATATCGCGAAATGATCCTCGCCTTTGAAGCCATAGGACACATGGTGAGCGATCACAATTTTGCTGAGTGAAAGGTCAAAGGCACAAGGTGCTCTATCCTTCCAATTCGCGATATAATCTCAGCTGTTGGATCGAGGAAAAATTGGGACCATCGATCCAGGAAGGATACATGACATGGAGAGTCGAGATGTGACAGGGGAAGGAGAGAGGCTAGGTGGAAGACACATGTTGAAAGGAGGCGAAGGTGGTAAATGGAGGAGGAAGCAGCAAGAGGTTTAGGAGGGGTGCATAAAAAACCGCCTCATTCCGGACCCCACCCTCCCATTAAAGGCAAAAAGGTGGAGGGGGTCAAGAATCGAATCTCAACTGTAGATCTAAGCGCTTCAATCTTGGTCGCTCAGACTTGTGTGGTCCAATTCCAGACCCCCCCCACCTTCATTAAAGGTAGAATAACAAGGGGGGTCCAGAATCAAATCTCAACTGTAGATCTAGACGCGCAAATATTGGTTGCCCGAATCAGCCTGCTGTTTATCGGAATGCCTCATCACAGGATTCCCGAAATCACGAGTTGCAAAAGTGCTTTATGGATAAGCACTTGGTCACAACTGGTGGTCATGCGAAGGGAAGGATCCAGTCCAACTAAGCTCCTTTTTGGGGTTTCAGAGATGGCGACTTGGAGATTTGAGATGCCTCACAACAGGAATTGTCGAAATGTGAATCGCGAAATCACCTTCTGAACAGGGGTGTGGTCACCTCCTGAGGCCACATGTGAAAGGAAAGGTGAAAGGTGCCAAAGGCATAAGGCTCAAGAGGTTCACAGTGTAACTGCTAGAAACGACTGGTGGTTTCTACTAGAGGACTCAAAGAGACTTCAAGGTGTTCGCCAAAGAAGCTGAAGAGTCCCGAGGCATCTGCCAAAGGAATGAAGATTGTTCATAGAGGCTATTGACAGATGGAAGACCATTGGATCTTGGAACTACAACAAAGGGAATGAGCTTGAATGTGAAAGAGAAGACGAAGAGTCTCGACTGCTAGAGAGGCTAAGGAATCTCGGCATGATGCCCAGTGATGATGAATGCATGGGCTTAACCGCCAGAGAAGCTGAAGAATTCAATGATGATCAGGCAGAGCACTTGACATGATGAGAACATGCAGCAGATGCACAAAGGGAATAAAAACGTGGAACAAAGAAGAGATTGGTGCCGCTGTTAAGAGTTATTGATGCGTGTAGAAGGAGACAGAGTACAACAACTGAAATGTACAGAAGCGAAATGGTGCATTGAAGGGACATGGCACACAGAGCATAAATGGTAGAAGAACAAGAAGCGCAAGGATGTGTGTAGGAAGACATTGATGCAGGTAGAGCAGAGCAGTGCAACAGAACAATGATGAGATCGGTAAGCCATTGACAAATATTGTATCACTGTGATAAATTCATACATAGAAAAGTTTTATATAATCAGGGTGGTAGGGAGGTGCTAGGGAGGACTGTTGTCCTTAGAGGTTCAAGTGGGTGCTTGAACACAGGGAGTTGCATCTTGCATCTGCTTGCAACCAGAGAAACTAGGGTGGAAGGGTGGTGCAAGGGATAACAAGTGTTCTCTGTTATACAGGTTGGTGCCTGTGTGACTGAGAGTTTGTGCTTCCATCTAGTTGGTGCTGGAACAGTGAGGGAGTTGGTGCTTCCTTCTAGTGGGTGCTAGAGAAAACATAGAGTTGGTGCTCTTAGCAAGTTGTAGCTTGCAAAACAGAGGTGGTAGCCTCATTATGAGTTGGTGCTCATAATTATGATATTGTATAGAGTGTAAAGATTAATTATCATATAAAGAAGAGGAGGTTTTTACCCTTTATGGGTTTCCTCAGGAAATATCTGTCTTTGTGTATTTCATGTGTGTGAATGATGTTGAATACTCTACTGCTTATTTATTGTGATCATCATTGAGAAGTTTTGCAATGAATTTAAAAATGGATATAATTGTTTAAGAACAATAAAAACTGATTCACCCCCCCCTCTTAGTTGTTCGACAATTGGTATCAGAGCTGACCCCTTTTATCTAAGGGTAGATCCTAGAGCTTAAACATGTCAAGCCATGAAGGAACTTCAACCAATAAGGCCCCTCTGTTTAATGGAATAAACTTTGCCTTCTAGAAAGTTAGAATGAGAACCTACATAATGTCTTTAGGTGAAGATGTCTGGGATGTGGTAGATACTGGTTATGTAAATCTAGTTGTACTAGCTAATAAGGATGACAAGCTAGAATTCAGCTTCAATGCTAAGGATATGAATGCTATCCTAAGTGGGCTTGCAGAAGCAAAATTTGTAAAAGTTATGCACCTAGAAACTGTCAAAGAAATGTGGGACAAACTCATTAGCAGTTATGAAGGTAATGAGAAGGTAAAGGATGCCAAGCTTCAAACCTACAGAGTACAATTTGAACAGTTGAAGATGAAAGAGGATGAAACTTTTGGAAAGTACTTTCTAAGAGTTGAAGGACTGGTAAATGAAATGAAAGCACTTGGTGAAAAAATTGAGGAACCCTCCTTAGTTCAGAAAATTTTGAGATCTCTACCAGATAGGTTCAACCTGAAGGTCTCTGCTATAGAAGAAATTAATGATCTAAAAGCCTTGGCATTTGATCAACTTCTAGGAATGTTGAATGCATATGAAATGAGAATAGTTAAATATAAACACACCTCCAGAGAAGCATCATTTAAGGCAGACAAGAATGAGGATTCTAAGCCTGATGAAATTGAAGATTTTTTTTTGAGAAGACTAAAGAAGGGATCAAGAAAATACAAAGGTAAACTGCCTTTCAAATGTTTTAACTGTGGAAAGATAGGTCATTTTGCAAATAAATGTCCTCACAAAAGAAAGGATCATACATATGATGATGAGGAGAAGCACAAACACAAAAATTTCTTTACAGAGAATAATTTTAAAAAGAAAAGTCTTTGTGTAAACAATGATGCTGATCCTTCAGATGATGAAGAAAATGACTCTTCTATTGAAGATAAAATAAATGACTTCATGCTTATGGACAAAGAGGATTATGAAAATAAAAGCACAGGAAGTGATGCCAATGAAGAAGAAGTTGTGGTTGACCTGGAAGGAGAACTGATCAATGCACTAGAAGAGTTTGACAGACTCATAATGAAGATGAGAAAGAAAAAACAATTGCCGATACAGTTCAAGAAAGGTAGTAGAGAACCTGATGAAGACTTTTCCCTACTAAAAGTGGAATTAGAAGAGGCAAAGAAAATTGAAGACATTTTGAAACAACAATTATCAGAAAAGAAGGAAAGATGTGAAGCTCTGGAGGAAGAAGTAGTGAAAACTAGGAAAGAGTTGGAGAAGTTTCAAGCCTTGTATCATCAGAATCTATCAAGTATAAAAGCCTTAGAGGGATTGGCCACAATTCTGAATCAGAAAAGGAACCCAAAGATAAAAACAGGTCTGGGTTATGAAGAGGGATCAAGCAATGGTCAGCCAAGTCACAATGAACCCATCAAGTTTGTCAAATCTACATCATATGACAACAACAAACCTGCAAAAACAAAAGAAGATGATCAGCTACCCAGAAAGAGTAAAGAAAAAGGTACCAAAATTGAAACTGTAGATTAGAGAGATAATACACTTTCTGCTCAAAGAAATCATCAGAATGGAATAAATCGACCTTCTCAAGGAAGACATCCATTTTCCAGGTATCGAGGTTTTTTCTATGGATATTGTTTTTTCTGTTCTAATTTTGGTCACAAAGTTGAAAACTGTTATTCAAAATTTAGATATGAGCAATCAAGACATTGAAGGTATAGATATCTTCCACAACAAAGAATGAGATAGCCAAGTAACAAACCAACACAGACTGCAAATCACTTGATGGCTGGAAAGAGGACACATGTTAAGCATAACAATCGTTATGATCCCTTATTCAATGAATCATAATGTCACATTTGTCACAATTATGGACATAAACATGTTGACTGTCACTTAAAGAACTATGAACTAGATTTGAATCCCTTTGCTGAGAATGTCAAGCTTTGGAAGAAGAGAGAAAGTGGAAAGTGTGGGTTAGTGTTGTCAACTCAAAGACAAAAGAACCCTTGGTATATAGACAATGGATGCTCCAAACATATGACGGGAGACAAAGGTAAGTTTCTATCTCTAAGTGAAAATAAATCAGGAAACATAACCTTTGGAAATGATGCTCCAGGTAAAATCAAGGGTAAAGGGATGGTGATTTTAATTAATGGAAGAGGAAAATCCCAAGATGTTCTGCTTGTAGATGGGCTGAAACATAATCTTCTCAGTGTAAGTCAAATGTGTGACAGAGGATGTGAAGTGGTGTTCACTTCCAAGGACTGCAAGATAAAGTCTGTAAACTCAGGACAGGTAGTGCCTAAAGGCATAAAGACAAAAAATAATGTATATGTGCTGAAAGAAGATAAATAAGAGTGTCATCTAAGAAAAAATGATGAGAGATGGTTGTGGCATAGGAGACTTGGACATCTAAACTTTGATCACTTAATTAAGCTCAAAAATCTCGAGGCAGTAAAATATCTTCCAAGAATATCAAAGACACAAGACTCTATGTGTAAACACTGCCAAGTAGGAAAGCTAACCAGGACATAGCTTAAATCCAAGAGCTCTACCTCAATAGAGAAACCACTCCAACTAGTTCATATGGATTTAAGTGGACCATCAAGACAGGAAGGCACAGGGAAAGAAAACTACTTCAGGTTGATCATTGATGATTACTCCAGACTCACTTGGGTTTCCTTTCTCAAGAAAAAAGTTGAAGAATTTGAGAAATTTAAAATATTTAATGATTTAACTGAGAATCAAACATGAAAGAGGTTAAAGGCAGTAAGATTAGATAGAGGAGGCAAATTTATGTCAAGAGAGTTCAAGGAATTCTGTGATAAACATGGGATCAAGAGAGAATACAAAATCCCAAGAACTCCACAACAAAATGGAGTAGTTGAGAGGCAAAACAGAACAGTGCAGCAAATGGTGAGGTCAATGATGAATGAGAAGAACATTGGTCAAACCTACTGGGTAGAAGAAATACACACAACAGTCCATGTTCTTAATAAATCCCACCTCAGACCACACAGTGACAAGACACCTTATGAACTGTGGTATGGGAGACCTACTTCAATCAAACACTTCAAAGTCTTTGTGAGTAGGTGTTACATAAAGAATAATGATGAGAACCTTGGGAAGTATGATGATAGGGATGATGAAGGTATATTCTTAGGGTATGCTACAAACAGTAAAAGAAACAAATGCTATAATAAGAGGTTGCATACAATGGTTGACTGTATTGACATAAAAGTTGATGAAGGAATCCCAGCAAGAGAGGTGTGCAATAATGAGTCCGCTACAAAGGACACAACTAAAGCTGAAGATGAACAGGTCCAAGAGTCAGAACAACAAGACTTTGAGCCAGATGAAGATGCAAAAATTCAGACATAATCAAATCAACAGACAACATCAAATTCCTCCTATAGAATCACTCAAAAGAATCATCCTGCAAGTTAGATAATTGGTGAACAAGACAAAGGTGTACAAACCAGGAGAGGGTTAATAAAAATCACCAAGCAATCCCATATAGCCTTCATGTCAATGGTGGAACCCAAGAACTTTGATGAAGCCAGTAAAGATGACCATTGGGTTAAATCCATGAATGATGAACTTGACTAGATTGAGAAAAACAATACTTGGGAAATGGTTCCTAGACCCGACGGTAAAAATGTCATAGGCTCCAAAAGGATCTTTAAGAATAAATTGAATGAGCAGGGAAAATTTGTCAGGAATAAAGAAATATTGGTCTATAAGGGCTATGCTCAAATAGAAGGACTGGATTTTGATGAAACATTTGCGCCCGTAGAAAGATTATAAGCTATCATAATATTTCTTTCCTATGCTTGTCATAAAAAGTTTAAAGTCTGTCAAATGGATGTCAAGTCATCTTTTCTAAATGGATATTTAAATGAAGAAGTCTATATGGAACAACTAGAGGGTTTCAAACTGTTTGATAACCTTGAATTTGTATGCAAGATGAAGAAAGATTTATATGGGTTAAAACAAGCCCCTCGGGCCTGGTATCACAGACTGGATACGTATCTCTAAGAAAAAGGGTTCAAGAGAGGAAAAATTGACAACAATCTATATATCAAAATAGAGGGTAATGATTTGCTCATCGTGTTGGTCTATGTAGATGACATCATCTTCGGATGTAATAAGGATTCATTGGTACAATGGTTTTCTTCTACCATGGAGTCTGAGTTTGAAATGTCTGTGATAGGTGAACTATCATTTTTTCTTGGTCTGCAAATTACTCAGAGGTCTGAAGGAATGTTCATTTCTCAAGAAAAATATCTAAGATAAATATTGAAAAGGTTTCAAATGGAATATTCTAAGCCTGTGGGCACACCTATGGTTACTGCATGCAAATTAAGCAAGGATGATGACTCACCTGATGTTGATCAAAGTTTATATAGGTAAATGATAGGCAACCTACTGTACATCATAGTATCTCGTCCAGACATAATGCATGCTGTTGGAATGGTAGGATGATATCAATCTACACCTAAACATAGTCATTTTCTAGCTGTCAAAAGAATATTCAGATATTTGAAAGAAACAATGAACTCTGGCCTATGGTATCCTAAGAATGAGAATTTTCAATTATTAGTCTACTCAGATGCTGATTGGGCTAACTGCATGGATGAAAGGAAAAGTACGAGTGGAGGTGCGTTCTTATTAGGAGATTCTCTAGTAGCGTGGTTGAGTAAAAAGTAAGGTTTCATTTCTTTATCAACTACAGAGGTAGAGTACATTGTTGCTGCTACTTGTTGCACTTAGGTATTATGGATGATTCAGACACTTGCAGACTTGGAGGTAAAATATACTGCACCGATCCCAATTGATTGTGATAACACAAGTGCCATAAGTGTGTCAAAGAAACCTGTATTCTACTCCAAGACCAAGCATATTCCCATAAAATACCATTTTCTGAGAGAGCAGGTCACCAATCAGACTATTCAGGTTCATTACATTCCAACCATAGAACAAATTGTAGACACCTTTACTAAACCCCTATCCAAGACACCATTTGAATATCTCCGTCAGAAGCTGGGTGTCATCTCGTCTCACACCTAAGAGAGTCCATCCTGTTAGGGGGAGTATGTGTTGGTTGAATATCTGATACCTTCGACGAGTACTGCAACAACTCAGGGGGAGCATGTTTTCTTTGACATTGATGTCAAAGGGGGAGAAAAGGAGTGGTCCTGGTCCAGACCGGATGCTATAGTTGGAGGTCCAAACAGATTAGCGCAGCTGTTCAAGGTTGCCATCAATGCCAAAGGGGGAGATTGTTGGCAGGCTTATAGTTGGGAGTGATCTTGTCATTAATGGCAAGAACAACGATGGAAAGAATAGCGATGGAAAAGATCATCATGATCAACAGTGCATCGATAATGGCAGAGGAGGAGAAACAGTGAACGTTGGATCTCATTCAGAATCTTCGATAACTGTCAGATCTGAATTAAGAGAGGAGTTGCACGCAATAGACAAGAATAGATATCAAGCGTTAGATCTGAGCGCTGAGTCCAACCGTCATTGGATCCAGGAGAACCTGAACGTTCTTTAAAGTGCAAGGAGAAGCATGCTTACAAAATCCTGAAAGTAGGAGGATTTTCCATCTTCGGGCATGACACATGGTAAGAGATCATCATTTCACTGACTGGAAAGTCAAAGGTAGGAGGTGCTCTAACCCCTTGAATTCGCGATATGAGAGATCATGAAATGATCCTGGCCATTGAAGACAGAGGACATATGCCAAGGGATCGACATTTCGCTGACTGAAAGGTTAAAGGCACAAGGTGCTCTATCCTTCCAACTCGCGATATGAAAAATCGTAATATAATCTCAGTTGTTCGATCAAGGACAATTCAGGACCATCGATCCAAGAAGGATACGTGGTGAAATATCATCCCTTCGCTGACTGGAAAGTCAAAGGAACAGGGTTCCCTAACCTCTTGAACCTCTTGACCTCACGATATGGGTTGTAAGATCTAGGAGGTAGATCATGACAGACCATGCCAGCAAGGACAGGTGGCAACCTACGTCAGCAAGGACACGTGGCAGCCACACGGATCATGACACATCATCGAGTGACGTCATTCCAGGAGTTTAGTTTCGAGAGTTTTAGTATCAACGCTCCCCCAAAGTCCCGAAAGTTGAAGTTCCAGGGCAGAGGATAGCCATCCGATCACCACGGATCGTGGACCATTGATATGGACATAGGTTATGGTCACATCATTGAGATTTGGAGGAAGGCGCTAACAACCAAGCTCTATTTCAGATTTTGTGACATGGAGAGTCGAGATGTGACAGGGGAAGGAGAGAGGCTGGGTGGAAGACACATGTCAAAAAGAGGCGAAGGCGGTAAACAAAGGAGGAAGTGGTAAGAGGTTTAAGAGGGGCCCATACAAAACTGCCTCATTTTAGACCCCGCCCTCCCATTAAAGGAAGAAAGGAAAAGGGGGTCCAGAATCGAATCTCAACCATAGATCTAAGTGCTTCAATCTCGGCCGCTTAGACTTACGCGGTCCAATTCTGGACCCCCCCCTTCATTAAAGGCATAATAGTAAGGTGGGTCCGGAATCAAATCTCAACCATAGATATAGATGCATAAATACTGGCTACCTGAATCAACCTGCTGTTTATCAGAATGCCTCATCACAGGATTCCCGAAATCACAAGTTGTGAAAGTGATTTATGGATAAGTGCTTGGTCATAGTTGGTGGTCATGAGAAGGGAAGGAGCCAGTCCAGCTAGGCTCCTTTTCAGGGTTTCAAAGATCACAACTTGGAGAGTCGAGATGCCTCACAACATGAATTGCCGAAATGAAAATAACGAAAGAACCTTCTGAACAGGCGTGTGGTCACTGCCTGAGGCCACATGTGAAAGGAAAGGTGAAAGGCTCCAAGGGCATAAGGGTCAAGAGGTTCACAATGTAATTGCTAGAAATGACTGGTGGTTTCTGCCAGAGGACTCGAAGAGACTTCAGGGTGTTCACCAAAGAAGCTGAAGAGTTTCAAGGCATCTGCCAGAGGAATGAATACTTTTCATAGAGGTTGTTGACAAATAGAATACCGTTGGAGCCTGGAACTACAACAATGGGAATGAGATCGACTGTGAAATAGAAGACGAAGAGTCTTGACTGCTGGAAGGGCTAAGGAATATCAACATGATGCCTAGTGATGATGAACACATGGGCTTAACCGCCAGAGAAGTTGAAGAATTCAATGATGATCAGGCATAGCACTCGACATGAGGAGAACATGCAGAAGATGCACAGAGGGAATAAAAACGTGGAACAAAGAAGAGATTGGTGCTGCTATTGAGAGTTATTGATGCATGTAGAAGGAGGCAGAGTGCAGCAAATGAAATGTATAGAAGAGGAATGGTGCATTGAAGGGACATGGCACACAGAGCATAAATGGTAGAAGAACAGAAAGCGCAAGGATGTGTGCAGGAAGGCATTGATGCAGGCAGAGCAGAGAAGTGTAGGAGAATAGTGATGAGACCAGTAAGCCACTGATAAATATTGTATCACTATGATAAATTAATATATAGAAAATTTTTATATATTTAGGGTGGTAGGGAGGGTCTAGGGAGGACTGTTGTCTTTAGAGGTTCAAGTGGGTGCTTGAACATAGGGAGTTGTAGCTTCCATCTGCTTGCAGCCAGAGAAACCAGGGTGGCAGGGTGGTGCAAGGGAGAATTTTTTTTCTCTATTATACAGGTTGGTGCCTGTGTGACTGGAAGTTGGTGCCTGTGTGACTAGAAGTTGGTGCTTCCATGTAGTTGGTGCTGGAACAATGAGGGAGTTGGTGCTTCCTTCTAGTGGGTGCTAGAGAAAATAGAGAGTTGGTGCTCTCAACAAGTTACAGCTTGAAAAACAGAGGTGGCCGTAGCCTCATTATGAGTTGGTGCATATAAGTATGATATTGTACAGAATGTAAAGATTAATTATCATATAAAGAAGATGAGGTTTTTACCATTTATGGGTTTCCTCAGGAAATATCTGTCTCTGTGTATTTCATGTGTGTGAATGATGTTGAATACTCTACTACTTATTTATTGTGATCATCATTGAGAAGTTCTGCAATGAATTTAAAAATGGAAATAATTGTTTAAGCACAATAACAACTGATTCACCCCCCCCTCTCAGTTGTCCAACAATTGGTATCAGAGCCGACCCCTTTTATCTAAGGGTAGATCCTAGAGCTTAAACATGTCAATCCATGAAGGAACTTCAACTAATAAGGCCCCTCTATTTAATGGAACAAACTTTGCCTTCTAGAAAGTTAGAATCAGAACCTACATAATGGCTTTAGGTGCAGATGTCTGGAATGTGGTAGATATTGGTTATGTAAACCCAGTTGTACTAGATAAGAAGGATGGAAAGCTAGAATTTATCTTCAACGCTAAGGCTATGAATGCTATCCTGAGTGGGCTTGCAGAAGCAGGATTTGTAAAAGTTATGCACCTAGAAACTACCAAAGAAATGTGGGAAAAACTCATTAGAAGTTATGAAGGTAATGAGAAGGTAAAGGACGCCAAGCTTCAAACCTACAAAGTATAGTTTGAACAACTAAAGATGAAAGAGGATGAAACTTTTGGAAAGTACTTTCTAAGAGTTGAAGGACTGGTAAATGAAATGAAAGCACTTGGTGAAAAAATTGAGGAACCCTGCTTAGTTCAGAAAAGTTTGAGATCTCTACCAGATAGGTTCAACCCGAAGGTCTCTTCTATAGAAGAACTTAATAATATAAAATCCTTGGCGTTTGATAAACTTCTAGGAACGTTGACTACATATGAAATTAGAATAGTTAAAGATAAACCCACCTCCAGAGAAGCATCATTTAAAGCAGAAAAGAATGAGGATTCGGAGCCTGATGAAATTGAAGCAAAATTTGTGAGAAGATTAAAGAAGGGATCAGGGAAATACAAAGGTAAACTACCTTTCAAATGTTTCAACTATGGTAAGATAGGTCATTTTTCAAATAAATGTCCTCACAAAAGAAAGGATCAGACATATGATGATGAGGAGTAGCACAAACATAAAAAATTCTTTAAAGAGAATAATTTTAGAAAGAAAAGTCTTTGTGTAAACAATGATGATGATCCTTCAGATGATGAAGACAGTGACTCTTCTATTGAAGATAAACTAAATGAATTCATGCTTATGGCCAAAGAGGATTAAGATAATAAAAGAATAGGAAGTGATGCCAATGAAGAGGAATTTGTGGTTGACCTAGAAGGAGAACCGATTAGTGCACTAGAAGAGCTTGACAGACTCAGAATGAAGACGAGAAAACAAAAACAATTGATGATATAGTTCAAGAAAGGATGTAAAGAACCCGATGAAGACTTTTCCCTACTAAAATTGGAATTAGAAGAGGCAAAGAAAATTGAAGACATTCTGAAACAACAGTTATCAGAAAATAAGGCAAGATGTGAAGCTCTAGAGGAAGAAGTAGTGAAAACTAGGAAAGAGTTGGAGAAGTTTCAAGCCTTGTATCATCAGAATTTGTCAAGTATCAAAGCCTCAGAGGGATTGGCTACCATTTTGAAACAACAAAGGAAACCAAAGCTAAAAATATGCCTGGGTTATGAAGAGGGATCAAGCAGTGGTCATCCAAGTAAGAATGAACCCATCAAGTTTGTCAAATCTACATCATATGACAACAACAAACCTGCAGAAACAAAAGAAGATGGTCGACTGCCTAGAAAGAGTAAAGAAAAAGGTACCAGAACTAAAACTGTAGATCAAAGAGATAATACACTCTCTGCTCAAAGAAATCATCAACATGGAAGAAATCGACCTTCTCAAGGAAGACATCCATTTTCCAGGTACCGAGGTTTTTTCTATGGATTTTGTTTTTTCTGTTCTAATTTTGGTCACAAAGCTGTAAATTGTTATTCAAAATTTAGATATGAGCAATCAAGACATTGAAGGTATAGATATTTGCCACAACAAAGAATGAGACAACCAAGTAGCAAACCACCACAGACTGCAAATCACTTTATGGATGGGAAGAGGACACAGGTTAAGCATAACAATTGTTATGATCCCTTATTCAATGAATCATAATGTCACATTTGTCACAATTATGGACATAAAGCTGTTTATTGTCGCTTAAAGAACTATGAACCAGATTTGAATCCCTCTGCTGAGAATGTCAAGGTTTGAAAGAAGAGAGAAAGTGACAAGTGTGGATTAGTTTTGTTAGCTCAAAGACAAAATAACCCTTGGTATATAGACAGTGGATGCTCCAAAAATATGACAAGAGACAAAGGTAAGTTTCTATCTCTAAGTGAAAATAAATCGGGAAACATAACCTTTGGAAACGATGATTCTGGTAAAATCAAGGGTAAAGGGATGGTGAGTTTAAGTAATGGAAGAGGAAAAGCACAAGATGTTCTGCTTGTATATGGATTGAAACATAATCTTCTCAGTGTAAGTCAAATGTTTTATAGAGGATGTGAAATGGTGTTCACTTCCAAGGACTGCAAGATAAAGTCTGTAAACTCAGTACAAGGAGTGGCTAAAGGCATAAGGACAAAAAATAATGTATATGTGCTGAAAGAAGATAGAGAAGAGTGTCATCTAAGAAAACATGATGAGAGTTGGTTATGGCATAGGAGACTTGGACATCTAAACTTTGATCACTTAATCAAGATAAAAAATATTGAGGCAGTAAATGATCTTCCAAGAATATCAAAGCCACAAGACTCTGTGTGTAAACCTTACCAAGTAGGAAAGCTAACCAGGACACAGTTTAAATCCAAGAGCTCTACGTCAACAGAGAAACCACTCTAACTAGCTCATATGGATTTATGTGGACCATCAAGACAGGAAGACACATGGAAATAAAACTACTTCATGTTGATCATTGATGATTACTCCAGACTCACTTGGGTTGCCTTTCTCAAGGAAAATGTTGAAGCATTTGAGAAATTTAAAATATTTAAGGCTTTAACTGAGAATAAAAAGGCAAGAGGTTAAAGGCAGTAAGATCAGACAGAGGAGGTGAATTTATGTCAAGAGATTTCAAGGAATTCTGTGATAAACATGGGATCAAGAGAGAATACACAATCCCAGGAACTCCACAGCAAAATGGAGTAGTTGAGAGGCAATACAGAGCAGTGCAACAAATGGCTAGGTCAATGATGAATGAGAAGAACATTGGTAAAACCTACTAGGTAGAAGCAATACACATAGTAGTCCATGTTCTTAATAAATCCCACCTCAGACCACACACTGACAAGACACCTTATGAACTGTGGTATGGGAGACCTGCTTCAATCAAACACTTCAAAGTCTTTGGGAGTAGGTGTTACATAAAGAATAATGATGAGAACCTTGGGAAGTATGATGATAGGGCTGATGAAGGTATATTCTTAGGGTATGCTACAAACAGTAAAGGATACAGATGCTATAATAAGAGGCTTCATAAAATGGTTGACTGTATTGACATAAAAGTTGATGAAGGAATCCCAACAAGAGAGGTGTGCAATAATGAGTCCACTACAGAGGACACAACTAAAGTTGAATATGAACAGGTCTAAGAATCAGAACAAGAAGTCTTTGAGCCATATGAAGATGAAAAAATTCAGACATACTCAAATTAACAGACAACATCAAATTCCTCCTCCAGAATCACTCAAAAGAATCATCTTGCAAGTCAGATAATTGGTGAAAAAGACAAAGGTGTACAAACCAGGACAAGGATAATCAAAAACACTGATCAATCCCATATAGCCTTCATGTCAATGGTGGAACCCAAGAACTTTGATGAAGCCAATAAAGATGACCATTGGGTTAAAGCCATGAATGATGAACTTGACCAGATTGAGAAAAACAATACTTGGGAAATGGTTCCTAGACCTGACGGTAAAAATGTCATAGGCTCCAAATGGATCTTTAAGAATAAATTGAATGAGCAGGGACAAGTTGTTAGGAAAAAATAAATATTGGTCTGTAAGGGCTATGCTCAAATAGAAGGACTAGATTTTGATGAAACATTTGCGCCCATAGCAAGATTAGAAGCTATCAGAATATTCCTTGCCTATGCTTGTCATAAAAGGTTTAAAGTCTATCATATGGATGTCAAGTCATATTTTCTAAATGGAGATTTAAATGAAAAAGTCTATATGAAACAACCATAGGGTTTCGAACTGCCTGATAACCCTGACTTTGTATGCAAGCTGAAGAAAGATTTATATGGGTTAAAACAAGCTCCTCGTGCCTGGTATCACAGACTGGATACATATCTCCAAGAAAAAGGGTTCAAGAGAGGAACAATTGACAACAATCTATATATCAAAACAGAGGGTAATGATTTTCTCATCTTTTTGGTCTATGTAGATGACATCATCTTCGGATGTAATACTGATTCATTGGTACAATGGTTTGCTTCTACCATGGAGTCTGAGTTTGAAATGTCTATGATAGCTGAATTGTCATTTTTTCTTAGTCTACAAATTACTCAGAGGTCTGAAGGAATGTTCATTTCTCAAGAAAAATATCTAAGAGAAATATTGAAAAGGTTTCAAATGGAAGATTCTAAACTTGTGGGCACACCTATGGTTACCAGATGCAAATTAAGAAAGGATGATGACTCACCTGATGTTGATCAAAGTTCATATAGGTCAATGATAGGCAGTCTGTTGTACATCACAACATCTCGTCCAGACATAATGCATGTTGTTGGAATGGTAGGAAGATATCAATCTGCACCTAAACATAGTCATTTGCTAGCTGTCAAAAGAATATTCAGATATTTGAAAGAAACAATGAACTATGGCCTATGGTATCCTAAGAATGCAAATTTTCAATTATCAGTCTACTGATATGCTGATTGGGCTAACTGCATGGGTGAAAGGAAAAGTTCGAGTGGAGGTGCGATCTTCTTAGGAGATTCTCTAGTAGCGTGGTTGAGTAAAAAGAAAGGTTCGATTTCTTTATCAATTACAGAGGCAGAGTACATTGATGCTGCTACTTGTTGCACTCAGGTATTATGGATGATTCAGAAACTTGCAGACTTGGAGGTAAAATATACTGCACCGATCCTAATTCATTGTGATAACACAAGTGCCACAAGTGTGTCAAAGAATCTTGTATTCCACTCCAAGACCAAGCATATTCCCATAAAATACCATTTTATGGGAGAGAAGGTCACGGATCAAAATGTTCAGGTTCATTACATTCTAACCACAAAACAAATTGCAGACATCTTTACTAAACCCCTAGCCAAGACACCATTTGAATATCTCCATCAGAAGCTGGGTGTCATCCTGTCTCACACCTAAGAGAGTCCATCTTGTTAGGGGGAGTATGTGTTGGTTGAATATATTATACCTATGACGAGTACTGCAACATCTCAGGGGGAGCATATTTTCTTTGATATTGATGTCAAAGGGGGAGAAAAGGAGTGGTCCTGGTCCAGACCGAATGCTATAGCTAGAGGTTCAAACAGATTAGCGTAGCCGTTCAAGGTTGCCATCAATGCCAAAGGGGGAGATTGTTGGCAGGTTTACAGTTGGGAGTGAGCTTGTCATTGATGGAAAGAACAAGGATGGAAAGAATAGAAATGGAAAATATCAGCACGATCAACAGGACAACGATAATGGAAAAGGAGGAGCAACAGTGAACCTTGGATCTCATTCAGAATCCCCGATGACCGTCAGATATGAATTAAGAGAGGAGTAGCACGCAGTAGTCGCGAATAGATCTCAGGAATTAGATTCGAGTGTGGGGTCTGACTGTCATTGGATCTAGGAGAACCTGCACGTTCCTTAAAGTGCAAGGAGAAGCGGGCTTACAAATCCCGAAAGTAGGAGAACCGTCCATCTTCGGGTAGGAGACGTGGTAATAGATCAACATTTCGTTGACTGGAAATTCAAAGGAAGTAGGTGCTCTAACCCATCGAACTCATGATATGAGAGATCGTGAAATGACCCTGGCCGTTGAAGCCAGAGGCCACATGGCGAGCGATCGACATTTCGTTGACTGAAAGCTCAAAGGCACGAGGTACTCTATCCTTCCAACACGCGATATGTGAAATCGCGATATAATCTCAGTTGTTGGATCGAGGACAAATCAGGACCATCAATACAAGAAGGATACGTGGTGAAATATCATCCCTTCGTTGACTGGAAAGTCAAAGGAATGAGGTTCCCTAACCTCTCAAACTTGGGATATGCAAAATCGTCAAATAATCCTAGTCGTTGGATCAAGGAAAAATCTGGGTCGTCAGATCTAGGAGGTAGATCATGACAGACCACGTCAGCAAGGACATGTGGCAACCTATGTTAGTAAGGAGACGTGTAGCCACATGGATCATGACATGTCATCGAGTGACGTCATTCCAGGAGTTTAGTTTCGAGAGTTTTAGTATCAACACTCCCCCAAAGTCCTGAAATCTAAAGTTCTGGGGTGGAGGATATCCATCTGATCACGATGGATCTTGGACTGTTGATATGAGGAGAAAATCACTCAAATGATTAGCGAGTGAACATAGGTTGTGGTCACATTGTCGAGAGTTGGAGGAAGGCAGTAGAAACCAAGCTCTATTTTGGAGTTCATGACATGGAGAGTTGAGATGTGACAGGGGAAGGAGAGAGGTTGGGTGGAAGACACATGTTAGAAGTAGGCGAAGGTGGTAAACGAAGGAGGAAGCCTTAAGATGTTTAGGAGGGGTCCATACAAAACTGTCTCATTCTGAACCCCCCCCCTCCTGTTAAAGGCAGAAAGGTGGAGGGGTTCTAGAATCGAATCTCAACCGTAGATCTAAGCGCTTCAATCTTGGCCGCTCAAAATTACGTGGTCCAATTCTGGACCCCCCCCCCTCATTAAAGGTAGAATAGAAAGGGGGGTTTGGAATCGAATCTCAACCATAGATCTAGATGCACAAATCCTCGCTGCCCGAATCAACCTGCTATTTATCGGAATGCCTCATCACAGGATTCCCGAAATCGTGAGTTGTGAAATCTCTTTATGGATAAGTGCTTCGTCACAACCGGTGGACATGAGAAGGGAAGGAGCTAGTCCAACTAAGCTCCTTTTCGGGGTTTCGGAGATCGCAACTTGGAGAGTCAAGATGCCTCACAACAGGAATTGCCGAAATCTGAATCGCGAAAGCACCTTCTAAATAGGCGTGTGGTAACCGCCTGAGGCCACATATGAAAGGAAAGGTGAAAGGTTCCAAAGGCATAAGGCTCAAGAGGTTCATAGTGTAACTGCTAGAAATGACTAGTGGTTTCTTCTAGATCAATCAAAGAGACTTCAGGGTGTTCGCCTGAGAAGCTGAAGAGTCTCGAGGCATCTGCCAGAGGAATGAAGACTGTTCATAGAGGCTATTGACAGCTGGAAGACCATTGGAGCCTGGAACTACAATAGAAGTAATGAGATCGACTGTGACAGAGAAGATGAAGAGTCTCGACTACTGGAGAGGCTAAGTAATCTCAGTATGATGCCTGGTGATGATGAACGCATGGGATTAACCACCAGAGAAGATGAATAATTCGATGATGATTAGGTAGAGAACTCGACATGAGGATAACATGCAAAAGATGCACAGAGGGACTAAAAATGTGGAACAAAGAAGAGATTGGTGCTGATGTTGAGAGTTATTGATGCGTGTAGAAGGAGGCATAGTGCAGTAGCTAAAATGTACAGAAGAGGAATGGTGCATTGAAGGGACATGGCACACAGAGCATAAACGATAGAAGAATAGAAAGCGCAAGGATGTGTGTAGGAAGACACTGATGCAGGTAGAGAAGAGTAGTACAGCAGAATAGTGATGAGACCAGTAAGCCATTGATAAATATTGTATCACTCTGATAAATTCATACATAGAAAAGTTTTATATAATCAGGGTGGCAGGGAGGTGCTAGGGAGGACTGTTGTCCTTAGAGGTTCAAGTGGGTGATTTAACACAGGGAGTTGTAGCTTCCATCTGGTTGCATCGAGAGAAACCAGGGTGGCAGGGTGGTGCAAGGGAGAACAAGTGTTCTCTGTTATACAGGTTGGTTCCTGTGTGACTGGAAGTTGGTGCTTCCATCCAGTTGGTGTTGGAACAATGAGGGAGTTGGTGCTTCCTTCTAGTGGGTTCTAGAGAAAACAGAGAGTTGGTTCTCTCAACAAGTTGTAGCTTGCAAAACAGAGGTGGTAGCCTCATTATGAGTTGGTGCTCATAATTATGATATTGTACAGAATGTAAAGATTAATTATCATATAAAGAAGAAGAGGTTTTTACCCTTTATGGGTTTCCTCAGGAAATATCTGTCTCTGTGTATTTCATGTGTGTGAATGATGTTGAATACTCTACTGATTATTTATTTTGATCATCATTGAGAAGTTTTGCAATGAATTTAAAAATGGATATAATTGTTTAAGCATAGTAACAACTGATTCACCCCCCCCGCTCTCAGTTGTCCAACATTATCAGATAATGAATAAAGAATAATAGGTTGAGAAGCTTGAAGAATAATTTGTCACATTGAGAAGTAAAATCATCAAGATCAACAAGAACGTTGAAGAGACAGAAACATCTGCATCATTTGTAGATAATGAAGAGAAGCACCCTAGGTTTCTATAAAAGAAGGATGACGAAAAGAGAAAGAGTTATGCAGAAATACTCAAAGGAAGGAATCATAGTCAACCAAAATCTAAGAAAACTAATAAAGATACATCTTCAAGAAGACCATCCGTGTTCAAGCCACAAATAAGCTTCAATCATGATTATGATCAGTGAAGGTAGGAATTTAGAAGGACTACATGACAAAGAATATCATTCACTCTCAGGTATGTAAGTTTATTTTATGGTCATTGTTTTTATTGTACTAACGTTGGACATAAGTTTGCAGATTGTAGGGATTATAAAAGAGATGTTCAAGAAATAAATGCTTATGTGGCCCCACGTAACATTGAATGTTACAAATGTCATAACTATGGACACATAGCTCATGATTGTAGAATCTTTATCGATACTTCCATGAAAGAGAACATTGATATCATATATAATAAAGTATGGATAATAAAATAGGATGAACAGGTAAACAAAGACTAGGTCCCAGAGATCACAAGATTGGCAATAAAATGAGAAGAAGACAATTCTACAAAGAAAAAGGAAGATGTCAGATACATAAATGTTTGGAAAATGAATGAAAGAAAAGAAGGATAAGTAAATAAGGAATAGGTTCAGGAGATTGTACTTTCAGGTATTTTAGTGAAAGATGAATCCACAGATAGAAAGAAAGAAGTCAGAGTTCAGACAGATGATGAATCTATCAATGAAGATGATGATGACTCTACATGAGAGCATAAATTTTTCTGACCCATCCATCTTAGAGAATCCCAGGTAAAATATGAATCTTAGACATGGGGAGTCTATGTGGTATTTGAGACATACCATAGAACCATCCTTCGAGTGCTTGCATATTTTGAGTAGACAGATTCAAAGTAGTTAGTTAGCAAAAGTATAGTATGATAGATTGATCAGTGTAGTAGTGAAGACTTCATGATAGTACAGTGACAGATGGGTCGACATTATGGACAATTGTGTAGCAGATTCTTGGACAATATGGAAATAAATGGATTTGTAAGAACACTTAGCAGGTTTGGACATATATATGAAAATGGATGAGAGCATGGATTCATAGATTGGTTCAGAGAGTGGTTTAGAGACAAAGGAACCTTATACTAATAGATTATAATTACACAATAATATTTGAATGCTTATTATTGAATGATTTTCATATATGTTAGTGGATTACACAAGGAAGCACCAATGGACAATAAATCCAAAAGGAAACAGGTAGAAGAATACTTATATTTTTCTACACAACATCTTGTAGAGAAGTCAAGAGAGATAAACAAAACTAGAAATATAGGTATAAATATGATTCATAGAAGTTGTCAAACATAGAGGTAAGAATAGAGGTATGATTCTAGGGGAAGAGATTCATCAGATACAGGATAGAGAATTAGATGCTTGGAGAGAGAGCACAGAGACATGTTTCTAGGGGGAGTGATTGTCATAAGGGAGGAATGAGAGATATGACTTCGGTGTTGCATCAAAGTGATACCATTTGTCAAAGGGGGAGATATTATTCATATGAAGGGAGAGAGAGTAATTAGAGGCTTAGAAACATAGAGAAATATCAAAAGCATTTAGACAGGGGGAACAACACCAAGGAGAGTTCAGTCAGGGGGAACATCCACAAAGGGAGATACCCTTTTCCATTGATGTCAAAGGGGGAGAGATAGAAACATTGACGAGGAGTATAAGCATGAATGTTATCATGACTAAGTGTTTCCATTAATGTTGCTGTTTTCATCAATTCCAAAGGAGGAGATTGTCAGAAAGTTGGCTTAGGTTGATGGACAATTGGTCTAAATTATTGGTTTTAATTTATGTCAACCCTTGAAGAGTGATATTGTAGATTGATGTCAACCCTTAGTGATTTATGTCAACCCTTGGAGAAGTCTGGTAGCAAAACGGCATGGGGTATAAAGGCATGAATATCAGTGAATTTGTAGGTAAGACTATTCTAAATGGATAGTATATGTCATGCCATTTCTGGTGATATGTGGAACGTCACATAAATCCTCACGGTTAGACAGTTATGGCCATATGAAGTTGAAGAACCCTCATGAGTTATCTAGAAGCCCCTGGAAGGTGATCAAAGAAGTCAATTATTCTAGAATCTCCTAGAAGAAGTGTACTAGTCAAATTGATGGTATCTAGGAGTTTGTCATGGGTATAGTTTTCACATTAAGAAAATAATTAAAAATAAATTAGTTGCAACAAGAAGTTGTGAGTTTGGTAATTATGGTAAAGTAATTGTGATGAGAAGATTGAATAGTAAAAGTGGTTGACCCAGAAATAAATTAAATAGTAAAGTGGTTTCAACAAGAATTTAGTTAAGGGAAAATAATTTATGAATTGACTGATTATAGAAAATCTAGTTGCAACAAGAAGTTGTGAGTAAAGACAAATTATTTAAATAATATAGTAGTCAAAGTGGTTGCAAAGACAAATTATTTAAATAATAAAGTGGTTGCAACAAGAAGTGGCGAGTTTACTATTTATGGATAAGTTAAAGTGGTTGCAAAAGAAATTAATTAAATAATAAATTTAGTTGCAACTAGGAGTGGAGAACTTACTATTTGTGGAAAGTGGTTAAGTTTAGTGGACAAAGTGGTTAAGTGGAAAAAGTGGCTAAGTGGACAAAGTGGTTAAGTGGACAAAAGTTGATACTTCTAGAGGAAGCTACATAGAAGTATAAATAAGAGAGAAAGGTTATCCCATTAGCACCTATTGAATATCATTGAATATCTATTTTGTGAAAGGTTATTTTGGCAAGTATTATTGATAGATCAAATTTGCAGCAAAAATAGTGTGGCAAACAAATTGTGGCAGGAAAATTGTGGAAAAAAAAGTGCAGCGACAGAAAAAGTCCGACAGAAAAATTGCGGCAGCAGAATCCCAACAACATAATCCTGGCAGCGGAACTGCAACAACAACATGGTTGGGAACTATTTATGAGTGATATGGAACATATTTTTGAGGTATGTTTTGTGAGATAGGGTTTATCTCTTGAGATGGTATTGGATGTTCAATATTGCTACATATATCAGATTTGTTGAGGGATACAATTGGTATTTTATTGTTGGTATTTGGCATATGGATATTGGTCTTTTGGTTGTGATGTGTTGTTGAATTTGTTGGTTTAGCTTGAGGCTGCATAATAGTGAGGTTGTGGTACATGGTTTGATGTAAGGGTTTATGGTATTTGGTTTATAGATAGAGTGATGAATTGTTATATAAATTTTGGTGGTTATATTGGTGTACGTCTTTGGTATATGGTTGAGGTACATGTTGGGTACATGGTTGAGACAAGTAGTTGATGAGTTGGGACATACATGAGGTGTATAGTTGATGATGTTGGTACATCTTGATGAGTCATAGTTGATGTCTATTTCATGCATGATTTGTACATACTTGGTACATGGTTGGAGGCACTTGTTAGTAGTATTGTTGACACATTGTTTATGGATGATGTAGCATACTTATCTTGGTATATTATTAGAAGAACATATTGATCTTGGTAATGATTATGAGTTGTTGTGATTGGTCGATGCACATCTTGGTGATATTGTGCATATGGTTGAGAGTTGTCTTGGTGATTGATCTTGGTGAGTAGATATGATTTGGTTGATAAGATTGATTAGACAGGTTGTTGTGACAGGTCATTTGTATAGGTTTGGTGCATGGTTGATTCACTTGTTGATGGTATAGGTTGAGGTACAGGTTGATGCATGGTACATGTTGGTTTAGGTTATTGGTACAGGTTGTTTGGTGCATATTGATTGGTACATGTTGTTACATGTTATTGGTACAGGTTGACAGTGACAGGTTGAAAGTGGCAGTGGTTGATTCAGTGACAGTGAAAAGTTGTCTATATTTGGAATTTATATTTCAGGGCAGTTGGATGGGGAAAGTATAGGTGGTTGTAGCCACCTTCCGGTTGTATCCAGAGAACATAAGGGGTTGTATCCTCCTTCTGGTTGTAGCTCGAGAATTGGGGATTTGGAGCTTCCCTCGGGTTGTAGCCTGAGAAAATAGGGGTTCAGAGCCTCATTCTAGTTGTAGTTGGAGAATTGGAAGTTGATACTTCCTTGAATGTAATTCTTGACATATAAGAAAAGCATTATGTGTTTTTTTCTTGCATTGGGTTTCCACGTAAATATTGGTGTACTGTGCATTGTGTGGATGTGTTTTTTATTGTTTATTATCCACTTATGAATGTTAATGCTTATGATACAGTAATATATTGATGATGATCATATGAACATGGTTGAATAAGTAAAAGAATATACTTTGTGGTTTAAAGGATTAATAATTGGTATAATTGTTCATTATTAATTCAGCCCTGCCCTCTTAGTAATCCAACATAGTCGATTCCAATAATGAGGAAATGAATCTTCCACAAGATATAGGTCGCGATGACCCCCACATCCTCATCCTTTTTTCCATCAACAATGAAATTTTCTTGATCGTCTATTAGATTTGGAATCACAGTCTTCGTATACTTCCACAGTCCTTTACTCTTCAGTAGGGTTTCCATGTCTGGTTCCCATATTGCGTAATTTGACCTGTTCAGAATTACATGATCAATCTTTGAAGCCATATTCGATATCTATAAAGAAGAATTTTGTTTCCACAAGTTACAATATGCAAAGTTTGCAAACCACCATCCCAGAGTCAATCACACAACAGATCAGACTCAACAAGGTTTGTGGATAATAGACGAGTTTTCAAACCATCGAATCTGATACCATGTTGGGGATTGGGTGTAACCTGATACAAAATAGAGAAACAATACTGCATATAATTGAAGAGGAAATAATACTTATAATACAAAAGGTGGTGTCTAAAGACATTGTTACATCACTTAAGCTGAATGAACTATGATCAGAACATCACAATGCATATTGGAAATATTTTATATGGCATTGATATCACCAATAGCTTGATCCACTTTATGATAATGACCCATAGGCTCTGCTATTTATATCTTCAATATCTAACCAACTTACTTGAAATTGGGAGGATCTTTTCCACATATAACTGTCAGTTGTTAGAGTTGACTCTATAAAATCCACATTGTCTAGTTGGATCGACAAGGATCCTTGACCTGATCATCCATACATCCAACTCATAGTCGATTTATTGATCATTCGATCCACCGAACAACTATCTTTGACTGTTAGTTGACTTTTCGATCGACAAACTTGTCGACTACTCGACTGACTAATGTAGAGATCTGGTCAATCATTCGACTGACTATTTCCAAATGTAGTTGACCATCGAACTGACTAATTCCAGGAGAAGTGTGATGAACCATTATGACTTGATGTTCCAACAACATGTCATCTTCCTCTTCTCATTTCTTTCGAAATTGATCTATGGAAAAATTTACACCTATAAGAATAGGGACCTTGACAGGTTTACATTCTTGCATATTAAACCTCCGCAATATTGACTCAACATATTTTCTTTGGTTCAACCATAGTTTCCTATTTTCCCAATTTATTTTTATTTCCATTCCCAAAATAAAATTTATAGCACCAATATCTTTCATGTCAAATTTAGAGCACAACTGATTTTTCACATACTGGATAATTTTCTTATTGTTTCCTATCAACAACACATCATCCACATACATGACTAAATAAATAAGATGATAATCTACTAATTTGAAATACACAGTGATTGGCTTTGCTTCTTTTGAAGACAATTCCCTATATATAAGTATCAAAATTTTGAAACCACATATGTGGTGCTTTCTTTAACCCATATAGGGACTTTTTCATCCTGCATACCAACTCTTTATTTCCATTCACTACAAAGCCTTTTAGCTACTTCATGTAGAATTCTTCTTCCAAATCCCCATGTAGGAATGTTGTATTCACATGCATCTCTTCTACTTCAAAATGAAAAGAAACAACAACAGAAAAAATAAATCTGATAGAAAATAACTTGGCAATAAGAAAAACAAATTCATCAAATTTAATTCCCTCAACCCGGGAATAATCTTTTGCTACTAATTGAGATTTGCATTTCTCCACTTTCTCTTATGCACTCAACTTCTTCTTAAACACCATTTTCTTCCAATGTTATTTCTTCCAGTAGGAAACTCCACTAGATCCCAAGCCTCATTCTTGTCCAAGTCTACCATTTCTTCAACCATGGCCTTTTTCCATAGTTTTCTATCCTCTGAACCCACTACCTCAATATTTCTAGGATAATCATCACTAATAAACAAACAAAAATCAGGTGGAGTATACCTTTTTGGTTGACTTCTTTCCCAAACCGATCTTTTCAACATTGGAGTATGATGCTCTGCTTCTTCTGCTTCTTGTTTTTCTATAGAGTTTGAATCACTATCCTTCAATTCAAATTCTATTTTCTCTATTTTTTCATTCCTTGGTAGTGTTGAATTTTTAATGGTTACTCAAGAACATGTAGTGTCTTTTCAATTTAGCATGAAATTGAACCATAAACAATGCAACAACAAAAAATACAATAGCTGTAGTAAACCAAGATCAAAATAAGAATAACCATGCAAAAGACACAAGAATTTATCCTGGGAAAACCCTTCTCAAACAAGGGAAAAACCAGTAACCCTTTGCTATATTGCCAAGAGAAGAAACCCTCTCCACAGAAAACCTAGCACACACAATAAGGTGCTCTATGACCAATAAAGATATCACATAAGAAGTGAGCACCAAATTACAACTCTCCAAGTAATGCATTGAGAGTGAATGCGATGATCCTCAATGGGCACATATCTCTCTAATATATACATGCCCTAACTCAACGAATAAACATGTCTATTGGCACAATAGGGTTGACTTGTACAACTCAATAATACAATTAATATTTTACATAATATTAATTATCTTTACACAGTAGGGCTGACTTGTAACCTACACAATGGAAATTAGGGTTTTACAATAGTATTACTCTTTGACAATATAACAAGGGGTCTCAAACACATCCTCTAGTGATATGCCACCAGGGATAAGTCCACATGTGCTCAACCACAAGGGATGTCACTCTCAAATAGATAAACTCAACTAAATCCATAGGAGTACGAACTGGAGATCTATCTCAAGTCGACTCAACTAAGTCCATAGGAGTACGATAGGAGACCATCTCAAGTAATCTCAACTTAGTATAGAGTAGCACGAAAAGAGACCAACACAATTCATATCAACTCAGTCCAGAGGAGTATGACTCACCTGTCACATAGGTGTTATCTCATATCAAATCAACTTAGTCCAGAGGAGTACGATCTGGAGAATGTCTCATGAAACTGCAATCATCAACACTTTCTCTCAGCCAGGGAGGCATTCTCCACTAGGCCAAGTCTCTCACAGAAGTACTCAAACTTCATCCTGGTAAGTGGTTTGGTGAATACATTTGCAAATTGATTGTGTGTATAAAAGTACTACATATGTACTTCTTTCCTATGCACCATATCTATGATGTAATGGTATTTGATCTCGATGTGTTTTGATTTATCATGAAAGACATGATTCTTTGAGATCTTCATACAACTCTGGTTATTGCAATGGATAACAGTGGAATCCATCTCATGTCCAAATAATTATACAAGGATATTTTGAATCCACACTGCTTCGCAGACTGCCACACATAATGCAATGTACGCTGCTTCTGCGGTACTCAAAGCCATAAAATTATATTTCCTGTTGCACCAGGAAACCATGGTAGATCCCAAAGTAAAACAACAACCAGAGGTGCTCTTCCAGTCCACTGTGCTCCTTGCCCAATATGCATTGGCATATCCATGCAATCACATGTCTACACGAGAGGCATATCTCAGTCCATAACCAACTGTGCCTCGTAAATATCTCAACACATGCTTCACTGCTATCCAGTGTGTCTGTCTCAGCTGACTCATGAACTGACTGAGTACACTCACTGCATAGCATATATCAGGTTAGGTGTTAACAAGATACATCAATGATCCAATCAACTATCTGTAAATATGTGGATCAATCTCTCCTGAATCAGAATAAGTCTCATTCAGTTTCTTTAGATTCATCACCATTGGTGTAGCCATGGGATTGTAGTCTGTCATCCTGAATTTCTTCAATATATCAACTGTGTATTTCCCTTGACTCAAGAGAATCTCATCATTCCTCTACCACACTTATAGTCCCAAGAAGTAGTGCATCATTCCAAAGTCCTTCATCTCTAATTCATAATCTAATGCATGCTTGCATTCAACAATAAGGCTTTTTGAACCGGTGAGGAATAAGTCATCAACATATAGGACCAAAATCAATCACTCATCACCAACAATGTTGTAGTATAGGTTGGGGTCAACAACACTCTTTCTGAAGCACAAACTCATCAAGTATCCATCAATCTTCTCATACCATGCACTACGTGCCTGCTTTATTCCATACAAGGATTTCTTCAACCTACACACATGAGACATTTTCTCATGTATCATGAATCCATCTGGTTGCTCGATGTAAACTTCTTATTCAATTTATCCATTGAGAAAGGTTGTCTTTACATCCATCTGATGTAGTCTCCAACCCATGGACATGGCAAGGGAAATAATCGTATGAATGGAAGTGTATTGGGAAATAGGTGAAAATGTCTCCTCATAATCTATTCGCTCCACTTGAGATAATCCTCTAGACACAAATCTTGCTTTGTACTTCTAGACACTTCCATCAGCTACATGTTTGATCTTATAGATCCACTTGGAATTCACTACATACTTCCCTTTTGGTCTCAGAAAAATATCCCACACATCATTCTTCATGATGGAATTATACTCTTCAGTCATGGAATCTTTCCAAACATGTTGACCTACTACTTCTCCATGAAAACAAGGCTCAGTATCAATGATGTGGCTCATAGCTGAAACATAGCTCGAAAATCTCTATGGTATATTTCTCTCAAGGAATGTACCATTAGGAGTTTCATGTCCCTCTTCCTCCTGTAGTTTCTGTCGATCCCATGCAGGCCTCTTCTAGCCTACTACAATGTCTCTGGGAACATCAACTGGAGCTATGAGATCAACTGGATCAGTAATTGTCTCCCTCTAAACTACTGAAGGGGGAGAAAATGTTGTATCTTCTTTCTTCTCGTTGTCAAACTCCATATGATATTCTATGGATCTTAAAAAGTCTATCTCTTCTTCAAAGGTGACATGTTTTCTAAATTTGATTTGTCTCTGACCAGGAATGTATATCTGGTATGCCTTCGAATATTCATTGTACCCCAAAAATGTACCCTTTTTTCCTTAAGGGTCTAGTTTGGTCCTCTTTTCCTTGGGTACATGAATGTATACTAGACACCCAAATATCCTGAAGTGTCCAACATCATGCTTCACTATGGTGAAAGCTTCTTCAGGAGTCATGTTCTTCAGAATATTACGAGGAATCTTGTTCTGAACATACACAGTTGTCATGGATGCTTCTACCCACATGATGATAGGTAGATTTTGATCATGTATCATCGCTTTGGTTGCCTCAACAATGGATCTCTTCTTCCTCTCTACAACCCCATTCTGCTAAGGGTTATAAGGAAGGATGTACTCCCTCTTGATCCCTGCCTCAATACAAAAAACACTGAAATCCATGGAGGTGTACTCTCCCCCATTATCTGATCTCAACACCTTGATCTTCCTCTCGGTCAGGTTCTCAACCTGAGCTCTAAACTCTTGGAATATCACAATGATTCCATCCTTGGTCTTCAAGAAGTAAATCCATGTATTTCGAGAGTGATCATCGATGAAGATCACATAGTACAAGTATCCACTCAAGGAAGCAATAGACATAGGCCCACAAACTTATGTATGTATCAAGTCCAACATCGCCTTGTATATATTGTCACTTCTTGGAAAGGACCCCTTGAAATTCTTGCCAAGATCACAACCTATGGAAATTCCATCATGCTCGATATGTATCTTTAAAAGGCCTGCCACCATATTCACCAGAGCGGTAAGGGTTCTATAATGTAAATGAGCAAGTCTCATATTCCATAGCTCGCTCAAGATGATAGTATTGTGTAACAAGTCCTGAATTGGTCAAACAGTCAATCTGTACAAACTGTTTTCTCAAACACCAATCACCTGGGAAGAATCCATGCATGCGTTCTTGTGCCATTCAATAAATTTTCCTTAAGTGAAAATAACATTGTATTTGTTGGCCCTCGACCAGGTTTTGGAGAACCTTGGTTGTGTTTGATCATTTTTGGGACTTCGACAGGCTGGTTGAAGACGAAGCGCTAGGCAAAGTGGAGATCATGGTATCTCGCCCCCTTTTGTGGGATTTTTGGGTTTATGGTTTATGTAACAGGTATGGGATGTTGGCCCATGGGTCATACCCATGTTTAGGCCCCTTTTGTAATATATAAATAGATATCTAGGCGATGTAAGAAGGAGTCAATTGTAAGACAGTGAGATAAGTGCAAATAGTTGTAAATGCTTTATGCATATTGTGTGTTGAGAACTTGCAGAACTAAGTGCAAGTGATTGTAAGAAGGCTCTATGTTGTTCCAAACTCAGGGAAGGAGGATCTGGTGAGGTGCATGCAGATCTCCTGTCCTATGCGGAGTGGGTTTTGTGGCTTTGTACATGTAAGAGGGTTGAAAGAAGATAATAAAGAAGATGAAGAGTTGGTGGACGTAGCCCCACGCTGGGGGTGAACCACATATATCATGTGTTATGGTTCTTTGTGCTATGTTGTTCATGTGGTTGTGCATTTATTTACTTAGTTCTTATTCTGGATGAATGTTTAATGCTTAGTGATATGAATGAATGCTAGATATGATCTATTTCTATATGCTAAGTGCTTGGATGTGCTAGATCTTGTTGAATATTGCATTGTTCTGTAATTAAGGTTTTACTTGCAATGTGAATAAGGTTTAAATACTAATGAATGTTAACTGGTAACTGCTCTATTAAAGAATTGTGATCACATATCTGTGTCCCAGCTAGGTTGTAGACACTTGATTCCTACAACCCTCCCTGCCTCTACCTCAGGTGAGACTTCATCTACTTCGTAGGTGTTGCTGAAAGGGATGATAGTTAGGGTTTTGTTGGTGCATTGTTGAAGCATTGAACCCTGGGTATTCCCCTGTGCCAACAAATGGTTCCATTGTCGAGACCTAAAACTGTGATTGCTGGGAACTGAAGAAAAGAGAAAGCTATGTGTGTAGATCTGTTGCCCTAGTGCGTAATACTCTACTTGACTTGTGAAGCTCTGTGGTAAGAAGAGAAGTTCAATCTGAAGAAATGAGGTAAGATCTTAAATCTTTGTGATCTGATAAAGGTAAGATAAGTGGAAATTTTTGTTTCGAAATCATGGATCTAGGTATATTTGATAGATTTTGTCCTAGTCTGAAAACTAGGGCACAACTAGAAAGAATATGTGATATGAATAGATCTGATAAAAATAGTGAAAGATATGTTATCCCTAGGCATAGAAAGAATTTTTGGACTAACAAGAAGATGTAGGATCCTAGAAATATTTTTTTGTAGGTCCATCACTGTGATCCCAGTGCACAGTATGGGAAAGATTGAGGATCATTTAAGAGAAAGAGAGGATTAACTCTTTGTTATAGTTGCAGAAGACTAGGACATCTTGCTAAGGAATTCCCTGGTAGAAGTCCTATTTTCCTTTGCTGTAAAGCTACTAGACATGAATTTTTAGATTTCCCTAGAACTATTGCTAAAGTTGAGAAGATGAACATGAGACAACAAAACCATGAGGAAGGTCAAGAGACTAAGAATATGCTAAAGAACCAGAAAGAACCAGAGGCTATATTATATAGATGAAAGAAACACTAAATGATCACAGAGACATCAGTTTATCAGAGATTTTAAAAGAGAAAGAGTGCATAGAAACAAGAATAAGAGACTTCGACATAGACTATGTATTGGATGCAGAAACATAGGTGAACGTTATGACATAAGTACTTGGGAAATCTTAGGAAATCCTGCTATGATTCCTTCATTGGGAGGAATAGGATTTTTTAAAGGAAAGTTGATAACCCTATGTGGAATAATTTCCCATGTACCTATGGTTTCTCATGGAACATTGACATAATAAGAATTTGAGGTCATTAAGTTTGTTGAAAACAATGCCCCTTTTGCACTTTTGTTAGGAAAGACTTGGATTGAGAGAGATCAGATCCGAAGGAAAAAAGAAGAGGAAGCTATAGAACATAAAAAGAAATAATTAAGGAATTTCATGGATAAGAGAATAACATTCTTAATAGAATAACAAGAGGACAAGTTGAAGAAACTGAGGGCTAGAGACTTAGCTGTCAAAGTTGAAAGAACACAAGAAGGCTTAAAGAACCTATCCATGCAGGAGAGTAGAGAACCTACTCCAGAAACAAAAGAAGAAGTTTTATCCTCGAACCTTGTGAAATATCCTCAACAGTGCGAAGTTACTATGCTAAGAAAAGATAAGAATAATAATGGAAAGAGGAATCCAGATATGAAAATCATAGGAAAGAAAGCTAGGAATCTTAGTAAGAAGAAAGAAAAGCTAGAAAAATTGCAAGAGGTTCCAGAGAGGACTTCGTAGAAGGAAGACTTGCAGAAATCGAACCTTGTTGGAATAGCAGAACAACAAATATTGACACTTCACCATGACGAAGCAATATGACTGTTGGAGGCGCCCCAACCGTCAGAATGACGCTCCAGAATGGATAGAAACACAGTTATAGCCGGAACGTTCACCATTGGACCATTGAGACTGCACCATAACGGATGAAATTGTATTGTTTGATGCATTCATGTCATTGGAAGAATCCATTAAGACGTTGTCTATTTATCCCATCGAGTGTTGCACTGTGGACACTTTTTCCAATTGTGATTATCCAAACCCACAAAGAACTAATCGCTTTTGCGCAGTGCTTATTGTAACCTTTCCATCCGTTCTTCTAGCTTGATTGTTTGTTCACCGACCCGAGATATCTGATATCGAGCGTGTATGTTGGGAAACCTTAGTGCAATAGATAAATCCATCGAAGAAATTTTCATAGACCTCATGGTTTAGAAGGTCCTGTCTACAGGAGTGCAGGCCTTGTCGATGAGAGGAGTGCAAGCATCCCCCTTGAATGCACGCTGATCTGGGCCCTCCCGAACTATGACAAAGAAGAGAAGAAAGCATCACGATGACTTGGCGAATGCGAAGCTCATCCCATTAGTCCTACCTGACTATATCCTGCCTCTGGATGGCGCAGTTACTCGTGATAACATCTCGAGGGACTTCAAATATACATTGATTACTGCATACCTCCCGAAGGGGATACGCGCAATTGGACTGTAGTTAGGACAAATTATGATGCTAAATATCACTAACTTCAACTTAGGAGACCATAAGAACTATGGCATGCTCGCACGACACAATTATTTAAAAAAGACAATGGGGAAGAAGTTGAAGATAATCCCCCATCCGTGGACCATGGAAATCATGAGATCAACCATCCTCAATGTGATGAAGATTCGACACTTCGGTAGACATCAGGAGGTTAACGCATGCGTTAAACTCCTCCTGTCATGCTACCATGGTGGTTACTTGTGGTTGGATCATCATATCACCATAGATCCGATGATGATCCATTAGATCACCAAATTGAGCATGCAAGGACTCGACCCTCAGGATTTTTACCTAGGGAAGGCTGCAGATTGCGCCTTGGTGAAGTGCATAAAAGAAAATTACGGCGATGTAGAGAAAGGGAAATGGGGCTACAAGGTAGCCTCCATCCAAAATGGTGCATTTCACCTAGCTTTCCAGTTGATCATTGGTAAGCTCGTTAGGAAGAACCGACCAATGCAGGTCACGGGGTTCATCGTTGACCTCACAGGAAAATGCGTCGAAGGGATGCAAATGAACTGAGCGAGCTACCTCGTCAACCCGTTGGAGCAATATTGTCGCGAAGCACAGGACCAGGGCTACACATTTCATTTTATCTAGTTGTGTCGGCATGTTCACAGGAACAATGTGCTTATCATTGATGGAAAAATCACACAGGAAGGAGAATCTCAGGAGCAGAAGCGATAGTGATTGTTGGATCCCATTCAGAATTCCCGATGACCGTCAGATCTAAATTAAGATAGGAGGAGCGCACAAATGGAGGACAGATCTTGGGCATGAGATCTGAGGATAGGGTTTGACCATCGTTGGATCTAGGAGAACCTGCACATTCTTTAAAGTGCAAGGAGAAGAGGGCTTCCAAAATCCTGAAAGCAGGATTCTCAAAATTCACAATTAAATCCAGACCATTGGATAGAGGAAAGTTGATGACCGTTGATCTACTTCGAGAGATTCAACAGCTGTTGAGCGGGAGATGTGACAAGGCATGGAGAGAGGCTGGGTGGAAGACACATGTCAGAAGGAGGCGAAGGCAGTAAATAGAGGAGAAAGCGGTAAGAGGTTTAGGAGGGGCCCATACAAAACCGCCTCATTCTGGACCCCCCCCCCTCCCGTTAAAGGTAGAAAGGTGGAGGGGGTCTGGAATCGAATCTCAACAGGATATCTATGCACTTTGATCTCGGTCGTTCAAACTTGCACGCTCCATTCTGGACGCCCACCCCCCCATTAAAAGCATAACGGCAAGGGGGGTCCGGAATTGAATCTTGACCGCTGATTTGGACACATGAATATTGTCCGCCTGAATCAACTTGCAGCTTATCTATTGGAACATGGGAAAATCTGGGCCATCATATCTAGGAGGTGGATCATGACAGACCACATCAACAAGGACACGTGGTGCAATCTTGCAAGGACAAGTGTCAAGTTGATTCGACATCTACGGCCACTAGAAAACTCAAATTTGAGTGACACATGACAACCAATCGGCTCATGAGATGTCATTGAGTGACACAAGAATGACATCACTCAGTGAGTTTGACTTTGGGAGTTTTAGCTTCACCACTCCCAAAAATCCTGAAGGTTGAAGTCCTAGGGTGGAGGATAGTTGTTGGATCAATGAGAAATCTCAACTGTTGATCTAGAGAGCGAAGTGCTTGTTTGATTGGAAAGTGGTCATAACTCATGGTCACATCATCAAGTGTTGGAGGGAGGAGCTAGAGCAACCAAGCTCCATTTCGGGGTTCGCAATATGAGGACTCAAGGAAACTCATGGGAGAAACCCCGAAAGGCAAAATTACGAAGTGCCCTATAACGTAGGGTGTGGTCACTGTCGGTGGTCACATTGTCGAGAGCTAGAGAGAAGAGCTCGAGATGCCAAACTCCATTTCAAATTTTGCGACATGGAGAGTCGAGACGACTCATCACACGAATGTCGAAACATGAAACCGCGATTGAATCTGAGTCGTTGATCAAGGAAGAGTGTGGACCGTTGATATAGCTCCATTTTTGGAGTTTTGGTGATCGCGACTTGGTGTGTCGAGACCCCTCATCACAGGAATGCCAAAATGTGAAATTGTGAAATAACTTTATGGATAAGCATTTGGTCACAGCTGTGGGAATGTGAAGGAAGGAGCTTGCAAGTTGCAAGGCTCCATTTCATGATCGGGAGTTGGAAGATTCAGAGTGACTCGCAACAAAATCCCTGAAACGTGAATTGCGAAATGCATTTTCAGACTTGGCCCCTGGTCATAACTTATGGTCACATCAATGAAGGATTAAGGGGGGAGATAGCATGAAGCTAAGCCCCATTTCAAAGATCACTACTTGGAGAGTCGAGATGCCTCACAACAGGAATTCGCGATACACGGAATCACGAACTACATTTTGAACAATCCCTTGGTCACCGGCTGAGGTCACATGTGAAAGGAAAGGTGAAAGGTGCCAAAGGCATAAGGCTACAGAGGTTCGTAGTGTAACTGCTAGAAACCATTGATGGTTTCTGCCAAAGGACTCGAAGAGACTTTAGGGTGATCGCCAGAGAAGGCGAAGGGACTCGAGCGAATTGCCAGTGGAGTGTAGACTCGTCATAGAGTTGAATGACAGATGGAAATGGGTTGAAGACTGTTACAATCAGTAAGATAAATAATCTCAAGAGAAGGGTGAGTGAGGAGGAACACAGTGAAAAACATGCAGTGGTATAGTGCATGGGGCATGCACAAGGTGCACAGAGACTATAAAAATGGAGAACAAAGAAGAGATGAGGGCAGTGATTTTTGAGAGGGTGTTATGCAGGTAGAAGCATCGAGTCTAGAGGAAAAAATACGCAGCAAAATAAAAGCACAAAGAGATGCAAGAAAGACAGACACTGATACAAGAGAGAAGAGCATCATAGCAGAACAATGATAAGCCTGGTAAGCCAATGACAACTATTGAATCACTGTAATAAATCTATAGAGAGAATTTTTTTATATTTCAGGGTGGTTGGGAGGTGCTAGGGAGGAATTTTTTCCTCTGAGTGTCGAGTGGGTGCTTGAACACAAGGAGTTGTAGCTTCCATCTGGTAGTAGCTAGAGAAACCAGGGTGGAAGGGTGGTGCTGGGGAGAACATTGGTTCTTTGTTAAACATGTTGGTTCCTGTGTGACTGGAAGTTGGTGCTTCCATCTAGTTGGTGCTAGAGCAGTGAGGGAGTTGGTACTTCCTCCTAGTGGGTGCTAGAGAAACCAGAGAGTTGGTGCTCTCAACAAGTAGCATCTTGCAAAATAGAGGTGGTATCCTCATTATGAGTTGGTGCTCATAAGAATGATAATGTATAGAAAATAATTATCATATAATAAGAAGAGGTTTTCACCCTTTATGGGTTTCCTCAGGAATATCTGTCTCTATACTATACATGTGTGTGATTGATGTTGAATACTCTACTGCTTATTTATTGTGATCATCATTGAGAAGTTCTGCAATAAATTTAAAAATGGATATAATTGTTTAAGCACAGTAACAACTGATTCACCCCCCCCCTCTCAGTTTTCCAATAATTGGTATCAGATCAGGCCCCTTTTTATCTAAGGGTATATCCTAGAGCTTAAACATATCAAGCTATGAAGGAAGTTCAACCAGTAAGGCCCCTCTGTTCAATGGAACAAACTTTGCCTTCTGGAAAGTTAGAGTGAGAACCTACATAATGGATTTAGGTGAAGACGTCTGGGATGGTAGAGACTGGTTATGTAAATCCAGTTGTACTAGATAATACGGATGGAAAGCTAGAATTCATATTCAATGCTAAGGCTATGAATGCTATCTTGAGTGGGCTTGCAGAACTAGAATTTGTGAAAGTTATGCACCTAGAAACTGCCAAAGAAATGTGGGACAAACTCATTAGTAGTTATGAAGGTAATGAGAAGGTAAAGGACGCCAAGATTCAAACATACAGAGTAAAACTTGAACAACTGAAGATGAAAGAGGATGAAACTATTGGAAAGTACTTTCTGAGAGTTGAAGAACTGGTAAATTCAATGAAGGCACTTGGTGAAAAAATTGAGGAACCTTCTTTACTTCATAAAATTTTGAGATCTCTACCAGATAGGTTCAACCTGAAGGTCTCTGCTATAGAAGAAATTAATGATATAAAATCTTTGGCATTTGATCAACTTCTAGGAATGTTGACTGCATATGAAATGAGAATAGTTAAAGATAAACCCACCTCTAGAGAAGCATCATTTAAGGAAGACAAGAATGAGGATTCTGAGCCTCATGAAATTGAAGCAAAATTTGTGAGAAGACTGAAGAACGGATTAGGAAAATACAAAGGTAAACTGCCTTTCAAATGTTTCAAATGTGGAAATATAGGTCATTTTGCAAATAAATGTCCTCACAAAAGAAAGGATCAAACATATGATGATGAGGAGAAGCACCAACACATAAATTTATTTAAAGAGAATAATTTTAAGAAGAAAAGTCTTTGTGTAAACAATGATGATGATCCTTCAGATGATGAAGACAATGACTCCTCTATTGAAGATAAACTAATTGACTTCATGCTTATGGCCAAAGAGGATTATGATAATACAAGCACAAGAAGTGATGCTAATGAAGAAGAACCTGTGGTTGACCTGGAAGGAGAATCGATCAGTGCACTAGAAGAGCTTGACAGACTCAGAATTAAGACGAGAAAGAAAAAACAATTGCTGATACAGTTCAAGAAAGGAAATAAAGAACCTGACAAAGACTTTGCCCTGCTAAAAGTGGAATTAGAAGAGGAAAATAAAATCGAAGACATTCTGAAACAACAGTGATCAGAAAAGAAGGCAAGATGTGAAGCTCTGGAGGAAGAAGTAGTGAAAATTAGGAAAGAGTTGGAGAAGTTTCAAGCCTTGTATCATCAGAATCTATCAAGTATCAAAGCCTTCGAAGAATTGGCCACCATTTTTAATCAACAAAGAAAACCAAAGATGAAAATAGGTCTGGGTTATGAAGAGGGATCAAGTAGTGATCAGCCAAGCAACAAAGATCCCATCAAGTTTGTGAAATCTACCACCTATGACACCAAAAAACTTGTAGAAACAAAAGAAGATAATCAGCGGCCCAGGAGGAGTAACGAAAGAGGTACCAGAACTGAAACTATATATCAAAGAAATAATGTACTCTCTATTCAAAGAAATCATTAGCATGGAAGAAATCGACCTTCTCAAAGAAGACAACCATTTTCTAGGTACCAAGGTTTTTTCTATGGATATTGTTTTTTCTGTTCTAACTTTGGTCATAAGGCTGTAAATTGTTCTTTAAAATTGAGATATGAGCAATCAAGACATTCAAGGTATAGATATCTTCCATAACAAAGAATGAGACAACCAAGTAACAAACCATCACAGATTGCAAATCACTTGATGGATGGGACAAGGACATAGGTTAAGCATAACAATCGTTATGATCCCTTATTCAACGAACCAAAATGTTACATCTATCATAATTATGAACGTAAAGCTGTTGGATGTCGCTTAAAGATCTATGAACCAGATTTGAATCCCTCTGCTAAAAATGTCAAGGGTTGGAAGAAGAAAGAAAGTGACAAGTGTGGATTAGTGTTGTTAGCTCAAAGACAAAAGAACCCTTGGTATATGGACAGTGGATTCTCCAAACATATGATGGGAGAGAAAGGTAATTTTGTATCTCTAAGTGAAAGTAAATTAGGAAACATAACCTTTGGAAATGATGCTCCAGGTAAAATCAAGGGTAAAGGGATGGTGAGTTTAAGTAATGGAAGAGGAAAATCCCAAGATGTTCTACTTGTAGATGGGTTTAAACATAATCTACTCAGTGTAATTCAAATGTTTGACAGAGGATGTGAAGTCGTGTTCACTTCCAAGGACTGCAAGATAACGTCTGTAAACTCAGGACAATGTATATGTGCTGATAGAAGATAGAGAAGAGTGTCATCTAAGAAAACATGATGAGATATGGTTATGGCATAGGAGATTTGGAAATCTAAAATTCAATCATTTAATCAAGCTCAAAAATCTTGAGGCAGTAAAAGATCTTCCAAGAATATAAAAGCCACAAAATTCTGTGTGTAAACCCTGCCAAGTAGGAAAGCTAACTAGGACAAAGTTTAAATCCAAGGCCTCTACTTCAATAGAGAAACCACTCCAACTAGTTCATACGGATTTATGTGGACCATCAAGACAGGAAGGCATAGGGAAAGAAAACTACTTCATGCTAATCATTGATGATTACTCCAGACTCACTTGGGTTGCCTTTCTCAAACAAAAAGCTGAAGCATTTGAGAAATTTAAAATATTTAAGGGTTTAACTGAGAATCAAACAGGGATGAGGTTAAAGGTAGTAAGATCTAACAGAGGAGGTGAATTTATGTCAAGTGAGTTCAAGGAATTCTTTTATAAACATGGGATCAAGAGAGATTACACAATCCCAAGAACTCCATAACAAAATGGAGTAGTTGAGAGGCAAAATAGAACAATAGAGCAAATGGCTAGGTCAATGATGAATGAGAAGAACGTTGGTCAAACCTACTGGGTAGAAGCAATACATACAACAATCCATGTTCTTAACAAATCCCACCTCAGACCACACATCGACAAGACACCTTATGAATTGTGGTATGAGAGACCTACTTCAATCAAACACTTCAAAGTCTTTGGGAGTAAGTGTTACATAAATAATAATGATGAGAACCTTGGAAAGTATGATGATAGGGCTGATGAAGGCATCTTCTTAGGGTATGATACAAACAGTAAAGGATACAGATTCTATAATAAGAGGTTGCATAGATTGGTTGACTGTATTGACATAAAAGTTGATGAAGGAATACTAGTAAGAGAGGTGAACAATACTGAATCAACAACAAAGGATATAGATGAAGTTGAAGCTGAACAGGTCCAAGAATCAGAACAAGAAGACTCTGAGCCAGATGAAGATGCAAATTTTCAGACAGACTCAAATCAACAAACAACATCAAATTCCTCCTCCAGAATCACTCAAAAGAATCATCCTACAAGTCAAATAATTGGTGAAAAAGACAAAGGTGTACAAACCAGGAGAAAGATAATAAAAAACACCGAAAAATCACATATAGCCTTCATATCCTTGCTAGAACCCAATAATTTTAATGAAGCTAGCAAAGATGACCATTGGGTTAAAGCCATGAATGATGAACTTGATCAGATTGAGAAAAACAATATGTGGGAGATGGTTCCTAGACCTGAAGGTAAAAATATCATTGGTTCCAAATGGATCTTTAAGAACAAAATGAATGAGAAAGGACAAGTTGTCAGGAATAAAGAAACATTTTTCTGTAATGGCTATGCTTAAATAGAAGGACTGGATTTTGATGAAACATTTTCACCAGTAGAAATACTAGAAGCGATCATAATATTTATTGCCTATGCTTGTCATAAAGGGTTTGAAGTCTATCAAATGGATGTCAAGTCGACATTTCTAAATGGAGATTGAAAAGAAGAATTCTATATGGAACAACTCGAGGGTTTTGAAATATCAGATAATCCTGACCTTGTTTGTAAGATGAAGAAAGATTTAAATGGGTTGAAACAAGCCCCTCATGCCTCGAATCACAGACTGGATATGTATCTCCAAGACAAAGGATTGAAGAGAGGAACAATTGACAACAATCTATATATCAAAACAGAGGGTAATGACTTACTCATCGTGTTGGTCTATGTAGATGACATCATCTTCATATGTAATAATGATTCATTGGTACAATGGTTTGTTTCTGCCATGGAGTCTAAGTTTGAAATGTCTATAATAGGTGAACTATCATTTTTTCTTGGTCTGCAAATTACTCAGAGGTCTGAAGGAATGTTCATTTCTCAAGAAAAATATCTAAGAGAAATGTTGAAAAGGTTTCAAATGGAAGATTCTAAACCTGTGGGCACACCTATGGTTACTGGATGCAAATTAAGCAAGGATGATGACTCACCTAATGTTGATCAAAGGTCATATAGGTCAATGATAGGAAACCTACTGTACATCACAACATCTCATCCAGACATAATGCATGTTGTTGGAATGGTAGGAAGATATCAGTCTGCACCTAAACAGAGTCATTTGCTAGCTGTCAAAAGGATATTCAGATATTTGAAAGAAACAATGAACTATGGCCTATGGTATCCTAAGTATCAAAATTTTCAATTATCAGTCTACTCAGATGTTGATTGGGCTAAATGCATGGATGAAAGGAAACGTACGAGTGGAGGTGCATTCTTCTTAGGAGATTCTTTAGTAGCATGGTTGAGTAAAAAACAAGGTTCCATTTCTTTATCAGCTACAGAGGTAGAGCGCATTGTTGCTGCTACTTGTTGCACTCAGGTATTATGGATGATTCAGACACTTGCAGACTTGGAGGTAAAATATACTGCACCGATCCCAATTCATTGTGATAACACAAGTGCCATAAGTGTGTCAAATAATCCTGTATTCCACTCCAAGACCAAGCATATTCCAATAAAATACCATTTTCTGAGAGAGCAGGTCACCAAGTAGATTGTTCACGTTCAATACATTCCAACCACAGAACAAATTGAAAATATCTTTACTAAACCCCTAGCCTAGACACCCTTTGAATATCTCTGTCAGAATCTGGGTGTCATCTCGTCTCACACCTAAGAGAATCCATCCTTTTAGGGGGAGTTTGTGTTGGTTGAATATCTGATACCTCCGAAAAATTACTGCAACAACTCAGGGGGACCATTTTATTTCTATGACATTGATGTCAAAGGGGGAGAAGAACAACATGACTGGATGCTACGGTTGGAGATCCAGTTCTAAGCAGAATAGTGCAGTATTTCAGGGTTGCCATCAATGCCAAAGGGGGATATTGTTGGCATTTTCATAGGAACAATGTGCTTGTCATTGATGGAAAGAACACACAGGAAGGAGAAGATCAGGAGGAGAAGAATCAATGATCATTGGATCCCATTCAAAATTCCCGATGATCGTCAGATATGAATTCAGACAGGAGGAGCACGCAGATGGAGGACAAATCTCGGGCGTGAGATCCGAGCATGGGGTCCGACGATCATTGGATCTAGGAGAACTTGCATGTTCTTTAAAGTGAAAGGATAAGCGGGCTTACAAAATCCCAAAAGCAGGATTCTTGAAATTCACGATTAGATCAAGACCATTGGATCAAGGAAAGTTGGTGACCATTGATCTACTTCGAGAGCCTCAGCAGTCATCGAGCGGGATATGTGACAAGGTGTGGAGAGAGGCTGGGTAGAAGACACATGTTAGAAGGAGGCGAAGGGGGTAAATAGAGGAGGAACTAGTAAGAGGTTTAGGAGGGGCCCATACAAAACCACCTCATTCCAGACCCCCCCCACTCTCCGTTAAAGGCATAAAATTGAAGGGGTCTGGAATTGAACCTCAACCACAGATCTAAGTGCTTCGATATCGATCGTTCAAACTCACACGCTCAATTCCAGACCCCCCCCCATTAAACGTAGAATGAAAAGGGGGGTCTGGAATTGAATATTGATTGTTGATTTGGATGCATGAATCATGTCCGCCTGAATCATCCTACTGCTTATCCATTGGAACATGGACGAATCTGGGCTGTCAGATCCAGTAGGTAGATCATGACAGACCACATCAGTAAGGACACGTTTGATTGGAGAGTGGTCATAACTCATGGTCACATCGTCAAGAGTTGGAGGGAGGAGCTAGAGAAACCAAGCTCTATTTCAGGGTTCACAATATGAGGAGTCAAGTAAAATCACGGGAGAAACCCCAAAAGGAGAAATCATGAAGCACCCTATAATGTAGGGTGTGGTCACCACTGGTGGTCACATCATCGAGAGATGGAGAGAAGAGCTCGAGAAGCTAAGCTCCATTTTAGAGTTTGCGACATGGAGAGTCAAGATGACTCATCAGAGGAATGCCAAAGCGTGAAAGGGTGATTCAATATGAGTCATTGATCAAGGAAGAGCGTGGACGGTTGATCTAGCATTGTTTTCAGAGTTTTGGTGATCGCAACTTGGAGTGTCGAGACCCCTCATCACAGGAATGTTGAAATGAGAAATCGTGAAAGAAATTTATGGATAAGCGGTTGGTCACAACTGTGGGCATGTGAAGGAAGGAGCTTGCAAGTTGCAAGGCTCCATTTCGTGATCGGGAGTTGGAAGAGTCAGAGTGACTCGCAACAAAATCCCCAAAATGTGAATTGTGAAATGCGTTTTTGGACTTGGCCCCTGGTGATAACTTATGGTCACATTGACGAAGGCTTAAGGGAGGATCTAGCACAAAGCTAAGCCACATTTCGGATATCGTGACTTGGAGAGTCGAGATGCCTCACAACAGGAATTCGTGATACGTGAAATTGCAAAATACCTTTTGAACAAGCCCTTGGTCACCGATTGAGGTCACATGTGAAAGGAAAGGTGAAAGGTGCCAAAGGCATAAGGTTGCAGATGTTCACAGTGTAACTGCTAGAAACCACTGATGGTTTCTACCAGAGGACTCAAAGAGACTTTAGGGTGATCGCCAGAGAAGGCGAAGGGACTCGAGGAAACTGCCAGTGGAGTGTAGACTTGTCATAGAGTCAACTGATAGATAGAAATGGGTCGAAGACTGATACATTCAGTAAAGCCAAAGAATCTCAGGAGAAGGGCGAGTGAGGAGGAATGTAGTGAAAAACATGTAACGGTATAGTGCATGGGGCATGCACAAGGTGCACAGAGACTATAAAAATGGAGAACAAAGAAGAGATGAGGGCTGTGATTTTTGAGAGGGTGTTATGCAGGTAGAAGCATCGAGTCTAGAGGAAAAACTATGCAGCAAAAGAAAATCACAGAGAGATGCAAGCAAGACAGACACTAATACAGGAGAGAAGAGAAGCATAGTAGAACAATGATAAGCTTGGTAAGATAATGACAACTATTGAATCACTTTAATAAATCTACAGAGAGAAAAGTTTTATATTTTAGGGTGGTTGGGAGGTGCTAGGGAGGACTGTTGTCCTTCGAGTGTCGAGTGGGTGGTTGAACACAGGGAGTTGTATCTTCCATCTGGTAGCAGCCAGAGAAACCAGGGTGGCAGGGTGGTGCTAGGGAGAACATCCATTCTCTGTTATACATGTTGGTGCCTGTGTGACTAGAAGTTGGTGCTTCCATCCAGTTGGTGCTGGAGTAGTGAGGGAGTTGGTACTTCCTTCTAGTGGGTGCTAGAGAAACCATAGAGTTTGTGCTCTCGGCAAGTAGAAACTTTCAAAACAGAGGTGGTAGCCTCATTATGAGTTGGTGCTCATAAGAATGATAATGTACAGAAAATAATTATCATATAAGAAGAAGAGGTTTTCACCCTTTATGGGTTTCCTCGGGAATATCTGTCTCTGTACTATACATGTGTGTGATTGATGTTGAATACTCTACTTCTTATTTTTTGTGATCATCATTGAGAAGTTATGTAATAAATTAAAAAATGGATATAATTGTTTAAGCATAGTAACAACTGACTCAACCCCCCTCTCAGTTGTCCAACAAGTTGTTGATTCTCATTTCCTTCATTTCTTAGGAGATGTCGGAAGGAGTGACCTTCCTTGAAATTGAGCCGTATGAACCACTAGCCGTGAAGTTCACTACGCTCTGGTATTCGAGTGACATGGAAAAATAATGGAAATCCAATGCGGTGTTCCACACATATTATTTATAGTTGAAGAGGGCCATTGAATCTTTGCCTTGCATGACATTGAATACTTTGCATAGGTTCATGCCACTTACGAAGTTCCGCGTAGATAGGCATTTCATTTACATCACTGTGCGTGGGGACGAACACAAGGAAGAACTCCAGTCCTATTACAAACTCACAGAGGAGGACATGGAAGAAATAAACAAGGAATCACCTGCAAAGTTCCTTGTACTGGTTGAACATAAAAAACTCTCTAACCCTGACCTCATCGGAAGTGTTGTAGTCACCCGAGAAGCATATGATGCACCCAGCAACAACAAGAAGAAAAACAAGGAAGAGGTACATGAATTGAACAGTGCCTCAAAGGAAACTACATCAGATTCACTTGAAGGAGGAGGAGGTGATGAAGTAGATAAATAAGAGGGCGAAGGGGAAGAAGAAAAAAAGGAACAAGGTGAAGTGACACCGCCTAAGGATCCCATCATGGAAGCTGAGACATCCAAGAAAATAAAGGGTTCCCCGAAGAAACCTTCATCGCGAAAGAAGTCAAAAGCCAATAAACCTCCATTTCAGACTGTGATCATGGTAGATGGTATTGACCTCATCATCAGCACTGTATCAGATACCTCAGAGGACATTTTGCAGTGAAGCGAAGCCAAACAGGAGACAATGTTTGACAATATCAATGCGGAGCTCAAAGTGGTACAACAGATTCTTTACTAAGGACATTGAGTGCCTTGTAGAGGACCCAAAACTAAGGACATTGGAGTCAAAAATCTAGGAGTAAAAGAAACAAGAAACAATAGTATAAGCACAGTTGAAGCCATTGTCATCAGTCGAGAGGATGAAAAGGTCCCAGGAACAATGCACCATTTAGCAACAGGTCCATACCATCCAAAGTAAAGTCATGGAAGTAACCCAGAGGATAAAACCAGTGCAGAATGAAGCCTACACACTTTTTGAGGAGATTGAGGAACAATTTGCACAACTAGAACAAGTAGTCACCATGGTGGAACAAAAATTAGAAGGACTGGTGGCTGAGAAAGTTATTTAGGATTTCTCTAAGAAGGAGGCTCTAGCGAAGAAGCAGGTCGAAGTAGCTTGAGCCATGCTTGAGGCCTTTGAAGAAGAGTTTCCCAAATTAGAGTGTCTCAGGACAAGTCATACGTGAGTTTGGGGGGCCTGTTGGCCCTCAACCAATTTTTGGAGAACCTTGGTCATGTTTGACCATTTTTGGGACTTCGATAGGTTGGTCGAAGACAAAGCACCAGGCGAAGCGGAGATAACAGGATATCGCTACCTTTTGTAGGATTTTTGGGTATAGGGTTTATGTAACGTGTATGGTATGCCAGCCCATGGGTCTTACCCATGTTTAGGCCCCTTTTGTAATATATAAATAGATAGCTAGTCAATGTAAGAAGGATTTAGTTGTAAGCCAGTGAGCTAAGTGAAAATAACTGTAAATTCTTTGTGCATACTGTGTGTTGAAAACTTGCAGAGCTAAGTGTAAGTGATTGTAAGAAGGATCTGTGCTATGCCAAACTCAGGGAAGGAGGATATGGCGAGGTGCGCGCAGATCTCTTGTCCTATGCAGAGTGGGTTTTGTGGCTCTATGCATGTAAGAGGGTTGAAAGAAGATAATAAAGAAGACGGAGAGTTGGTGGACATAGCCCCATGCTGGGGGTGAACCACGTATATCCTGTGTTATGGTGCTTTGTGCTATGTTGTTCATGTGGTTGTGTATTTATTTTCTTAGTGCTTATTCTGGATGAATTTTTAATTCTTAGTGATATGAATGAATGCTACATATGATCTATTTCTATATGCTAAGTGCTTGGATGTGCTATATCTTGTCGAATAATGCATTGTTCTATAATTAAGTTTTTACCTGCGATGTGAATAAGGTTTAAAGACTAATGAATGTTAACTGCTAAGTTCTTTGTTAAAGTATTGTGATCATAGATCTATGTCCCAGCTATGTTGTAGACACTTGAGTCCTACAACCCCCCCTTCCTCTACCTCGGGTGAGACTTCATCTTGTTCACAGGTGTTTTCAGAAGGGATGGTAGTTAGGGTTTTTTTGGTGCGTTGTTGAAGTGTTGAACCCTGGGTCTGCCACTATGCCAACAATAGCCTTTATCCTCTAAGGAAGAAACAACGAGAAGGTTCATTTTCATCCTAGGTTCATATAGTACGTCACTTAATTGAACTGGTATGTCAGAATCTAGTTGGAAGGAAGAAGATACAACTCCCTTCACATTATATCTATCATTATCACCAAGTACAACATGCAGATGAGACTCTTTCTCTACAAGATCTATAATATGTTCTCTATATCCAGTCATGTGTCTAGAAGCACCACTGTCAATCAACCAAATATCACTATTAGTAGGAACCATACCTAAGAGTGTTGAAATGAAGAAGAAAGCCTCATCCTTTATTCCTTCATCCCTCTGAGGTGGTTCTAAATCAACATCGTAAGTGGAGGCATGTTGTCTTATTTTCTTCCTGGTAGGAAAATTTCTCTCAATGTCTCCATACTTGTCACATCTGAAACATTGAATATTTGATATGTATTTTCTTTGTTCATGACCTAGAGCTGATGACTTTTTCTTCTCATTGAATGCTTTGTTGAAACATCTTCTTATTTTTCCTTTTTTTGCATGAGAAGCAAGGGATTTATTGTCATCATTATGGGAGTCTTGCACAACTCTTGCTATAAGTTTGGTTTCCTCCTTAGTGCAGTCTTTCCATAGATGATCAAACTGAGGTAAATCTTATCTTCCACTGATACTTTGAATGAATGGTTTTGAATGGCTTGGAAGAGCATTGAGAGTAATCATGAAAAGTTTTTTTTCTATCATGGTTTCTCCAATGGAACCTAACTGATCTCTAATATATGAAATCTTCATGAAGAAGGTAGCAGTGGTGTCATCTTTCATCATCTTGAGATTTTGAGGTTAGTGTTTCAATGTAAGAGCTCTGTTAGTTTTGTTGCTCTCAAACATTTTCTTCAACACATCATACATTAGATAAGATGTCTTCAAGGTATAATGTGACATAGTATATGATCTCTTACTGATTAGATGATTATCCTCCTATCTTTGACATCATTTATCTTCCATTTAGCCTTCTCTTCATCAGTTGTTGTTGCTGGTAGAGTTCCTTCTATCAAATTCAATATGTCACTCTCTTCTAGAGTGATGTGTAATATTGACTTCCAGGAGTTGAAGTTTCTTGATCCATCAATCCTATCTTCCACCAAAGTTATGTTCCTCATGGCTTACATATTCTTTATGAACCCTAACGACTAGGATAGAAACCCTAGTTGTAGAAAACCTAACGGTTTTCAAGAGGAAGTCTCTAGGAGGTTCTTTGGACCTATGAATGCCAACAAGAATCCATAGAGAGTCAAAATAACCCCAATGAGCTGAAAAAATACCCCAATGACTTGCAAAAACCCTAATTGAGTGCAGAATTAGGAGGGCGATCTGCAAAAGAAGGAGGGTGATTTTCTAGAAAGTATGGTTGGCTTGTTTGAGGAGGTCAACGCTTGTGAAGAAGTCTTCTTCAGGTTTTCTACTCTGATACCATGATGAATTTTTAATGGTTACTCAAGAACATGTAGTTTCTTTTCAATTTAGCATAAACTTGAACCATAAACAATGCAATAACACAAAATAGAATAGTTGCAGTAAACCAAGATCACAAGAAGAATAACCATGCATGATACATGAATTTATCCTGGGAAAACCCTTATCAAACAAGGTAAGAACCCAACAACCCTTTGCTATATTTCCAAGAGAAGAAACCCTCTCCACAAAAAACCTAGTGCACACAATATGGTGCTCTATGACCAAGAAAGATAGTGCATAAGAAGTGTGCACGAAATTACAACTTTCCAAGTAATGCGATGAGAGTGAATGAGATTATACTCAATGGGGATCTATATATCTAATATATACATGACCTAACTTAACGAATAGACATATCTATTGGAACAATAGGGCCAACTTGTATAACTCAATAATACAATTAGTATTTTACACAATATTAATTGTCTTTACATAGTAGGGCCGACTTGTACCCTTCACAATACAAATTAGGGTTTTACAATAGTCTTACTCTTTGAAAATATAGAAAGGGGTCTCACACACATCCTCTAGTCCTCTTCCACTAGGGAAAAGTCCACATGTTCTCAACCACAAGGGACTTCACTCTCAAATAGATCAACTCAACTAAATCCATAAGAGTACGAACTGGAGAGCCATCTTAGGTTGACTCAACTATGTCCATAGGAGTATGATAGGAGACCATCTCAAGTCATCTCAACTCAGTCCAGAGGAGCATAACAAGAGACCAACACAAGTCATATCAACTCAATCCATAGGAGTATGACTCACCTATCACATAGGTGTTCTCTCAGATCAACTCAACTCAGTCCAGAGGAGTACGATCTGGAGAATGTCTCGTCAAGATGCAATCATCAACATGTAGGACTTCCTTTTGAAAACATATTTGATTTCTCTAAATATCAGATCCTATCTATACACTAACTTCTTAGATTTTGGGTTCCAAATCTTATAAAATCTCAGACCATGTTTATATCCAATAAAGATACACTTTTGAACTTTTTATCCAACTTACTCCTATTTTCCTTTGGAACATATACATAATCATCACAGCCAAAAACCATGAGATGTGTTAGAGAGGGTTTCTTGCTAGTCCATACCTTGTGTGGATTCATTTCATCCTATGTTGATGAGGGTGATCAATTTACTAGGTAACATGCAATGTCCACTACCTCTACCTAGAATTCATGTCTCAACCGGACGCCACTGAGCATGCTCCATCAACATCCATTTGTTAGGGTCCTAACCTCCCTAAACCTCAAGTAAATAGAATAAGATGTTTTGTTATGTAATAAAGGAAGACATTAGTAAATAAGGCCTATGCAATAAAATGAACATGTCTAATGTAAGAATAATAACTAGAAGTTTCAGCCTCTAAAATTTTCTTGCTCTAGAATTTTCTCTAGAAGGTAGAAAGAAAGGATTTTTTTTTCTTTTGAATCAATTTTTACTTGATCTCTTCTCTGTTGGAGGTTGCCCCCTTGAAGAGAAAAATGAACTTGGCTATTGAGATAATAAAGGTATCATGTTTTGGATATATTGTGTCGTTGTTCTCTCTATTTTTCTCCTTCTGCTAAAAATTGTGATAAAAATCATATTTCTTCTATGCATATTGTCTTCTGGTACCTCACAAGTGGTATTAGAGCACTTTCCTCTACACATTTTTTGACGATTTTTTTTTAGTATAGAGACGTGTATTGATGGCGTATTTAAAGCATAGTGATATGCCATTAGGAAAGTAAAATTGTAGTTGGGGAAGAATACATGCAATAATTATAGATGGTTTTGCATGGCTACTAGAAAACACATTGTTTCACCTAGTTGGAAACCTCTGTAACCCTTGTTTGTACCATTTCAAGCAGTGCCACATTAGACAACACCTGTACATGGAAACTCACTCCCTCGTACCCCTAGGTATATAAAGAGTTTAATAGGTCTCTTGAAACCAATTGTATATCAACTAATCAACTACCTGATTTCTATAATGGCATCGAGAATAGTGCTCAAGAATACTACTCTCGTGTAACTGGGTAATCGAGTAGTAAAACTAAGGTTATGGTTGAGAATCCTTAGTTAGAGCCCTAAGATATTGGGTTAAGTACTATTGTTGGACCTCACCAGTATATCAATGAGATACAACAAAAGAAAATCCCTTGTCCATAGGAACCCTCAAAACCCTAACCCTTGTTGCTGAAATAGAACATAACAGAAAGAGAGTGGAAATTTTTCCCATCCAGTGTGCGCAAACCTGCTTCCTACAACTAGGATGCAAAAATCCTACATAATTTTAACTATTAAGAATTTGAGCATTCTATCATTGTAGTATTATTTAGACAAGAGTATAACTCTACAAGAGTAAAATAAATAACGGTCCCACTGGGACCCATCCCACTGGATTCCTCTTCTCCCTAATTGTGGTGGTATGCCTCTCTTATAAGACTTTTTTTCTATGGACCCTCCCACCCTCACCAACACCCTTATTTGGAACCTATCCCACTAGATTCCTCTCTTCTCCCTAATCACAATGATCCCACTCTCTCATAAGCCATTTCATAAGGACCCACCCACTCACCCTATTCTTTCCCACTTCCCTCCGAGACGACCCACACCCGAAACAAATACTTGACATCCACATCACTAACTTCGATAGATCCCATGAGTATATAGAGAAAGAAATTAGTGACATTATTTTCAATATTTCTCACATAAATTTCCATCTCCACCAACTAGACACCATACATTATTGGCTCACCCAACTGGAAACCCTTCATGTCATTGTGGAAAAATTGACCATAATTCTTACACCATCCCATGATCCTCTCTTGTCTGCACAACCTTCACACCATATTTCTTAGAACCAATTTGTTGCATACCTTTATGAACACTTAGACATTGGCACACATCATTTGGTCCATTTGACCAAGCTTAAATGGTCTCTCATAATGAAAGAACACATTGCTACTTTTGAGAAATTGGCATTCAAAACTAAAGGCATGTTTGACACCTTCTTCCATGAATACTTTATTAGTGGCATTATCGACGACACCTAATCTCATGTCCTAATGGCTTGCCCCAATATCTGACTTGCAGCTACTCACTATGCTAAGGAATACCAACCAACAATCTCTTCTCAAATAAACAATCACTCCTTTATTCCCCGCTACTGGCCCACTAATCCTGCCCCTCCTTCCCCTCCTCTTAAGATACAAAAATTAACTAGAGTAGAAATATTTGAATGCCAACGCAAGGGTATTTGATATAAATATGATGACAAATATTTTTCAAGGCACAAGTGTAAGGATAAAAATCATTTTATGGACATTTTTTAGGACGTTTCTTAAGAGGATGGCGATGTGACCCATTCAGAAGTGCTTCCCCAAGCCGGTGATCATATTCATCCCCCTGATCCACTAGAAGTTGAATGACTTATCTCTCTTAATGATATCACTAGTATATCTTTTCTCCAAACCCTTAAGTTAATTGTCTATATCAAGCATCAGAAAGTCATTATCTTAGTTGACAATGGAAACACCCATAATTTTATTCATCGTTGAATTTCTCAAGAGACTCTATGATATATTCGTGTAGTCAATAACTTTCAAATCATGATTTCTAATGGAGGTTATAGGAAATGTGAGGGTCTTTTTGAAAATGTGCACCTACAAATTGGTCATAAAAACCTGAAACTCCAGATGTTTGTTATTGACATGGGTGGTTACGACATTGTTTTGGGTGCTAAATTATTACACAAACTAGGTCCCATGACCATGGAATTCAAGGAATTAACCATGCATTTACAATAGTATGGATAGAAGTATCTATTCCAAGTAATCATGGTAGGTTCCCTTGACATTATCATTTCACACCGAATGGAGAAACTCCTCAAAAAAATGTCATTTTTACATTATTGCCCAATTTCATGCTATTCAAGCAGTTGAGGTTCCCTTTCCCACTTTTCATGCAAACATACAACTTATCCTCTCCAAACATTAATCTACTTTTGACAAAACCAAAGGAATCCCCCTTATTTTGGCACCCATGATCATTCCCTACCACTTGTCCCTAGTAGTCTTCCTCCCAATCTTCACCCTTATTGTCACCCATTTTCCCCAAAAAATGTAAGTGAGAAAAATTGTTCATGAATTTATAGCGATTCATCCATCCTAGTACTAGCCCTTATTCTTATCCCATCATCATGGTAATAAATAAATAAGGTATTTGGCACATGTACCCTGATTTTTTAGCCGTCAACAAAATCACCATCAAAGATAAATTTCCCATTCTTATCGTTCATGATCTTTTGAATGAACTTAGTGGTGCTCAATTCTTTACCAAATTTGATCTGCATTCTAGCTACCACAAATATGTATGAAAGAGTTTGATATTCCCAAAAATTCCTTTCGAACTCATGAAGGCCATTATGAATGCTTGGTCATACCCTTCATCCTGTGTAATGCACCCTCCAATTTCCAAAGCCTCATGAATCATGTCTTTCTCCCTTTCCTTTGTCAGTTTGGTGTGGTTTTCATTAATGATATCCTAGTATAACTTGGAAAGCCCATCTAGCCTATGTGGATCAAGTCATACATTTATTGTCTCAAAATAAAATCTATCTCAAATCATCTAAATGTGATTTTGGAGCTCCCAAAGTAGATTACCTGGGCCATATTGTTGGCAAGGATGGTGTCCATGTGGATCCTAATAAAATATAAGCTATGAAGGAATGTCCCTATCCTAAAAATCTTAAAAGATTGATAGGTTTCCTGAGTTTAAATGGATATTATTGTAAGTTTTTTTAGAACCATGGAAAAATTGCAACGCACTTCACTGCTCTCCTTAAAAATAACGTTATTAGTTGGAACCCAATCATTGATCAATCCTTCCGAGCCTTGAAAGATCCTATGTGTATGAATCCTATTCTGGCATTTCCTAAATTCACAAATACTTTTTTTTTGTAATGTGATGCTATAGGGAAAGGCATTGGTTTCGTTCCCATGCAAGATGGCATACCTTTGGCTTTCACTAGAAAACAACTTTTTGAGAGACACTTGGGAAAATCCACCTATGAAAATTAAATTTTGGCTATTTTGCATGTAATTGTTATCTAGAGTCCTTACTTTCTAGGGCAATGCTTCCAACCTAAAATTGACAATCATAGACTCAAATATTTTTTTGAACAAAGAGTTTCATCCCTTGAGCAACAAAAGTGGTTGACCAAAATGTTTGGCTATGATTATGAGATCATTTACAAGAAGGGAAAATTAAATGTGTTTGTTTATGCTCTTTCACGAAAATTTGAAGAAGATGGGTCCCTCTTTTAACTCTCCATTATAGAAGATTGGTTAAAGGAAATTTCCCAAGAATGGTTCCAAGATCCTAAACTTTCTCACATGATCCAACAATTGCAACAAGATTCTCATGCATTTCTAGGATACTCTTGGCACAATGAGAAGGTTCACTATAAAGGTCGACTGTATTTGAGAAAATAGTCTCACATTAAATCCACTGTGCTCTCTAAACTTCATTCTTCACCAACAATGGGACATTCAAGTTTTCACAAAACATATGAATGGATCAAACATTATTTTTTCTAGGAAGGCATGAAACATGAGATCTACAATTTTGTTGTTGATGGTAACTTACACCTGTTCATCCTTTCTACAACTCCATTATGTTGAGGTCTGTATGGAGTAGTATTCTATATTTATATACCACATTTCTTACAGAATTCCTTGGATTCATTCCCTTAGAATTCTCCACCATTATCCATCCTCAACACCTTAATTTTCGTCTCTGTATGATTTTCCACAAGAGCCTTAAACTCTTTAAATTTTTCAAATACTTCAGATTTCTTCCTAAGGAAGTAAATCCATGTATTCCTCTAGGATTCATCTATAAATGAGACGTGGTACATAGATTTACCTAGTGATGGAATCGTCATAGGTCCAAACACATCACTGTGCACAAACTATAAAATTACCCTTGCCCTCGTAGCACTAGAGGAGAATCTTTCCCAATTTTACTTCCCATACAAGTAATGTTCATAGAAATAAATATCCAAAGAGAAATTTTACATACCTTCAACCATACCTTTACCATGTAGTACTCGAAGCCCCTTCTCTCCAATATGCCCTAGTATTTTATGCCACAACATAGTCTTTTCTCAAGAGACTGTAATATTTTTTCTTTATTAAACTCCAATCTCAATAAAAATGGAACTATTGTACTTGTCACTAATAGTTTTTCCTAGAAACTTATACAGAGTTCCAATCTGAACTCCCCTAAGAAACGCCATTGCTCCTCGAACCATCTTGTAAGTTTCATTTTCAAACACTATTTTTACATCTACATCGTCCACTTTTCCTACATAAATCAAACTCCTAGCCAATCCTAGGATGTGTAGAACACCAAGGAGTGTTCTAATCCTACCATCCATGAGGTTAAACTTGAATTTTCCTCATCTTACGATTTTAGTTGTCGAGTCATCTCCTAAGAAAACATCACCATCATCGTACCTTTAATACTCGCAAAACCAATATGAGGAGTCATATGAAAGGATGTACTAGAGTTGACCAACCATGCCTCATGATTTGCATGTGTGATTGAATAAATTAAGTACATATCCCCTCCATCAGATCTCTTCCCTGTCTCAATCATCAGATCCCTTCCCTATCTCTACACTTTTGGATCTACATTGTTTCTTGTAATTCCCTTATTTTCCACATCTCTAGCGTACCTTTATGAATTTTCATAGATATTTAAATCTTCTTCTAGATTTATATCTCTTATTTGAGGACTTATTTTTATCTCTTTCCTAGGAGAATCCTCTTACAAATAAAGAACTTGTGCTATGTATTTCCATGTTTTTTTTCCTCATCTCCTCTGACAACAAGGATGAGACCACATCATTAAAAATTAAAGTATTTGCATTACTTCCTATGGCCATAGCCTATTGGGAATTTGGTTTGTATATTTGGTTGTCATTGATGTCAACCCATGGATATTGATCTCAAATATTGATGTCAACCCTTGGAGAGGTCATGATATCATTGTACAATTGGTTTAGCCAGTTGGTTTGGATAGTTGGTTGTCATTGATATTGGATTGATGTCAACTAATGTGATGGGTATACTTGGATAAGTATCCAAAGTGGTCCCCTTATGGCATAGATCTAAGCATGGCCCTCATGGGAAGATGCTTTGAATAATTCTAAAAGAAACCCCTAGGTGTGTTTATGGGACCCAAAGTTGAATGAGAAATATGAACATGAAGGACAATGTACATGTATGCAAGACCCTCATAGATGGATAGTACTCACTGTGTTGTTTCTGGTGATATGTGGTACGCCATGTGGGTCCTCACATTTAGGGAGATATGGCCTTGTGAAGATGGAAGCCCCAAAGAGTGGATAAGAATCCCCTAAGTTTGGTATAAGTCTTGGTCAAAGGGGTAAATTTTTTGTAACAAGAAAACCCTTGAAGCCCTAAAATAAGGAAAGGAGTTAGATAGTACAAGTATATAAGCACCTCAAGGATTCATTCACCAGTACACTGCACACTTATTCATTTCTTATCTTTATTATGATCTAGTGATATTTTGGTAAGGTTGTGGCGACACTTTTCTGATGCGGTGAAAGTGTGAAGGGTCAAAAGTTTTGGAGTTGCAGAATTTCAGAAAACCCTAGTTTCTGAGGTGTATGCGAGCTACAGTGGAGGAAGGTATGTATGTACGTGCGTGTCAGTTGAGGAAAGTGCATACATACATGGGATGCAGAAGAGGAATTAGAATGCATGTGAAAAGGTCGTGAAAACTTAAGTATATGTTGGTGCCAAGTCCCTAGAGTCTGAAAACAAGTTCCCAGGTCAACATTCTACAGGTTCAAGTCAACTACAAAAGTTCTAGTTTGGTTACCTATTTTTTTTTATACTTATATTTTCTTATGATAAGGTGAATGTTTTAGGCATTATTGATATGGTTGGTATTGTACTTGGATATGGTATATGTTGGTTTGTTGTTTAAGGGACCAACACTCTTATGTATTATACAACTATGATATGGTTGAGGGATATCTATGTTGTATGATGATGTATCCATGAAAGACATGCATAGGTTGTTGGAGATGCTTAATTTATGACACGGTATAGATATGTATATGGTTGACGATGGAACAGGTTGGTCAGTGACAAGTTACAGGTTGATGTGGTAGGGGAAGCGAAGGTCTGAAGGGACGGAAGTTTTGGAGTTACAAAAAACGGGAAACCCTCTTTTTCTAAGATTATATGAAGGCTAAAAGAGGACAGGTCATGTACATACACAGGATGCAAGAAGACATATCACATACATACACGTTTTGCAACATATACAGGTCACATATCTATAAAAAATATTTGAGAGATTTTTTTTCTGTCTAGAAGCTGGGTCTTGTACTTGAGGGTTGGAATCCTCATATCTCAGTTGGTGCCAAGATATGAAATTTGGGTCTTGTATTTGAGATTTTGTACTCTCTTGGAGTTAGTTCTCTTTTTAGTTGGTGTTGATAAACCCTGAAGATTGTAGTCTTCATGTAACAACATAATACAAAATCTTACACAATTATCTAGTGTTGTTTGTGTTCATTATGGTGATGGTTCATAGTTCTCTATTATTAATGAATTTTGTTGATATATTAAAGTATATAATAATGAATGAATAATAATTTTTGAATTGGTTTTTAACTAAAGGAAGAAATACTTGTAAAAGGAGCCACACATTGATTCACCCCCCCCCTCTCAGTGTGGTCGGTGTGTGCAACACAACCAGTCTATCCCAGAAGTTTGGTAAAGATCACAATAAATTGATACACTTATATTCATAAAAAATATTAATATCAATAGATAATAACTTACTTACCACAATATTGAAGGAGTTTATATTCTCTGTTACAATATTGAATAGCCCCTAACATATTCCATAATTCTTTGGCTATAACTTCCCTTGACACATTCAGTAATACTGAATCTGAGAAACACAACTGGATTGTTCCTTCTAATCCAACTTTTTCTAGTCTTCTATTGACATTCCCATAGGTGCAGTACCTGGATTTACAATGACCCAAAGATATTTGTCTACCAAAATATCTTCCAACTTGAGCTTCCACAACTCAAAAATTTTCCCATTAAATTTTCCGATCTCTATTTTTGAACCACTCACCATTTCTTTTCACCACAATAATAAATACCATAGAGCTCCCACTGCAACAAGGTTTATCACATACTCGATCCAAACCCTTAGCCACAAATCCATCCCCACGAAGCTATTAACTTCTTTGATACCAAATGTAATTTTTAAACCTTTTACATTAAATCTATGCACACACAAATTCTTAATAGATAAAAAAACCAATTGAAATCACACATATACATAGAGATTTACCCTGGAAACCCAACCAGGAAAACCAACAACTCATTTTAGAGCCGCACATCTAATTGTAATCATCATCCAACTTCATTGTTTACAATACAATATATAGGGTCCCATTACATCTTAAAAACCCCTAATACATTGACCTGGATTATATTGAAACCTTAATTCCTCAACCAACATTAGAAAACCATGGGCTGAAATACCACGCGCTACTAAACTACCAAAGGAAAAAAACCACCACCGCTAAAGGCAAAAGACTACACAAAATTTTGGCAAATATACCCCCCAAAACCCCAAATAGGGGGACCCACAATCATGTAAACAATATAACACATAGCCAACAATATACACCTCTATAAACTAAGAAAAAGGGGGCTAGGGTATGAATATGTTTCTAGATTAAGTAGTCAAATTACTGCAGGGAAATGAAGGGATTCCTTGTATAACAAACAAGGGGGTCTCATTTGTTAATTTGACATATATATCACACTTTACTATTACTTTTTTTATTCCAATGGTTCATTACTTTATTTTTCCATTGTACTCCTATCAAAATACAAGGCTTACATTATTTGTTAATTGCTAAATTCCACGCATATTGTTTTTGTTTGTATATACCACAAATTGGAAATTATGGAATGTTGTAATGCACAATAAACCTTATCAAATGTTGCACTATGAAATAACCTTTGAAAAATGTTATAAAATGCAACTTAACCCTTGGGGAAAATCACAATGTGACATTAGTCAGCCACAATTAACCATAATCAACAACAGTGAACCAAATTCAAACATGGTCAAACTCAACCACACTTAACAAAGTCAACCAAAACCAACTAGATTCAATGATAGTCAACTTCATTTGTCCAAGTCAACCATAATAAACCATGGTCAACCATATACAACCATAATTAGTAAATCCAACCATAGTCATCTAAGGTCAACCATAGTAAACCAAAATCAATCTTAGTCAACCAAAATTAACTAAAGTCAACCATGTTTACTAAAGGCAACTAGAGTTAATGAAAATCAATGAAAGTCTACCTTAGTCATTTAATTCAACCATAGTTAACTAACTATAGTCAAACATAATCAAACATTGTCAATAAAGTTAATCACAATCAACCAAGGTCAACCATAGTCATCCAAGTCAATCATAGTTAACCAAGTCAACAAGAGTCAACCACAATTAACCATAGTAAAATACAATGAACAAAAGTTGGCCACCATAAAACATAATCAACAACACTAAGTAAGTCAACTACACTCCACCATGTCAAGCAAAGGAACCAAAATTCCACCATAGTCAACCACCATTTTTTTAGGGTAAGTATAGTCATATAAGTCATTCAAAGTCATTTGAAGTAAAAAAATAACCAAAATCAATTATCATTAGTGAAAGTCAGCCACAACTAACTAATTTGAACTAAAATCAACCATACTCAACTGCATTAATCCATAGTTAATGAAAAACGAAAAAATTCATCCATAGTTAGTGAAGTCAATTAGAAGCCACCTAGGAAACAAATTTAACCCAAGGCAAGAACAATAAACCATAATTACTCATAGGTAACAATAATGAATGAAAGTGAAACTAAACAATACCTAGCCAAGTTAACCACCAACAACAAGTGTCAATGTATTCATTGAAAGTTAATCTTAGTTATCCAATTCAACCATATTCAACCAACTATAGTTAACCACATTTTATCATAGTCAACTATACCATGAGCAAAGTCAACCATGGTCAACTAACTTGGTTAGCCATAGTCATCCAAGTTAACCACAAACTAACAAATTTTAACCTTGTTAATTAGGGACAGTTAGATTCAACTAACATTAATCACAATCAACCATATTAAACGTATTCAACTGCATTAAACACATTCATCCACAGTCAACTAGGACAACCACATGTAACCTAGTAAACCAAAGTTAACCAATGCCATCAAATTTCAACCATGGTGAACCACTTTCCTCCAAGTAAACTAGAATTAGTTAATTCAACCAAAGTGTACTATCACCAGCCATAACCAACCAAAGTGAACCTTAGTCAACCTCAATTAACCACTTGTAAAAAAGTCAACTATAGCCAACAAGGTCAATCACAATGATCCATTATCATGCATAGTCAACAAAAGTCAACCACAATCTACCAAATTCAATTAAATCCAACCACACACAATGAAACAAAGTCCACTGTAGTCAACGGAAGTTATCCACAGTGAACCATAGTCAACCACAACTAACCATAGTGAACCATATTTAGAAAAATCAACCACATTGAGTCAAGTCAACCATAATCATTTGAAGTCTATGAAAGTCAACTAAAATCAACCAAAATTGACTAAAGACAACCAATGTCAATGAACATAAACTAATGTTAACCAATGGGAATTAAATTATACTAAAGGTAAACATAGTCAACTAAAGTCAACCATACTTAAACAAAGTGAACTATAGGAAACCATAGACAACTAAATTTAACCATTGTCTACCAAAGGCAACCAACGTCCAGTAAAGTCACCTAAATTCAACAATAGGCACATGAAGTCAAAAAAGGTAAATTATAGTCAAGTACAACCCCAATCAACCATCATTACCATGGTCAATGCCATTCATATTAATATGTTAAATACCTTAGAATCAAAGTGTAAAAGAAAAACAATTAATTCCTTATCATTTTTCTTAAAATTAAATACACCAATGTTCATTTAAGTGGATGGTAAAAATCATCATGGTTATACATTTTAATATTTTGAGATAAATGTTAATTTATATTAAATGGGGCAGAGAGGCTGTAGAGTCTAGTATGGGAGAGATGTTCATATAACATAACGCATTAGAATAATAATAAAACATTGAAATAATAATAAAAAGATTAATAATAT